>KZ308257.1:1091151-1127169 GCA_000376725.2 Ladona fulva
TAATATATGTGAATTTTAAGTTAAGAAAAAAGCACTGTTAGACTTCTATCCTGATATTGTAATTTAGCTGAATATGTGTGGATGTAATTGTAAAGCAGTTTAGATTGTCATAGTTAAATTGTTGTTTACTTTGTACTCGTTAACAAGCCTTCATTTGCACAAGTGCCATTTCGTCAGTGACGTCATGATTGTAGGCCCTCTCATATAGTCCAGTTCTGAGTTCAGGTCAATGCTATTTTCAATCCGACAGTTAGATTACCGATAATCACATGTAATCCTAGAAATAAAGCACATTCGCTAAGTCGTCATTGATTGGTGCAATAAAAATTACAATTTTTTTAATTTAGACTGCACTCATATCTCTTTACGTTTACCAATAATTTGTACCCCATTATTATCTGCGTATTGAGGCAATTACATCGTTCTCTAATTTTTTTCTTCTGGCTTTTGTCTTTAAGATGTAAATTCATGATTATGATATTTCAGATGGTTTTTATTCGTGAAGGAAACTGCATTATCTAGATATTGTGTATTCAATGTAGGAAGGACATAATCAAGTCTTTTAGATCCTTTCTCTCTAGGAGATTATTTTGCTACAAAGATGAATATGCCAGATATTTTCCGTAATTTCATATTTTTCCTTTCGATGAAAAATTGACTTAATTCAATAAAACAAGGAACCCTTTTCTCGTATTGATTCACATAAATAATTACTTTTTATTTGTTGTACTTTATGAAAAACTCTTGAGGAGAAGTTGAATGGTTACATTTTATTCAATCCAAGTAGTGTATAAATCTAAATAATACGTCAGATTCCCACAATTCCTTTTTACATACTTTATCAAAAGATTCGTAAAATTCCACATATTTGTTTTCCTCCCTATGTTGTCATAAAATCTCTTTTTCATTAAGGCTTCGTAAGAAATGTTCCTCCGTAAATAATGATATAAACATTTTCCCAAATCTTTTTTATTATTCTTCTATTTAATGTCTTATATATATTCTAATTCTATCAAAGTTATGGAATGATTTTGGTTTTATTTCAACTCTTCCTTCAAATGATACATTAATGCCTTATTTAAACTACATTATCATTTTTTGTTTTGTTGGTCGCCCATATCCATATGATTGAAGATAAAAATTCTATTAAAAACCATGCCATTATAAATTGAAAACCATATTAGAATGTGGAATTCTAACCATAAATCAATCATCAATCTAAAAAAACCATCAAAAAGAGGGTTGGCTTATAGCAGCTTCGGCTGAAGCTTTTGATTCACTCAAAATCAGATTTGAATTTAGCGCGACTAAAATACGTGGGAAAAGGAATTAATTTCGTTTAGTTATTTGGATTACTTCCGCTATTTTCCCGCCAATTTCCCATGAACATCCCTTTTTCTCCCGCTCTTTTGTGTAGTCTCAGTTAAGTGAAGGAGCCTCTTGTGTCCGATAATATCTGTGTAGTCCTCCCTTTGTTCCAATGGACTGTCTTTTAAAATTATCATTCCAAGCAACTCTAAGGTTGACGATGTGTTGCATAAAACTATAATTTTATACGATAGGCTGCAAATAATTTCCATATATTTAGCCTTTCTGAATTTTTGCTACATGGCATTAGCGCGTGTGATTTCGCGCGAATTTTTTATGCCAGCTGTTCTCAGTAGTGCATTTTCTTTGATTCTCGACTAAGATTTCCTCTCTTTGTCATTGATTTTGCTGTGTTGTAGTATGGTAATCTCCACTGATTCCTTTTAAAAATGTTTTTTTTTTGTTTACAGCCCCTGAGTTGGACTCCGAGGAATTGAAGGTTATCCTCACCAAGTCTGCAAGGTCGCCAGAGGTCTTCGACTGTCGGAATTGTGGCGGGTGCCTCAGCTAAAGGAAATAATGGGTCGACGGTCGAAGACCGATAGTATCGGGTCTTCAATTGATGGTTCCAATTCGATCGGAGAGGGACCGGAGGTGCTGCAGCGGTGGGCTCTTCACGGCTTGAAAGGATCGTGCCAAGGGCTACCTTAAACCTTCAGGCGTGCTTCACTCAGGCAACCGTGAGTAGGAAAAATAAAGCAGTAATATGTCAGTAGTGTCAGTGTTGTGAGTGTGTAAGTCAGTGAAGCAGTGTTTGCATTATTCTGTGTTAAGTGTTACGTGTTGAATTTGTGTGTGTGTGAATAACAGCACAGGAATTTAGATATCTGATGACAGTTACATTGGAATATCTATTTCAAGATATGTTTATGTATTTCTTACTTCAAATTCTTCACATCATTCAATTTCACATACTTCACACATGTATTACAAGATATTTCTTACATCAAATTCTTCACATCATTCAATTTCACACAGCGTTAATATGAATTTCATATTCTTTGGTGATTGGGATTGGTAAATGTTAGAAGCAGCGCTGGTAACTCAGACGCTCTAATGCAAAGTTACGTGATGGCACCCCATGTACCTTCTTATGGACTTATCGTAAGAAAACTTACACTCAGGGCTCACAACAGTAGTGAGATGGTTCTAGAAATATTTCAAGGAAGAGCTATTTGTCCACAATGCTGGATGTGAACAGTGAAAGAACGCCTTAAAAGTAAGCGAGGATGTTACTGCGTTGAACATTATAGGCGGCGCTTTTAAATGAAATCGATTCCGATTTTCTTACTTCAATAAAACTTACATTTCCGGTAAAGAAGTACCTTTTCAATGAGAGAGAATCCGGAGTAAATTTAGAACCTCTCCGAGGTATGATAGGATCTCATCTCATTTCTGTCTCATCCAAGGGAAATTGCTTGTACTGCAAAGTCATGAAAGAGGCAATCGCATCCTATGCGACCTGAATTAACCAATGCATAGAGCCCTTTAGATATACATATAGACTTTAAGGTGCACTTTTCATCAGCCAATTCTGTATGTCTGAAATAGAATGAGCTGCCTGGCTATCCAATGATAAAGTTAACGTACCTACTTCCTCACAACTGTTGACTTTTCCAACCACTTGGGAAGATATTATAGAACGAGTTACTTACGAACCGCGCAGGTGTCGACAGCAGCAGCAACTACAAGTTATCGGTAACCTTACAGTCGGATTGAAACAGTAAAGACCTGGACTTTAAAGCGTTCTCCTTTGATGACCTGCCGTTATAATGAGAAATGCTATACTTTTACTTTCAAACACTCCTGTCATTTTTCACCAGTAAATTTTCCTTCTTTTCCTATAACCACTGTCTTTTTTAAAGAAAAAATCTTCCGATTTTAACTTAGAATTTTAAACGATGAGGAAATCGAAATCCTATTCAAGGATATCTTCATAAATAATATTGCGAAAGTTTTAATTGAAACAATAATGTAAGAGCAGATTTTTGAAATTAAGATTTTTCCGAGTAATCATAAGCTGATAACAGTAAACATAAAAGAACATGTATAAAAATTAATTTTGAATTTGGAACGCTGATGAAGTCAAGGTTATATCAATTGGTATCTTCTTAATTTCAAAACGAGCATTACATATAAACGAATATAACCGAAAACGCTAAATTTTAAATATAGATTTTTAGAAACATCAATTTGCTTACTAAAATTAACACAATAGAACATGTAAGAAGTTTATATTTTGAATCTGGAACACTGACGAACTCAAAGTTCTATCGAACGCTATTTTCTTCGTTTCGAATGCGAAAGTTTTAATTCAAACAATAATCTCCAGAAAGCAATATATTTAATTTAAGCAATAAGATTTTAGGAGATATTTAGAAATACCTATTTCCTTACTAACATTAACCTAAAAGTTCATGTAAAAAGTATCTACTTTGAATATTGAATTCTGCTAGTCAAAGTTTCATCTAACACAATTTTCTTAATTTCAAAAACACACGCTTAACCTTAAACAATTATCTCCAGAGAACGATAGATTTTAAATTCAGATTTTTAGAAATATACATTTGTTTACTAGCTGTGAACTAGTAGATCAACATTTTCTATTTTGAATCTGGAATACAGACGAACTCAACGTTCTATCGAACACTATTTTCTCCATTTCGTATACGAACGTTTTAATTCTAACAATTATCTCCAGAGGGCCATATTAACGACATTAATATTTATAGAAATACCCATTTTCTTACTAACTTTAACCTAATAGATCATGTAAAAAGTAGCTACTTTGAATATTGAATACTGATGAAGTCAAAGTTTTATGAAACGCTATTTTCTCAATTTCAAAACAAACACTTATATTTAAGCAATTATCTCCGGACAGCGATATTTTTTTACCTTAAGATTTTTAGAAACATCCATTTGCTTACTTAACCTAACACATTAGGTCATGCAAAAAGTTTATGTTTTGAATCTGGAACACTGATGAACTCAAAGTTCTATCGAACGCTACTAACTTCATTTCGAATGCGAACGTTTTAATTCAAACAATTATCTCCAATGAGCGATATTAATGATATTTAGATTTTTAGAAATACTTGTTTGCTTACTAAGTTTAACATATTAGATCATGTAAAAAGTTTCTATTTTGGATATAGAATACTAATGAAGTCAAATTTTCATCAAGCACTATTTTCTTAATTTCAAAAACAAACTCTTAGCCTATGCAATTATTCTCGGAGAGCGATATTAATGTCGTTCAGATTTTTAGAATTATCCATTTGCTTACTACATTTAACATAATAGAGCGTGTAAAAAACTTTCTCTTTTGAATCTGAAACACTGGTGAACTTAAAGTTTTATCGAACGCTATTTTTTCATTTCCAATACGAGCGTTTTAATTCAAACATTTCTCGTGAAAGAGATGTTTTTGATTTTAGAATTTTAGATACTTTCAATTTCTTAAAACAAAAGTTTTATTATAAAAGATCATGTTTAAAATGTCTATTGTGTATCTGGAACACTGATGAAATCAGAGTTCTATCGATGCTTTAAAGCTACTATCAAATGTAGATTACTCTAAAAAATTACATTAAATATGCAATATAAATCATATTTCTACATGGGAGAATACTATTATACGCTTACAGTATACAAATGATGATGCATATGTCGACTTCCCAATCGCCTGTCATTCTGTTTTGTAAGCATTTTCAGGATTCGCCAAAACATTTTTCAACAAGTTTTATACGTGTCTTAACCATCAAAGTAGTTTTAGGATTATCTAGCACCCTTTTTATAATTCTCTATGTACTGCAATTGATTTTACTTTAAAATTGGCACTCATGTCTTTGTACTGTCACTTTATCATGTTAATATATTTGAGGCTATTTATCTGGTTTTCCCTGCATAATATTTTCGATATTTTATACTATTACAACCATGAGATCCCAAGATACGTTGTTCTGCTGGGTTGTGAACTAATATCTTAAGCAGATATTTTAATTGGAGTAGGTAAATAAACAATCTGACTGTTCAGAATCTATTTTATTCCTCTACAATCATCAGTTCTCTATTGATATCGGTTTTATAATTTTCAAATGCTCTGTAGACACACGAAACATCAGTGTTCCTCGAATAACCACTTAGTACGCCGCGTAATTTGCGAGTGACATATTCCTAACTTTGCACTATATACGGGTTGAATTTTACGATGTATTTTTTTGTTCCATTGGAGATCGTTATGCAACTAATAAAATATTTCACCCCGTATTTTGTTCTTTTTCAATTTTAATTTACGTTGAAACATACAAACGTTTAGTTTAGTGTGCCGCAAAACTGGAGTTGATAAGTAGGTTTACCGAGGAAGACAAAAGGTTGGGAAGAACTGTCGTTTAAAAACCGTTCTTTAAGCAGCTAAGGTATCGGCATGGGTATGCACGTGAAACAGACAAAGTGAATTACAGACCCTGAAATGTTATCCTAAAAGGAAGGTGATGATTACACACCAATATGTGTGACCGTGATTAAAAATTTCCTTACTCGAGAAAATCCTAGGTAATAAGAATTCAACGTCTACTTTCCCCCTACAATGCATTCGTCAACTTTCAAAATGTAAGCGCGAATTCTAAGTTTTTGATCCTAATAGTTCGAGAAAGCCTCGCTGAATTTAGATCACTTCAGTCTTTTCGAGTTACTTCATCTGAACACAACCCCTCTTGACCCACCCATTATTTTTTTATAACTTAACATAACTATAAACTCTGAAGTAGACATTGAAATCTGATAATTTGAAACATTCTTTCTGTGATATTATTAATAACTTTACCCACTTTACGTGCATTTGTAACCTGAATTAGTATCCAGATTTTATTTTATTTCGTTCATTTTGCTTTTTGTATTAGACTATATCTTACTGAGTTTTCACTAGTTTTCTTCCCTTTCTCTTTCGTTGTATCCACACACCCCTCTTCTTTGTTCATTAACTTTATTATCATTTATATGTATCCAAGCGGTATTGAATATTAGATGAAAGAAATTCATAACTCCGGCTTAACTATAATAAGTACTTAAAGGGGAAATCAATTCTAATTTTCCTTTTATCAGTTTTGGACCAACTTTTTTGGAATCGTCTTCATGAGATTAGCGCATGAGTAATTAGCCATCTGTGGAGGTTATTTTACATTAAATAGAGAAATAAATTACGCTATTTTTACTTGTGATTTTTTACTTCACTCCATCGAAATTATGATTTTTCTCTGCTACAATTTCCCATCATCTAGCTGTAGGGTATCCAGAATATTCTTTATCACTTTCTTTAGATTCCTATGCATAAGCATAAGATTTTAGTGACACGAACTCAGGTTTTCTTAGTCGGCTCTATCCCTCATAGTGCCATTCAAAGGTTAAAAGGTCGGAGTTGGTGACAGGAAAGCCGCTCGGCTGTGAAAACCTATGTCAAAACGGAACGCAGAGTCCATAAAAACATGGGAAAAGGTTGAATGGAAGCAATCGAAGGAGAGTGGAGCACTTGGAGAGGCAATTCACAGTCCATCGACAGCTCATTAAAGTCTTTGCGAAAGGGGTAGCATTGGAGAATGTTTAAGGCCCATTCCCACAAGAGAGTTTTCCTTCCTTGAATCGATGTGGATGAAAAGAGTTCTCGAATGAGAACTCTGAAGGGCCTGGACTCGACTGATTTTGGAATGCGTGGAATCTGAGAAATGGTTAGGTTCTATTGAATACGGTCTGATATTGCGCGACATAAGACCTTAAGAGTTGGTTTTGTGCTGAAAGATTTTAAGGAACAATTGTCACCAACTTTCGATACTAAGCCATCCAAATTACTCGGTATTTTGTTAACCGCACACACTAGAAGTATTTCACCGAGGTACTCCTTTATCAAAGTACTAAAGTATTCTAATCATGGTATTATCAGAAATGGAATAGTTAAATCTGGTTTTATTTAAGAAAGATTTGTTTCCAGCAGTTACTTATCCAAGATCTTTAGATAAGGTTTTAACTAGTTATAGTTCTTGTGAATTAACCAAGTACTGATAATTTACATGTAGTGACGTCTTTATTTTTCTGAAACATAAGTTATTACGATATTTTGCATCCACTACACATTCTCTTGCTAAAATAAATTCAGTAGTTAAACGTTTAATAAAACCAGTAGACGCAGCCGTTATTTTTGGTACACTATCGTAGTTGAGGAGGTATACAGCTAAGCGAAATTCCACTGGAAATTGTAGCAAACCTAATAAATATTTCTTGTGGAATTTTCTTAGTTGTTTACTTCCTCACGGAAAAAGTATAATATTGAGGCGGACTTAATATTTAGTCTATCTCTGAGTAATAAATTCATGTTAAACCTGNTCCAGAACTGCGTTGAGGAAAGATAGATAGAAAGATCCTTCTTGAGCGAACAGACGAAGTGGAAAAATAGTAACGTGACGAATATATTCGTATTTCACGAGCATCCAAATCAAGTGTGTCTAACTTTCCATCGTCCGTGCGTCAATTATTTTAGTTTTAGCTGAGATGCGCCACACTAATCGTATACTAAAGCTAGGCGCTACTAACTACCGCAAAATACTTTAATAAATCAGCTCCCTAGATCTTACCAGTAGATTATGCTCTGTATGAAAGTATGTTTACACCTTTTTATGTGAATATTGTGATAGTTATTTGATAGATGAGATAGGTTTATTTTTCTCAAAATTCAATAACTAATAACAATAATAATAATAACAATAACATCAAGAAAGCATAAAGACGTTTAATTTAATGAGTATTCATGTAGCAAAGAAGGTCATACAGGATCCTACACGTGTCTAGGTATTAGATTGATAAGTAGTTACTTTTCTAATTAAGTTAATTAGCATTCTTAAGTCAGTACATTACTAAGAAATAAAAACCTCTCAACGGTTAAACTCTCTAGCTTCTCTAGATAGAATTTTTCAGTCTGGTGGTGCATTTCACTCAATTAGTTTCAAATAGTGTCGATTTCAATCACCTTACGCTGCTGAAATTCCTTTACTTTTGTAGTGGTAAATGATCGAGCCAGTTCCAATTTTCAGTGTCTCAAGTATGACTTTTCTTCTTTTCGGAAAAAGATAAGATTATGAAGGTGATGATGTTCGTGAATCTCAATTCAATTGCAGTTCAATTTTCTAGTTAAACTCTAGCTCTTAAGATGAGTTAGCCAAGCACTTTGACGGAAGAATATCGGTTAATCTAAATGGAAACATTTCCCTTAATTACGGAATTGGGCTACGTGTAATGGAAGTTTATGATTTATCCCATGAAGACTTTTATGATAAGAGATAAAAGTTATACTGAATTCATCTCAGCCTATCGTAAATTAATCACTCAGCATAGAAATTTGCAACTAATATGAAATCCGGTCTAATTATATTTGTAACAATTAACCCCCCTTGTGAATTTTGCTCGTAATTAATAGGAAATAAAAGATTTGTCCTGCCCTTATACCATTATGAGCATTTAATTTAACCTATAAAGATGAATATCCTAGAAACAATCNTGAATTTTGCTCGTAATTAATAGGAAATAAAAGATTTGTCCTGCCCTTATACCATTATGAGCATTTAATTTAACCTATAAAGATGAATATCCTAGAAACAATCCAGAGCCATTTTACAATTCAATTCATTGATATACGTAAATTTATATGTCATTATTTATGCAGATATGGTCAATTTTTTTTCTAACGATGCCGTTCTTGAAGTACGTTTAGTTATTTGAATGCTGAGTGTTTCCCTCATGTGAATGGTATCACATACAGTGTTCTGTATGTTTTGTTTACTGTTTATTCTCTATGTTTTACACTATTTTTGCCTCGAAATTTTTATCCTTATCAAGCACACACAGTATATGAGTCACTGAAGTAATCCAGCTTTAGTGTTGATATAGTTACTTTTTGTATATTAATAGTATTTGGAATGAAACTGGTGCAAATCGCCTTAGCTGTTGAGGCATCAATAATACTAATTCTATTTTATTTGGAATAGATACGAAATAAAAACTTTTCCCCGAAGCCATCATAACAATTGGTATATACTTTTTATGAAAGTTTGGTGATAATTTGGAGGAGATAAGGATTTTGGCTTGGATTTTAGAAAGGATAGTTTACCATTGGAGAAGTGTGAACGCTTGGGTACGAACACAAGAAAGCATGATGCCCGCTTGCTGGTAGTCGGCGCCGATTTATCTTCTTGAACTACTCGATTTTGAGGAAGTTCTGTATCTCGACTCGCTATTCCTAAAATCCAGACGTGGCAATTCCCGTCTTCTCACTTCACAAACCCTCTATTCTTGAACCGAAAATCGTGCGCGGATTTGCGATAATGCCTCAGTTTTACTAGAAAAACGGACGCAAAATAGGGACGACTAGTTTTAACGCTGATTACCAGCGCCAACAAGAGGTCTAGCATTAACAGCGAGCAGCTTCAGAAAGTAGCTGCTAATGACAAATGTCCAATAGTTTCTCCTGGGAGAGCTTCTTCTCATTCCATTTAAAACACGAAATCGGCGCCGACAACCAGTAAGCAGTAAACCTAATTTCTTACCCTTAAAACCGTTATAATTCTTCTTTTTGCTATGGAAAGCAGATTTCCTTTCTCTTTTAAAATGTTTCATAGTTCAAATTTCTTTTATGCATTAGTGCGGGAAGTTTTACAAGTAGTTCAATAGATGTTATGTTGAAATGTATGTAAAATTCTTCACTATAAAGCCATCTGCCATATATGGATGCTAGCGTGCTGTAATCTCTGTGTAATAGATTGGACGAGTCATAAGTGTTTGGATTTGGCGAGGAATGATGGGGAGGCCTTATGCGGTTGGGTGAGAATCGTGATGGTATTATGTATACGTAGAGGAGAACGAAAAAGGGGTTCTGATTTAAATCAGAAAGTGGAAGTTTTTAATAAGAGAGGTAAATGTATAGGTGGTGACAAGGAAAAGGTTTGATGTGGATGAGGTGGTGTTGTAGCGGAAGGATTTCTGGGCGGAGCATCTGAAAACGAGAAGTGGAAAAAGTTACTCGCGCCGTCGGAATTCTTGGGTCAATTGTGGCTTGTGTTTGAAGATTCCAAAAGGACGGTATACTTAATGAAAGTTATTTCTGCTTTGCTGATAGTTGAGGAGCAAGATTTGGGACTGATACAATAAAATAGGGGAGGAAATTTATCCTTTAAAATCCAACCGATCGAATTAAAGTTAGCCGTCAGAATATTGCCTTGAAAAATTCCAATTTCAATGGTAGTGTACCATCATTAATTTTGAAGATTTAGCGCTAAAATAAAGGGAAAAACGTACATCTTTTAGAGAAAAATAATGAAAATGGAGTAGAAGTTTTCTGCAGAAATATTAGTGCTTTATTATAAGTAACTGAAGAGGGAAGGTGAAGTGGGCCTATAAGACGGAAAGGGTAGAAAGTTACTATTGGGAAGGTTAATAAAGATCACTTTAATTTTAAAGGCGATATTTAAAATTTTAGTCAATTCCAATTTATCCGTAAAGAAAAAAAGAAACAAAAGTTGAGTGCGAGAAAACATATCATGAACCAGTTATCTCCCTTTAGCATTTTAATACCAAGAAAATAAACTCAGATTTTACATATCTTTCAAATTTTTCGTCGCACACAGTGCTAGATATCGGAATTTTCAAATATTGATTCCACAGAGTATAAAATGAATTTTAAAATAAACGCACAACACAATATCTTGCAAAACCATCTAAACATTTCTAGATTGAATCTAGAACAATATATAAGTTGAAAAAAGTAAGTTTGTAGCTACAATATTCATGCAGCATCTTTTACAGATGTGGCAGTCTCCTCGATCTCTATCTAAAGATATCCTATGTAGAAGTAATTAAACTATTGGGTGAAACAGAATTTTCCAAAAAATATTTTCCTTTGATTAAACTGGGCTCCACTTCAACCTAAAGTATATTAGACGAGGATTTCATGAGTTAAATTAGGCACTCATGCACACCGTTTTGGAAACAGAAGTTGATATTAATATGCTCATGTGTCTCCTCATTAATACTTCCCATGTTACACCAACTATGTTATATCAGCATTACCATTCCAAATACTCAAATCAAATCTCAAAGTCAGTAAAACCGATAGGTTTTCGCTACCTTGATGAGAAATTCTTTAAGATCTTACCTTGTAGATGAATATCTTTTGAATAATAAGTTGAATATCTTACGGACAACGTTCAACAAAATTGGCTCAAATCGATTATTCCGTCGAAAATTTTAATTTTATAACAAAATCAGTTAATGTTTTCCATTTTCCCAAGTTGTGATGTTTTTTTTTAGCCTTTCATCGCTTTCTCGATCTGTTATAAAACTTTAAGCTCTCTTATAAGTAAGTTTTTCCTTGTGTTTTTCATCAAGAAAGCATAAAGACGTTTAATTTAAGGAGTATTCATGTAGCAAAGAAGGTCATACCGGATCCTACACGTGTCTAGGTATTAGATTGAAAAGTAGTTACTTTTCTAATTAAGTTAATTAGCATTCTTAAGTCAGTACATTATCTTTTATGGAAAGAATCTTAGGAAATTTATACTTATTCCACAATTTTTATTTTAACAGTAACATACGTACGACCGGTTTCGACAATTGATCGTTATCTTCTGGTGACAATCCTCTAAAAACAATCCTTTAAATACTAGCTAGCAGCTCTAGGGAAAAGGGGGAAGGAGGGGAAGGGGGTTCAGTAGCAGGTGAAAAAGGGGGGGAGTGATGGTGGGAGTTAGAGGCTAAGAAGGTATAGGGAAAGGGACATCGTTATGGTCAGAAAGAACAGTTTATAAGCGGGGAGTGAGAAGGGAAAAGATGCTCGTCAACTAAGGAGTGTTTGGAAGAATCGGAATGTTTGCGGATGTCGAGTTGCTCTAAGAAATTAAGCCGGTGGCTTTTAGTAAAAGGTGGAGGTATAATGGAAAGAAAAATCGTGTCACGTATCAGACTATAAATAAAATTTTAATTTTGTAAGGTGAAAAGTACTAATGATAAATCCTACATCCTACATGTATAATAATATCGCATTAATGATGTAAATAAGCATAGGACTTTATTATTATACACAATTTAAATAATAAATAGTATATGTATTTTCGACGAATAGGACCAGGCCGATTTACAATATTCAGACTACACTGGTTTCTTTGTATTGAATGTTGCATATTAAGAAACTTTGAAAAACTATGCATTGAAAAATGAGGGCAACTTGTTGAAGCTGTAATGAAGCTAAATACGACTTCTTTACACAAACGCAACTCACTCGGCGCACGATTTCCGACGAAGCATTTCCGCAGAGAATCTCAAACTCCTCATAGAATGAGTGCCTGAACTATTATCACTAAAACCAACGGGAGGAAATAAACAAATTCGGAAACCAAAACGAGTCTTCCTCCAAACTAAGAACGTGACGGTTGTCTATTTTCATCCAATCTTCTCTCTAAATTTAGGAAAATGCTTTCGGCAGTCTAAAAAGTATTTACGGTGAAATTGTACTTCCGGTGTAAAGTGCATATCCATCCGGGATGAGAAGAAAAAACTTGCCTCCGGTGAGAGCTTTTAAAAGAGGAATTTTACGGTGAGATGACGGTTGCAAGGGAGGGGAACAGAGAGGTAAAACGGGCATTCAGTAGCTCGCGACTGAAGAGACGGTCCTATGAGGGAATATTCAAGCGAGATGGTCGGGTGAACGTAACCCAAAGCGGGAAATGGAATAATATTTCAGGACTTCGGCGAAGCAGTGAGTTTTCCGAGGAGATAAACACAGAACCGTGAACCTCGGAAGTGGTATGGGAAGTCTTTGAGGAGTGAACCGAGTTTTGGGTTGGGGAGGTTGCCAAGGAGAGCACACAGAGGGAGCTGGTGTCCGCAGGCGATTGTTTGTCTTCTTTAGGGCTGGGAGCGTTTATCTAGCGGCCAGATACAAACACAAGGCTGGGAACTTGTAAAGAAAGCGATAATCGTCTCCTGGCCGCTCTCTATTGGGCGGATTCTTCCGTCGTAAATTGTCAACACGCAGGCCGTAAAGACGGTGTTTCCGCGAAAAGAAATTGGATAAAATTTGCAGAAATTACTTTTTCAGCTGATGGCTCTGGGGAATGTGGCTAATAAACTCCACTCGCCGCTAAAACGTGAGAAAACCCTTCATTATGACGATGATATAAATGCGTGAGAGATTAATCGAGTAAACCGTGGGAATTCATTTGAAATGCATTCCGAGGGAAGAAAAGAAATGTACTTCTGCGCTCATTGTTTTATTCTGGAGACTGCAGGTTTCAGCGATACAATGGGAACAAAAACAAAGAGAGCAGGTTTCCTACTTACTGGTTGTTGTGGTCACCGATTCACCGTTTTAAATGGAATGAGCTGAAGTTCTCTCATAAGAAGCTGGTTGAAATCGGTCGTCTGCGGATGCCTTCTTTAGTTGCTCGCTTATAATAATAAACCAACCAAGATTACAGCATTTCCTCCAATACGTCATTTCTGCTGAAAGTAGTCGTTGAGACATACTGTTATCCATAACCCATACCTCTGAACCATACGTCATAACAGGTTCTACTAAAGTTTAAAAATATTTCTTTTAGTTTTATGCTTTAATTTATTGTTCCACAGTATTTGATACAGCATCTTAATCATTTTTTCCCTTTTCCTACTTTCTTCATTATGTCTCTATTGTCCTTCCCATCTTCACTTATTGTAACACCAAGATAATCGTATGAACTGACTTTTTTTCATTTATATTATTGCGAATACGGGTATAATTTTCCCTCACAGCATAAAAACAGAGGGGTTGTGTGGTGTGTGGTGGTAACATGAGCTTTGGCGTGTTTGGATTTTAAGACCAGCGAGTCGAGAAACTGAACTTTCTCAAAAACGATTTTCTGAAGCATCGGCGCCGACCTCCAGTAAGCGCCCAAACTGATTATCTTGTGTTCGTACCCAAAAGAGACCACTCAAATGCTTTGGAGCAGTTTGAAACTGTTCTACATTCCAGCTCCCCGATTTTTTCATAAAGAATATATACCCTTCTCATTTCTCTCACTTCTCCGCTATCTTAAAAGCTGCCCTCGCTTTATCCCCCATTGACCCTCGGACCTCTATAGACTATTACAACTTAACCACACTTTCTTCCCACTGCTACACCCTCTTTTGCTTGACTTATATTTTTTGTAATTTTTTTATGTTGTGAAACCACATCATGACGTTCTGTAACTAAAACCGGATGTCTCTAAAATTAAAAATTGTGTGGAAAAGTAGATACCTTTTCTTCCTTAAGCATAACATTTAATTTCCAAAATATCTCTTCTGCCTCTGTTGACTTCATTCGCAATGAGTCGACGCTTATGAAATAACGTAGTTTAATCCAGAACTGCGTTGAGGAAAGATAGATAGAAAGATCCTTCTTGAGCGAACAGACGAAGTGGAAAAATAGTAACGTGACGAATATATTCGTATTTCACGAGCATCCAAATCAAGTGTGTCTAACTTTCCATCGTCCGTGCGTCAATTATTTTAGTTTTAGCTGAGATGCGCCACACTAATCGTATACTAAAGCTAGGCGCTACTAACTACCGCAAAATACTTTAATAAATCAGCTCCCTAGATCTTACCAGTAGATTATGCTCTGTATGAAAGTATGTTTACACCTTTTTATGTGAATATTGTGATAGTTATTTGATAGATGAGATAGGTTTATTTTTCTCAAAATTCAATAACTAATAACAATAATAATAATAACAATAACGATTGCCACTTATATTACGCGTTATCTTTGGTGAAAAAGACATTGTGTTGGCCATATCTGCTCTACGGGAATATATATATATATATCTCGGGCAGTTTTTGCTCTGAAATTCCCATTGTTTCAAATTTTGTTTGTGCAAACATTCATATTTATATTTCAAACAAAATCATAAGACAATTGCTATATTTTATCATATAAGTAATTAAAGCTGAGTAGAATCTTCATTTTTTTCCAAATTCCTTTCTTCCATGAAGTTAAGGACCTGTATTTGGATGAAATCTACATATTTTTAGTTCCCCTTTGGTTTGCCTATAATGCTAATGAAGAGCAAAAGAAAAAATGTTAACATAAGGAAGGAAAAACAAAATAAATTTAAGATAACATCACCGGTTAAAACTAAATTCAGTGTTCAAGTTGCAGGATTTAAAAAAAAACTTGATAATTTAACAAAACTTATTACTGGACTGACACCAGTCAAGTGTAACTAATATTTTTATAATAATATGAAAATTTGTATTCAATATGAAACCGAAAAGCAACTATATTTGTCACATATTTTTATTGCATTCATTAATGAAAATGGCCAGAAAGAAGGGAAAAATTGGTAATCGCATAAAGCCGTAAAGTTGCGTATGTTCACGTAGAAAATTGTTCAGATATTTTTCATTAATTTTTCTAGGAAGATAGGTTAAGATTTAGTGCTCGGTAAACTTGGAGAATACAATAGGAAGAGAGCGAAAGATAACTTCAATTCTGCGAAGCTCTCTTACGCCTGCGGCTGAGACAAGCTATTCCAGCCTTGTTCCGATTTAACATAAACACATTTTACCCAAGGGAAGGATAGATTCCCCTACGGAATTTTTCTCAGGGATATTACGCCAAGCAGTTTTTCCCGATGGAATTCTCACCCTATGGCATGTACTTCAAGAAATACGCTTCATCCGAGTTTTATTGAATCCAGCAGACTTTTAGCTTAGTATAGCACACGGCTGGTACGCTCCGTTGATGCCTTTATCCTTCGAACAATGCAAAAGCTGCGGAGAAGAACACGGAAAAGAGAGGGTTTTATCGTTTTAAAGTATATTTGGAAGCTTCGATGATAAGGCATCTAAATTTACAAGAAATTTAGAATTATTTAACTGATTCGCGATTAATTTGCATTATGAAAGATTGCCATTGATTTTCTTTTCCGATTAATACGCAATGAAAAACTTACATTAATGCATTGCAAATGCTTCTCATTATCATTCCTAAAAATACAAAATATAGTGGAGGTGACGCTTTTATAGTTCAAGGAAAGTCCCATCGGAAATTATTTAATGGATAAATGAAGACAACCGTGGGCACAATAAACAGACGCACTTAAAAATAATTTCCATGGCAATGACTAACACGTTATATTTCTATGAAGTGCATTAATTTATCTTAGAATGGAAAACGTAATAATTAATCCGCCTCGTAATTTTTTCATTCAGCCACCGCCTGGTATATAGTAAATCTGCAATTCATTAATGTGCGTGGGTTTGCCTAATTTAAAGGGGTTAAGCTGCTTGCCTCCTTCAAAGGGGTATAGCCGTTGATGTGAGATAAGATAGAATCCCAGAATTGACAGGAATTATTAAAGGTCGTTTATATGATGAGATACATCATACATACGTTAAATCAGAATGGTATCTGAGGTAGAGCAGAGATCGTTCCTATGTCCTAATGTTGACCACAGAATAGAACTACGCATGTCCATATTGGTTGACAATCCCTGGGGAATTAGTGGAAATATATCTCGTATAAGCTTGCAGCATGCAAGCATTTTCGCCCGTCTTATAATTATATAGGTAATTTTATAAAAAATAGAATATTTTTGTTATCAATGAAAATTAATAAATAAAATTAATGTATTTACACTTTCAGCTTTGCAAGTTAGTTTCTTCGTGGCATTAAAATTGTTTACATTTACTAGGTTCTTGTGTTTATTAGGAATTAATAAGGACAACATACCTAACCATTAAGTAAAGCCACGCTCTACATAATTGCATTATTAAAGGACTTGGAAAATATTTTCTTTTGGTCCTCCTGTTAATTGACATTTTCGACTGAGAAGACAAAGACCGTTCATCTCAAAAGTTTCATTATTTTTCGTGGAATTTAAATTGACATTCCTTCATCATGGCCGGAGTAACCTCATGAGGAAGATGAAGAAAATTTCGAGACAAAGGGAGGTAAACATGACGCTCGTAAAAGGGCCCGCTTATTCCATTTTTTTTAGGGTGCAATTTGCAGCCACGTGTCAATGGGTAGCAAGTTTGTTGCGCGCCTTTTCAAACTTTATTTGGTATCCTGAGAATAAAAGCATTCATTACTCGGTGATCTGATCCACACAAAAAAATTTAGCAACTCGTTCTTTAACAGGTTACCTTTAGCGTATTATTTGAGAATCGACGAACAATCACAAGATTCAAGATACAAAGCCAAACTGCTGTGAATTCTTTTACTGTAACAATTATTTTTTTAGTGACGGCTAATTCATAAAATAGAAATATTATGTATATAGCTGCATTATAATCATAACTGAAATAGCTAACTATACTACAAAAATTTTTATTTTCTCTCATTACGTATGCAACCTCGTTACAATACAAATGTAATAAGGTGATAGCAGTCTTCCGTAATTGTAGCTCATACGGTATTACTTGTAAAGAGACATTCCTAAGAGCCTAAAGTAGCTGTATCGGTCAACAATAGCTTTATATCCGACCTCTATCGCGGAATTATCAGTGCGCTACCCTACAAAGTCCCCGGATCAAGTCCGGGAATTTCCGGGCTAGTGTATGGGTATTTATGTTCGGCATTTGTGATCATCAAATTGACTCAGACAGATATAACTAGGGGTTTATGTTTCCGTTTAACAAATAATAATAACAGAGAAGCAAAGGAGGAAAACAATAAGATTTTTATAATAAACTTTACTTCACAAATCCTGACATCCGTAGCACATTAAATTGTAATAATTCAATTTATAGCAACCCATGTATCTTGCATACCCATTTTAGCGTGTGTCAGGGGGTGCTTGAGCCATGAATCGACATCCCTCATAGGTGACTTTTTCAAGAAAATAATATCTTGAAGCGACTCGTTCCAGCATCAATTTCCGTGATTTTCATCTCTATATGAGAATGTCCTATGTAGCAGACAGGACGCAAAATATCGCTAACAGCTACTCAGAACACTTTCTCTAAAGTTTTAGAGTAAAGAAATCCTCTGTTTATATATCCTATCTTCTAAAGAAGATCCCTTACTGCGTTCTAAAATTTATGAGTAACTCTCACTAATTTTTCTTAGCAATTGTTTCTGTATCAACGTACTGCCTTTCTCTGTACTTTTTCTACTTAATTTTACTCAATAAGTGATAACAAAAGTTATATGTAGCGCTGAGAAAGAGAGTTTTTGATCGCGGAAAACAACACCGAATACGTTTCTCTGAGGAACTCGCGAAAGATCATTAAATGAGATCAAGAGACACAAAATAGGAGGACATGTAGGAAATAAGGGGTCGTAAATATTTATTCACCGATTTCGCAAGATGAAAATGATTCTGATTTATCAGTCTCATTCAAAGGAGCTTCGTTAATTTTCCTTAGTTTCTCTGTATAGCGTCAGGTAATTGATTTAACACGAAGTATTTTAATAATACTCATAATTTTTAGGATGGGCTTAATTTATAGCGCAACGATAATCATGATCATTCATAAGCAATACTGAATGTATTCTCGAAAATTCTTAAACCCAAATTTCAGTATTACAAAATTCGAGGTACTTTTCAAGACAATACTTTACATATTTTTTTACTTTTAAAGAAGACTTTTCTAAAGCGTTTATCATTTATCATTGTTAAGAAGTAATTTTAGTGTTAAGAATTTCCATTTTGGCCAAACACTTATGGAGGAAAGTTCACTCAAGGAAATACTTTTTTCTATTTTATAAATTACATTAATAGCCTATAGAAAAAATGTTTTATTGAGGTAAAATGGAATAAATATTCCGAGATGCAATTTCTGGCGCCTCTTCAGATATTCTAGCTCCCGCACAACTCGATTTGTCATTTACGGAGTTAGTTTCCTCGGACTTCTCCACCCATTTCAAATTCAATTTGCACGCGGGGTTTCCTTTTTATAACGAGCAAGGAAATTTCCTCTCCGAGTTTTAGATGCACTCCAAGCAGACGTTTTAATTTCCCTTCTTCTGAAGAATTTGAAATCGGTGGAAGTTTGTAATGTAAAAATGAGTTGCTTGAAGATGACGCACACTACTTGCAATATCGAGGTCGCAATAAATGCAATCATACTGGACTGCGGACGAAAACACTGAAATTTTCCTCTTTAATAGACCTACCTACCCAAAATCATTATTTATTATTATTAATAACAATAACTGCCTAAGAATTCAGAAATGAAAAGTTAAGTTAAGAGAACGGCCTTAAACGTTTACACTCTAGAAAGCCCCGGGAAAACTACAGACAAGATTGGAAGTAGAGAGTTCGAACCCAGGATTAAAACATGTTTTCGTAAGATTTCACGCGAATTTCTATTTTCCTAAGAGCAACTCCACATTCTCTCATTAATTAAAAGCGTAATTAGAATATATTCCCATCGTGCTTGGCTTATTCGAAGGCTATCACTGTGATCTATAATATTTTTGTAGAGATTTTGTAGTTTGCGATCGATAATGTCATTGATTTTTAAATCTGTCGGTTTATTTTTACTCCTTTCACTAATTCCTGAAGCGACAGTAACCGTTGCTAATGCAGCGACAGCGATTAAATAAACTCTGGAAAAAGAGTCGCAGCTTTTTTTTTTAGTTAACAAAATTGTATAGATACCAATGAAAACATTTACTAAATTTACTTCCTTAACTTCGTTTAAATTGATATTTTATCAAAATTCTCACAATTTTGAATTAAAAGCAATATTTGATGATAATGATGATGATAAGCATTCCTATGAAATTTTCTTCATCGTGCTATCTACCCATATTTAGCACGTCCGTATTTTTCATTAAATTTTAGCGTAGTAAAAAGGCCCGCAACTAAACAAAAAATTGTCTTCTCGTCTGGTTCTTACCGCAGTTACTGAGATTGAATGAGTAAACATGCATAGAATCCTATTATAGATTATAACTATCATAACATTATTATAGATTATATTTGCGACAATAGCTCTGTAATTGGGCATAGGACTCGACGGCGACCCGTATAGTAAGATAATGGATAACTTCAAGAATAATAAAGCTGGAGTTGGTAAAACATTATTGTCGTATCTTACTCGCTCCATTTATGATCCATTTGTAGCAGCAGGAAGGTCGCTACATTACTTTATATATAGCATAAATTGTACGATTTCCTCTTCTCCAAATCATACAGTTATCAATTTGAAAGACTAATGTTATTTAAGAGAGTCTGTGAAAGACTCACGAGAGATTACTGTTATGAAATGCATCTGGAAAGCTATCTCATACAAATGCTTTGAAAACAAGCTCGTTCTTTCGTCGATAGACATAACGCAGAAAATCTTTGGAAAAGAGTCGAAAGAATTGGAAAGAGTCGAAGAATTTTTCCGCGCGGAGGGCTGATAAAAATTTTCGGAATCCCAAAATCGATTACACCACTCTCCTGTTCACAATGATTCGTGAAATGTAAAAGAGTTCCGATTCGAAACCGTGAATTACCTTTCACTGAGTTTGAAAATGTCGCAATGTTTTTTTTTAGCAGTCGCACGGTTCGTTTGAGCGTTGGAATACCAATTTATTTTGTCGCCAGTTAGAGGAGATTTCTGGATTGCCTTCCTCTCCAGCCCCGTCGCTCTCACCTGCAGGCATGGAAAAGTTCTAATATCTTGGAAATGTTTCCTATCTTAATGGACATTTCCAACTTGCATTGCCTATTACGTTAGAATAGTTGTACATTAGTTGCTTATATTTCTTTACCAAAATACTTTAAATCGTTACATCATGGATCATCATGGATTTCCAGGTACCACGTACTACGTACTAAGTCAAACATTTGACCAGAAAGCGATCTGAAAAAGTAAAATAATAATCTTTATGGATAAAGGAGATTATACAGATTATGAGATTCTAGCTGGAGTAAGTGATACAATTGGCGATGTAGTATAGATTCGAATCCTTCTTCTTATTACCTTTACTAATTAAAATTATTTTCTTAAATGGAATTTCATTGTGCTTATGCTAATAATAATAATATCTGTATTATGATCCACGATGCGATCTAGCACTATGCATGCTTCGGTATCTTCAGGGATAAGTTTGCGGTTGGCACTTCAAAATATTTTCATATACTTTCTTACTTCAAAGTATACTTTATCACTTGCTTGGAAAAAGCTACTTTACAATCTAAATATATATGATCTAGCCATAAAAGATACATTTATTGAAATTTGTACTCGATATTTGGAAGTCGAGTATAATTGTTAAAAATATGCCGAAAATAGGTAATTAACGAAACATATTAAGTGAATCGGAATTGAGAAAGCAATTCTCTTAAGCAATTCAAGGTTAAGAGTCATCTTTGTGCAGATTTTATTAAGAAAGTAACGAGAAGTTGAGTTAATATTCCCAAACTAAATTACGAACGTTGAAAATCTTCCCTGATATGAATTCGCGTTAATTGACCGTTGATGGGTGGCATTAGAAAGAAATTGGGGCATACAAAAAAAATCGTAAAGTCTACATTTCCCATCTTTTAACGCTTGGCTTCATGTTCCATTAGGTGATTTGGTCTATCATTAGCACGTACGCTTAACGGGTTGAAATTCTCGAATCGATTGGCCTCCCATCCATCTTTAAAATTTTACGTTCGTGATCTCCTAGCCTAAGTGAGTTTAAGATAAGTATCATCCGATGCCTTGTAATCTCCTTCAAGATTCTAGTCTCCTAAACACAAAGAATAGCTTTCCAGCAATTGCAGTGTAATTATTGAGTCTTTCGTGAAATTCTTTCTCAGCAAGTAGTACCAGTTTATTAAAGTTAAGAATAAAACTGTGGCGATTGTAAACTTAAGTTTATGATCTCATTTTCTTTTATTAAAGTTTCGTAAAATAAATCATCCGATTAGTTTATTCTTACTTCTTGTATGTGAAATAATCGAAAAAATTGTACATTTTATTTTTTTTTCTCTATAATGTAGTGCGTGGAGTAAGTATACAATACGGAGAAAACCGGTTAACTTGGGTTATCTTCTGTTCACCGGTCAGTGGTACCGGTTAACTTCGGTACCGGTTAACATAAAGTTCAGCATTACTTCGCTGCAGCTCCTATAACCTTCAGTGTATGAAAATTCGCTTAACGCGAAACGGTTAAGATAATACATGTTATGCCTGCATGGTAAATATCCCCTCAAATTCTTCTGATAGTATGAAACGCCATTGATGGCGAGATTTCAATCAACATACGGCTATCATTCTGTGATTTAATTTGCCTATAAATTGTATTCATAAATTTACCAGTTACTCGACGAAAAAACTTATTCCTGTTAGTAAATATTTTGAGTTCACTGATAAAGTTTATTCGTTTAATAAATGTAAAATTTGAACATAAGAGATGATGAATACTCCTTTAAATTGAACTCAGAACAGCGCGATGTGTCAACAAGGATTTTTGGTTTACACAAAATTCGGTTTACGCGAAATGTATAGCCTGGTCCCCTACATTTCGTATTAACCGACGTCTACTATAATTTGATTCGGTTGATATTATGGAAGTTTGTCTTAATTATTGGAAGATGAATCTTTAACCTCTGTTGACTCATGAGTACTAACACTCCCCTGATCAGGAGTAGAAAAAAATTACTTTAACTCGTCCAAAAACGTAGTTTTGTAATACAATATTTCATAATGAAGACAAAGGTCGTTTAATTTTTGATTGATCAAAGAATAATAAACAATTACAATTTCTTAATGCCTAAGAATATTGACAAAAATAAATTTCTACACCAGCAATAACACCCTCTTGTAAATACATATATGCAAGAAACAATTTCTTCAGTACACAATATCCGGAAAAATACTTTCGGGTATTTACCTAGGGGATTTTTTTTTTAATCTAGCAATCTAAATCGATTGAAGATTCAATTTCATGCTCCGTGGGTATTATTACTTGGCCGGAAGCCAAAGTATAGCTCCCCAAAGTCTTAGCGTCCCTAGGCAATCGCTTAGGTTTGTTTGATGATAAATCTGGTCCTGTGTCTAGAGAGATCATATTATTCGATAGAGGAAACTAGCTTTCCCGCTCCGTAACAACATCAGCCAGAGCAGGATGTACATATAGAAACCTCTGTACTCTATACATTACCAATTTGACTCAAAGAGCATACAGCTCACATTATTTCATCGCAGTATCTGAATTTTAACGTCCTCGTGCCCTTTGCATCTTCTCCTAATTCGACCATTATCGGTCGACTCCTATGCACAGTGGACGCGTACTCCAGATGTGACCCAATGCATTCATCAAACATGTTCATCGACTAGAATTTGCCTCTATATTAATATCGGAAGCGGAGAATGGAAGAGAGCCAATGTGTTCAGATCGACTCTGCGGATTTTCCTATTAAACGCAAAGAGCGTTGGTGCTGGCAACCAAAGGACGAGCTCCCACGCCCCATCCAGGTCGCCTATTCCCGCATCTCTTACATCTCGGCCCCACGTCGATTCTCCGGGCTTAAGTCAACTACGTACGTCATCGTGTGTACCTGCGTTGTTATCAACCCTCTCATGCAGCGCATTTCTCAGAAAAACACTACACAAGGACCGGTTCCTAACACAGACGCAGTTACGTGAGGAGTGCTATGGAGCACAGCATTGCAGTAGTGGTTATTAATCTACACTCTGCTTTCCCATGTAAAATTTAATTTACTTACATACTTAATAACTTCCCATCATATTGAACGATGTGTTCATTTTTAAGACTAAATTCGAATTAAAACGCGAAAGGAGAGATTCAAGAGCAGAAAACGCCAATTGTGGAATTCAAACTATTTTACGACATTGTGTCAATCACAAAGGATATCGCAATATATAGCACACATGTAGTGGAAATTTTGAAGAATATTACATTCATGGTTATCATTATTTATTATCACTATTTTATTCCTACGGTGAGGTTAGGCAAAAATGGCCACTCTTCCTCCAAACATACGGAGATATAACATGATATTAGTACTATACCAATAAACCGAAAACAATTGACTACGATCAACTTACATCTAGAAAAATTATCAAAACATACATATAAACTGGCAAACACAGATACGAGAGAATTGGTACAAACAGTAACTGGTAAATTAAGCTAGTAGGTGATAAATAAATAAAAACTAATACATAAAAACTAAACATTAGGCACAGAAACTGAGTGCTGAGAATTAGTGTGCCACTTTACACTGTTTGGGAAACATTGGATTAGGGGAAATCTCTTTACAATCGATGATGGAAGGATATTCCATTTCGTTGAATATCAAACGGAGGATCACAGAGATAAAGACGCTATGAAATCGATCCTCTTTGTTAGCAAAAGTGGAAAGTTAACAAAATTTTTGGTAAAGTTTAATAGTTTTTTTTTGTTTTGAAAGCTCTTTATCTCTTAATTACTATCCTGAAATAAATCAAATAACTAACATATCTAGAAGATTTATTTGACATTGATTCAATGAATAATAATATATCTTTCCCTCTTTTCATTTTTGGAGCAACTCGGCGATCGTTAATTCGCGATGTTCTGTTATGCCTCCTTGCCCTTATAAATTGATATAACTAATAGTATAAGATATTGATTTAGCAGTTATAACTCTAATCAGAAGGTAAGGTTGCCAACAAGCATTATAACCAAGTTACAAGTACACCTTGCATTGCTATGATCAACCCATCCTGCCATAAAAACATACAAAGAGCTGCAATTCTAACCATCAGGACATTCAATAACATTGTATTGCATCAGAAACTAATCATGAGAACAAAATTGTCGCGCATTATTGTTCGAAAATTGCTCAGAAATAACGTTATGAGTATATCATATTTTTACGAACATACCGAAGACCTGCCACATACATACCCACCACTTCTCACAGTAAAGGAAACGTTAATGTAAATACAATTCAACTAATAAACTTAACAGACTAAAACCTTGACCAGGAGGTGGTGGTTTGCAATAAATGGCAATTCACAACAACATTCTCTCGTACTCTTTAGACACATTCATTTATATTTTCATTAATTTCCTTTCATTATTTGAACTTAATATTTATTATTAATTTCATTCAATTTAAGTCTTTCTATGTGATTCTTCCACTATTACTCGTAATTTTGTGTTCAGTAAACTGCCATTTCTTAGTGTGTGTCACATAAAGGTATTAAAATTCTTTTATCTACTCTTTCGGCAGACTTCTCCCTTCAAACTGCTTTCTCATTCGATCGTCTGCTTTCTCGTTATATGTACAACATTCTCCTCTAGCATGTTTTAATTTGTATTCTAATTTAATTATAACTTAGGTGGCATGCTCGCATCGAATACAAGGCCCCGCCCTGAGGGTGCATGGCGACACGCTGGAATTCCGAGTCCAATTTGACCCAATAGCTCTCCGATATCCCGTCCCACTTCCATTCTTCTTTGTGCCGATTCCGTATTTATCTTCGCGCATCGCATTCTTGCCTTAAGGAATTCGCTAACATGAGGAATGCTTGATAAGATGGCGTCTATGCAGTTTGTAAACTTCTCTCTGCCTTCGGCATAACACATGGAGATAATTGATGTTGGTCCTGTGGAGGTTGATTAATAGGCATGTCAATTACAAAACTGGTTTGCGGAACATCCCCGCAGGAACGAGATGGAGAATTTTTCGTTAAATATTTCAACCTTGCTAGTTTTGAATCTTGGAAATCCTGGTATTTGGAAAATTTATCCCTGCACAAGGAAGTAAGACGTTGTAGAGGCAATGAGATAACTTGCCATGAACTTTAAATCCTTTAGTTTTGTCTATAAGCTTCGATTTTCCGAAGTTCTGACGTTGTCTTGCGTTTTTGAAGCAAATGTCTGTCTTCTCTCTTCTTCATTCGATTATGAAAGACAGTACTTTCAGAGTAGAACCTGGTTAATTTCTGGGTCGATGATTTCTGATTTTCATTCAGGAAATATTTGTCTATCGGTGGTTTTCAAGTCAAGTGCTTAAGGAAACATTTTCGGTTATTTTCATATACTTTTAACGAGTCTGTTTAAAAAGCTTATAAATACCTTATTAACTAAGAAGTAATTCTACTCCTTATACCCTAGATTATTTACTTTAAAAAATCATTGCGGAAATTAACTTTTTAAAGTGTTGGGATGCTTAAAATTTGAGGACATTATTGTCACGTTTATTTTATCTCAAGCATGAACTCTAAGAATAAGAGAAAAATATTTTCTAATATAATCAATCAATAATAAATTACAACAAATTAGGAATGTTTCATCCTATCAGCATATTCCTGCTATCATGTCGCTACAAAGTCAAATATTTAAACTTAATCTCTAAAATACCGAAGTAAGCATATGATTTGTACTTCCGTAAGTGTACTTAGACCCGAAACAGCAATACACCATCAATTTTCCTCGATTTTTGTTTTTAAATTGAATTTTCATTCCGGGTTTATATTTGAAACACTCTAGTTTGAAATGGGCAATTATACTTTTCTCCCCCTTTAAGTAGGCCCATATGCCCTACATTTCCCCACTTATTGCCCTTTAAATGAGACTTCGTAGTGTCCTGAATAGCACCAAGATTTGGATGTATAAAACTGAAAGCTGTAGTGAATAACACTGTCTCACTAAACAATTACCATTTCTCACTTGAATTCTTCGGCTTGTAAGCCCATGACTGATGATTTATTTTCAATTAAATTTCAATGCTGGTGAATTTATGGACTATTTAACAAATCGTTTACTTTTTACTGAAGAATCGAGCTGAAATACCCAGTGCCCAGTTACAGTTTCATTTTAGACGTACAATTTCATGATCTTTCCTTGTCGGTTATTTAATAATGAAACAATCATGATAGTTAAGACAATATGCTGAAGAAACATTCCCTTTTCAAAAATTAGGTAGACATTAGTTCCAGAGAACGTAAAGTTAAGAAAATATTTTGCTATCCATGCCAATGATATAGTTGCAGCGGGAAGATTATCAAAAGCTTGCCTGTGATTCTTTCTTATTCACATCTATACAAGTAGTTGAATATTTGAGCTCCTTAGGTTCAAAATTATTTATCTCTAATAACAAGTTATTTCCTATAATTTCATTTTCGTTTAATTGATATAGTTAGTATTTCTCTAATCTGCATAATTTTATTTGCGTTCACTTCTAATAAATATACATATTTATCATATATTTAGGAACTATATAACAGGTATTTATGATATATTTAGATCATATGTATGATATGCACACATGTATTTATATGAGAGGTAATTTTTGTATGATATATTATTTTGTTTTAAGTCTTCTTTTAAAACTGTGCAATACTAGTAGCCTGGCCTTGCATTTAATGAATGAATAAATAAATAATTAATTTTATTCAATAGTATTAAAGTAGATAACATTTAAATTAAAGTCAAACCTGAAACATTTTCTTTGAAGAGATTACATTGAAATAGGTCTTAGCCCGCTCGTTGAAAACCTAAGGCTTAAACTAGCAGAAATCTTCATTTTAAATTTATATTTGCCTTTCCAAAGACGCGTCCTATTTAAAGAGTAACATTATTCTGGGAGTATAATTATTTAAACAGAAAAATAATATATAAGTCAAATTTAAAGTTTTTGGGTGGCGAAAAATTAAATTCGTTCCAAATTCTAAAAAAATCGAACCTTTTTGTGTAATTCTGCTACTCAGTAAGAAAATCGTCGACTCGGAAAATGGTTCCGTGCAAAGTGTTGTGCGAAAGCATCAAGTGTTCGCTTGTGGCACACCAAACGATTCCCTCACGAATAACTTTCTCGCCGCTCTTCACTGCAGTGGATGTTTCCCGAGTTTTCCTTCTCCAAATCGGCTCCATTAAATCGCTTTGGATGCCTCCGGTGGTTGACGTATCCGTCCTTTTGACTCCCCATTCACGCATCTAATCACTGTTTCGGAAAGAACGCCGCGATTGGGAATGATGCCGTGCTCGCCCACCCGCTCCTTCGATCCATCCTCGGGTGGCTCCATTCCACTGGGGGAGGACGCTTTCGCCTCCAGTGCGCGCGGATGCATCACTGCCCGTGATGCACGCTTTCTGCCGCCGTGCACCAAAGTTACGAATGGAATCCGCAGTGACTCTTCATCCGTGAGCCACTTAGGTGAGGAAATCGGATCCCCTGTGGATGAGACCCCTTGTTCCTTCCCGAAAGAGGTTGCAACGATTGTTCAACTCCGAGAGATCTCCATTGACCCGGATTATGGCCGTGATTTCACTTGCTTTTCATCCCTTCGAGCGGAATCGCCTTCGCTGCAGCGTGAATTGAACACGGACAATGCATTCCATCGCTGTTGGCATCCTTTACGCAAATCGCCATCGGTTTATAATCCATGCGTGCCTCTGTTCCACGCGGGTATGCTTAAAAGCGTATCTCTAACTAACAGAATCTAATTTGTGGCCCATGAGGAGAAAGATCTTTCTTAACATGGACCGTCTTTCTTAATTAATATTTGAAAGTCTAAATACACTACCAACGAATAAGTTCAGGCTTACTTTGTGGCAGTGAGAGAGACAGAAGCCCATAATAATAACCTTATTTCACTACTGATTAATTCAGATTGAATCTAAAATGTACTTCCCCACTGACTACCACGTAGTCAGTGGTGAAGTAAAGTTATTACAGATTTCTGTCTAAACATACACAATCTATCTCGTATTTTAAATATCCTTTGGATACTTCCAATTTACTAACTATTTTTAAATCTATTTCTGTATCCTTCAGTAATAAAAGTTTTTTAATCTCGAAATACTAATGCGTAAATTTAATTCGATTAATCCGGTATTCAGGGAAATCTTCTACATAGTGGGTGAACGCTTGGCATTTAAAACTGAATTTTAACATTAATAATATTTTTATAACTTACCGGTTACTATCAACTGATAAGTCTAAAATGTATTCACAAAGTTTTCCATTCGAAGTTGCGTTCGTCTAGTATATTTAGGACCGCTAAATCAGCTGCATTTTCTCCCCACATCCCTTTATCTCACTTATTACGAAGTTGAATATTACCACATCCCACAGGAGATACCCACATTCGTAATATATGCGGACGAGCACTTAAAAAACTCGTATACGTCAAGAAAATAGTGCGCTGGAGCAAACAAAATGTCCGTGAGCAATATTACGTTGCGTTCGTTAGGCCTCGCCTTGAGTGTGAATGTACGTATTGTGTGGAATCCTGCGTAAGGAATACGTAAAGAAAAAAATTGCTACTACTTATTAGTTAGCATCAGTCATATACTTTAGGACGCAGGATAGTAATCTCTAGAAAATGGAAAATTTAAACAAAGACTTAGTTCACTTAACGAGTTTAAAGAAAATACATTTATAGAAGATGCAGCAGATGTTATGCTTCCTCTTACTTACGTAGGCCGTTATGGCAGTTTAAAAAATCAGAGAAATAGACGCTACGAATTTTCGTTTCAAGAATTCATTTCCTCCACCTACGGTTCCCAAAATTATTATATTTAAATCTTATTTCCCTAATATTTAGAGAATTAGAGACGTTGTGGGTGCATCCCCTGCCACATGTCGAAAGGCGATGTTAATGTAGATGAATATTTAGTTTACAAGTTTTAGTCACTACCTTGGCTTAATACTTACCTGATGTTTACTGCATATCCATAAGATTGATTATGTCATACCCTAAAAGATTCTTTTCCGGAATATTCTGTCATCCAGCCTTTCACTTATTTATCCATATTATATCTCTGAATAATTCCGCATATATCTTAAGCTCCCTATTTAATTCATCCCTAATTTAATATCGCTCCCTTAAATCTCTGAGGATCCTCTATCTTAATGTAATCCATAAACAACTCCATTCCTCTTTCTCGTTATCCTTCCCTCCCACACTTTCCTTTGTGTTTTTCGCTTTTCATTTTATAATTCATTATAAAGCTGCCTGTATTTTATTAGTATTTGATTACATATTAGGAAATCAATTGTACTTCCTATTTCTTCGCATATTGGGCCTTAAATAAATTATCCTCGTTGAGCTCTTTTACTTTAAACTATTCATTAAATAAAAAGGACTTAAATCCATTGCGAATCCTTTTCATTCATAAATTCGGGTAATTGCTGTGAAAAATGCTAATTTTGTTTCCAAAATTAGAATTAGAATTTTGTTTCCAAAATTAGCATTATAGTAATTCTATAGATTACTTTGAACGCAAAAACATCTAATTGAATCTTTTACTATCAACCGCTGTCATCAGGAATAACCTATATTCAACTACCTTTTCACTCTTTTTTTCAATTTCGAATGGTTTGCTTATTTAATAACAATCATAGCTTTATTATGCAGGATCAAGCCCTTTTACATAAATAATTTGATATTACAAAGAAAAAGGAAAAAGTATACATTAGATACAAGGATGGAAAATTTTCAAATTGCACAAATAAAATTTCAAATTATAACAGTAGCATGGGATACCAGAATCTCAAAAGGATAAACATATATATAAATATTATAAAAATTAAATCAATACATTATTAAGGTAAAAAAACAAAGTAAATATGATAGTAATCAAGAGAATTTTAAAGACACAAACAAGAGTTTAATTAAATTGTAAAAGCTCTTTTTCTTTAGTTTTTAGAGGTAGGTAAAGAACGGGTAAATATTTCACTTTTAAGGTATTTCGGTTTTATTTATTCGACTTATTGAAATTTTATTTCTGGCATAGTACAGGAAATACTAAACGAGACTAACAGTTTCACTAGTAATGGTCGGTAACACTAACAGATACCCAAGATAAACGATGTTATTTAAAATAGGCTTCCTGATGAAAAGTAAACTTCGTGAAATCTTTGCATAATCCCACGACTTTCACTTTCCCCAAATTTCAAAAGGTTACTCAGCTATGAAATTTTCTTATTTCAGTGAATTAATTAGTTAAACGAAATTATTAATCGGCTAATTATTTGATTAATTAATCTTATTTGATACATACGATATCAATGTGTGTTTTTCGAATTAGTTGAAATAATGTAACATACTATTATCTGGTCTTTTTATATCATAAATTAATTTGGCCTCTTCCTTAATTTATAGATGATTTATAACCAAAATAAGCCGGCGAAATTAAATGTCACTGCAGATTCAACTTGATAATTTATTGAATTCAATTATAACTCGTAATATACGCATTATATAATCATATCGGAAATATATATGATAAGATATACTTGATCTACTTTAATTGCGTTTACTAGATTAAATGCTCATGTCTTCAAAAGTTGATAATTTCAATTCTTTGAGGCAAAACCTTAAAACATACAAGTGATATGCTGTCACAGAAGAGTTATTCTCACGTGGCGATGAATACCGTCAGCTTTCCTTTGACTCTAGCGATCCAGGCTTCGTAATTAGTGACTTTGGTTACGCTTCGAAATGAAACAGTCACATTTGTCACGTAGTATTTCACTGGCATGAGTGAGAGCACGAGAAACTTGAAAACTTATCTGAGATTGCAATTTAGTGAAGGGAGGCAGATTGCGTCACAATCGAGTATGCTATGGTTCACGAAGCAGAGCTTGCACCTACGAGCGAGATCATATCAGTGTTATACACGTAGGTGCATGAATTCACTTTGGCTCAAAGAAAGACCATTCTGAGAAGAGCGGAGTTGTCGAACTACATTTAGCTTCACCGAATTTTCCGTGACCCTTCATACGTTCCATTCCTGATCTCATCTCAATTTACATAGCGGAAGTAATAGGATATGAATGTTTCTCAAGCACGTAAGAGTCACGTGTCCTCATCTCATTGTTACGAGATATAGCCCTTGAATAACGAATACGCAATACCTTTTTCAAGAAGGCATCATCGGACATACGATATGTAAGATTACCTTGCATCCTGTTTTGTGTTTTCTTTCTTCAGTTGTAAAACTTTACGTCTTTGCGATTACATGAACTACCTAATAGAAAGCGTAATTTTGTGAAAAATTTCTTATTGGGAAATATATTAATTTCACCAAAAAAGAATTTAGCTCGTGTTCTAGATTTTCTTGAGATAAATCTTTAATCTATGATTATCTTGACATTGTAATTTCAAAAATATTACAAATGTAACCTAATTCGAGTTGCGGAATAAACCCTGGAGTAATCGTTGAAACAAGTAATTACTTCTGGTCGTTTTGATTCTTGAATCACTTGATTAGACAGGAAAATTTACGTTAATACACCTTTGCATACATCTTGTAGGGTAAATAATTAAGCATAAATTTTGAAGAGTTCACGAAGAATACTCCTGATTCTTCCGTACCAATGTAAGAATTTTTTGTTACTGAACAACTTTGATGCTTAAGTCATTCACACTTTACTTCTCATACACTTTCCTGCCTTCCGATGTCAATCATAATTATACTTGATTATTATTTTTTCATTTGCAAAATAAATCCTTCATTTTTGCTCACAATAACCGGATAACGTATTTAAGACCTGCTGTTATACGAACGTCAATCAAACTCTGAACATTTCACGTTCAACCGTTTTAAAGCGAATACGATTGATGAATGGATAGGGATGATGCTGGAAGTCTGGAAGGTAAACTGGAAGCGTCGGAAATCGATGTAGTTCTACGTGGTGCCCGCATCCGTGCTCCATTCACCCACAACCGTGCATCCTGTGTGGGCCGCAGCACGAACCGCGGACCATCCGTAGATCGCTTGATAGGAAATGCCGGCAATCTATCTGCTTTGGTAGGGCAACTACCTTCTGACTACAATTGCAAAGAGCGCTCTTTGATCTCAAGTCAGCTATGCGTAGGATGACTCAGAAGAACGGGTCGGATTGTCTTTCATAATTAAAGTACGTCCTAATTTTTTAATTTATTTCCCGATGCCCTAAAAAAATATCCATTCTTTACGAGAGGAACATCCTCAGTAAAAATAAATAAAAATAGCTTGCCTACCAACGCCATTTCACCTCGAGGTATGATAAGTTATTACAAATATCGACCAAAATATCTTAGAGATAAGCTAGATATAGATTTTAACTAACACAGCGGGGACTTGCCTATTTGCAAATAGGATTTATGTAGAGATGGTTCTCGAGTTCCATATTTTGATCTCACATATAATTTTCTACATCAATTCTTTGTTACTTATACATGAAAAGAAATGCGTAAAATGGAAAAGCAACTTAACGCGCTATTTTTATGTCTTAAGTAGGTACATTACCTTCCTTCTTACATTTCTTGATAACTAAATTTTAACAAACCTTTACAAGCGTTTACTGTTTGGCAGTCTCTTTTTAGCAATTTCCTAGAACAATTTTTTCCTTCCTCTTTTTACTTTTCCTTTAACCAACTCTTCTGAGTTTTATTAAATGTGTATTATAACCGTGGGGTTAGCTCAAAGAAAATTTTCCTGATTACCGAAGAAACAGGTCTTTGCCAGTCCCACTTTATCATAAGCGAGGCTAACGCTCAATAAATATAACGATCTTTCATTCTGAATTAAATAAACTAAAGATATAAGTCAAATTTTATCATTCATTTATCTTTATCATCTTCCAAATGTTTGAAATTATGAAACCAAGTTCAAATAATTGTTTCGAGGGATTTTGTCTTTCTTTGAAATCTTGCGAAAATTAAGCGAGGGGAAGAAAATTAGTGTTGAAATATAGCATAAAGTTTACAGTTAATTCGTGTAAAACCCTTTGTATCGATATGATACTCAATCTCATGTTTACTTATCCCAAGCATGCCTTTGCATTAAACGTTCAAGCTCACGTTTTGACTACAAAATACAAAAGGGTAATTGAATAGATAGAGATATATGTTTATACTTAGTAACGATTTGTGAAGATGAAGTACTAGAAATCACTGCATGCCACCCGCCAGAAGGCGACCTGCGGGGTAAGGATGAGAATTTTATCGAAATATAATTTCAACAGCCATTCGAAAAGTGTGGTCGAAAATAACTCGTTACTGAGTCCCTTGGATTTAAAGTATGTTTTTTCGGAACGTTATGAAACAAGTAGGGATCTAATAGAAGTTCAATATTTATATTCCTGCTGATAAAATGCTCTTCCCGCTCGGTATTGCCGTAACCATGTACAGAAACAAATCTAAGCGTTGAAATATATAAGATACTCGAAAAGTTCGTTGGAGTGGAAATGTGGGGCGGAGAGTCGCTACGGAGAGTACGTCCTCAAAGTAAGCCCATAGGGAGGAAGACGTGATCGAGGCCCCGAAGAGCCGATGTACTAGTGCACTTAAAGATAAGGTTCCCTGGAGACTCCCCGCTCTGAAGTAACTCATTCGGAAAACGTCCACTTCTTGCAAAAGTCAACCAACGAATCCTCAGGGTCCAGAAGAGGAGAAATGAAGGCAAAGATATCGTGCGAGTGGATGTCACGCGTGACTGCAGCTTCGTGACAGATGACCGACGGACGGGGAGATAAACGATTTTGCTTCACGAGCAGAATTTAGACTAAAAGGTCCGTGATGAGATGGTTCTCGGGATGCGCAGACATTGTCAATTCAGTACACCACGAAACTCTAATTCTAACGTTGAGTGATACTTATCTGAGCCTGCAGGTGCCTCCACCAGCGCAAGCAGCGGCAACAATTGAAAGCGCAGTAAAATGGAAAATTCTCTCCTTATAGAGGAAGTTCTTCGGTATTTCTAGTACAAATTGCGGAATGAAAAGTTTGTTTAGCATAACCATCGAAGATAGGAATATATTCTTCAATTTTAAGTGAATAAACGGTGATAAAATAAATGAAAAATATTGGTAAATGCGTGCATAGTATTTTTTTATTGTTATCATCGTAATAATTAGGTAACTCAATCAAACATGATATAATTTTTTAACACAAGATTATCAGCTTTAGCGACAGAGATATTTCCAACTTATTAAAATCAAACTGAATTTTTCTGCTGCAGAAATGGTAAATAATTTGCAACTAGGGAAATAAAAAAATTGTTTTTTAATTGAACATAATACCGTCCCCAAATGTTGAAAAGGCTTGAATATCTAATTCAACCGATCTTAGCTTTTCCTTTCTGATAGAAATGCTAATTTTATTTAAAATGTATCTGAGGTTCTAGGAACAAGCTAGAAAGACTTGCATAATTACATCTGGCTCAATTTATGTTATAGTAAGAAGGTACCCAAGTGGAAGCACCCTGAAAGACGAAAAATTATGATCTTTCCAAAGAGTGCAATAACACTTTTTTTCAACCTATTAAGACGTCTTGTGGTCTAAATATTTTTTATGCCAGTAGCATGAGGCGCATAGAGTAAATATATTAGAAAATATTGTTGTTAGAAGATATTGTGGCCGACTGTAACATCGGGGTGAATAAGGAGATTAAACTGAAGTAATAGGTTTCATATTTCACTTCGACCTTATTTATTACGTACTAAATAGGTCATGTACCTTAAAATTATCGTTTATAACATGATAAAAGGTCCATTAGTGGTAGTATCAAGGCCTAATTTTTCAATGAGAGATGAATAATTATATATTAAATAAGTTGATATTATTTATTATCTTAATTGCTTGTAAATGATTAATAGAAATTGATTGATTAAGTAAATAATTTATGAATACATCTTAATATATATAATT
>KZ308257.1:1127199-1177235 GCA_000376725.2 Ladona fulva
TAATCGTAAAATGTTTTTTACTACCTAGTTATTAAAATAACCTCATGGTTACTTACTTTAAATAGGGCGATGCAGTGCTGTGGATTTTGAAACGTGATTAATAAATTGGTAATCAGCGACATAGGTGAAAGCAATTCAAAATATGAGCGCATACATTTTAATGGCTACAACGTCCTCTTTTCTAGCACAGAAGTTTATCATGTCAAACTTTTCAACGTAAAAATTCAATTACACTGGCCATGGGTGAATGTTTTTCGTGGATAAAGTGCGAGGAATTTAATTTTCTTTCTCCAATTCGGTATTCAACGCATTTCAGTACTAGGCTGGATGGCAAGTTTATGTACCAAGCTATCTCCAACGACGTATTAAAGTATATCTTTCAACCTCTATTAATGATCCCTAGAAAAGAACAGTCTATAATATCTCTAAAACCTTCAGTCAATTACTTTTGTTTCGTATCGGTGATAATGTCTCCTCACGTCAATTCACGTGGCAATTCATTTTCTTCCGTATTGCTACCGGAAATATTTTAGCCCTTAAATTTTTCCAGATCATGAGATGGAGTTTTTTTCACATCTCTTTCTTTCTTCCTTCTATACCGTTCCTTCTATTTTGGATATTTTTGCAATATATATCCTAGGAAATATTTCACAACAGTTCTTTAAAATAGGAGTATGGAAATAAGTTAAGTCAAGTTTTCAAAATGTAGAAAAGTTAGCTTGAGAGTAGATCTTCTATTTCACATTTTGCTAGTTATATACCATATTTTATTGTGAATATTTACCTTGGGCTGAGAAATTATTAGGGTTTAATCCGTAGGATTATTTTAATTAACCTTAACCCAACTCTTCCCATGGTTTCCAGAGCTGGTCTCAGAGGGTAGGAACGGACAACCGAATAAAACGGCTTTAGGAGAATTTTAAACATCTAATTCCTTAAATGCCGTCACCCAATTACTTTTCTTAATTACCTAATCTGTTAGCTTCTCTAATGCTCCGCGGAAAGAAAGACCAGAAATGTTTTAGTTGTGAGCTCCTTTTAAAGCTTTGTCGATGTCTCTTGCAAATCGCGCATGTTATTTACAGGAATTACAACGGCATTTACTTCGTCTAAAATCTCTGAACCTTTTTGAGAGCCTCAACCTCTGAATTCTTTTAAGAGCTTCCGTCGATAATAATCAGGTCTTCTCACCTCTGTGTGCAAGGATCTGTATTATAATTTTAATTTTAACTAGCCACTCTTTTCATGTATGAACCATCATTCTTTATAGAATTGTTACTTAACTAAATCAAATTTCATGAAACATATTTACCAGGCTAAAATTTGATTTATTATATTTCGCTACGTAGAAAATTACTTACGAGTGAGTATTTACTACTTTAGGGGTGAGTTGCATGGAGTTGGAAGTTCATTCGCAGCTTAAAGATTGATAATTGATAATGTGAGATACAATTTTCATGCAAGATTCCCAAGTACTACTAATCTGGGAACTCTTCCCTCTTGGCTTAAGTAACACATGAGTGAATTTTGAAGCTCCACAGAACAGTATAAGCATCTGCTTGGATCTATACTGCGCGACACCTTTTGGATAATCTTTCTAGACGAAACTAGAAAATTGTAGTTACGGTAGAAGACGCTGGTTCCTAATTAAATTTCCGATGCAGACAAATCAGCCAAATGTATGGCGAATCATCAATTTAGCGCATTCTTACCAAGAATCTGAAAAATGTACGTGATTTGTAATTCGGCAACACGGTCGAATATACAGCCTGATTTATAAAGCTCTATTAACAAGGAATGTTTTAGCCGTTGCATCAATTAAAACCTAATTGCCCTTCTTCCTAATTTAGGAATTCTTAAGTGCGCCAGAAACCATTAAAGAGTGGGTAATTGCCCCAAAAGTTTCCTTTAGTTAGCCGAATAAGAGCTTATTTCCGAGAAACATTACCCTGGAGAATTCCGCTCGTGCGAATTTCCTTTGTTACGGCGAACCGCATTCTACGAGTTCTTTTCGCACTTGAATCTTAATCCGCAATTATTGCGAAATGCGGAAATGTTTTAGTATTCATTCGTAGGCCATTCGAACGTCCATTTTGACCGTGACTATTCCGGTTTTCAGGTCTCCTTCTTTTCCCCCGAATTTTTTCTAATTTTATCCTCAATTCCTACCTCTGAAAATCCCTCTCCGCCCGTAGATCTCTTTTTTAATCCGAGCATCACGTGATTATTTTTCATTTCGATATTTTTATGTGAGAATTCCTTCCCGACTTATCTCCAGCCTGGTAACGGGTTTACACTTCAACATCTTATTAACGTAACGTTCATACGCATACGTTTCATGCACATCTATTCTCTTTAGTTCTTACTTAGATATACATGTGCGTCAGTACTCCCTTCTTACACTAGTAATCTTAATCCTTGCACAAAATGACACCACTTTTTCTCGATATTTCCTTCTACACGGTACTTGCACGTTTTATCCTTAACTTCCATTCATACATCTATATAAAATATATTAATGTCGAATTTATTGTTCCGAATTAGAAAGACGGATAGCGACAAATTTCCGAATGACAATAATGTGACTTTCTTTTAGACAATACACTGCCACGAAATTTTAAGCGTCTTTCTGAAATTAAATAACGAAAATTAAGAGAAGTTAAAATTTTCTTGGCATACCAAAAGCTTTCTACGTATTTACCAGTACATCGCATCAAGTATTGAAAGTGTTAGGTCTCCGGAGAGTGATAATTTTTCATCCTTAAATGAATCACATTTTTATTAATTATTTTTGTTTTCTACTACACACCATTACGTTTATAAAGGAAATTTCGTCTGAAATTTAGTATCCGACCGTAACAATTTATTTCCATTCGTATCGTTCGTAATTTTCGAAATATACTTGAATGTAAATCCATTGCTCTATAATGTGTCATTGACTATATAATGTGGCATACATTTTCTTAAACATAAAAATATGCCATCCGTAGCACAAGATATTCTCCAAATTGAAACAGATTCGAATATGAAATATCAATTTCACATCACATTCATAACTTTCAAATTTAAACTTATCCTGTTAATTCTCTAGATTTTTTCGACCATTACCCTAATTTTCTTTAGAAAAGTTAGAATACTAAATTTTAGCCCCCTTAATTGAGAACGGTTTTACTAATACATAAATTATATTCTTACAGAATACTTAGTTACGTAATTCTTACATAACAGACGAAGCATAATAAATGCGTGCCATAATATAATTCTACCCAAATTTAGACTGATATAATTCATGATCATTAGGCTTGCTGATGATATAGAAGAGCGAGGAAGAGCTAACACATAATCTTTCGGAAATGAATCACATTCTAAACAATCAATACAATCTTAGATTGAAACGAAAGAAGACGAAAGTTCTCATCAGCAGCAGAGAAGGAGATATTGATGCCAGATTTAGACTGGATGGAGAGTTATTAGAAAAAGTGGACGAGTTTTGCTACCTAGGAAGCAAATTAATTCATGATGGAAGAAGCAGAAGAGATATATTGAGTAGGATACATACATAAGTGTTCTACCTTTCGGTAGGTCCATGTGCCCTAATATTCCCTATTCATGATCCATTCCTTCGTTACCTGGTAACTCACCCCACCCTTTATGTCATCTAACATTTTTTGCCTTTGCCTTCCCCTCTATCTTTTCCCTTGCATTCTACCCTCTATTACATTCTTCAGCAATCCCTCTCCTCTCAATATCTGACCCACCCATTTCCTCTGTCGGCGCCTAATCACTTCAAACAAAACCCTTTCCTCCTCAACCATTTCTAGCACCTCTATGTTTGTTTTTCTATCCACCCAGCTCACCTTCTCCATTCTACGCCACACCCACATCTCAAATGCCTCCAATCTTTTGATGTCCTCTTTTCGTAAGGTCCACGTTTCACACCCATACAGCAAAACACTTCAAATCAAGGATTTTACCAATCTTTTCCTGATTCCTTTATCGACACCCTTTGTCATTAATTCCCTTCGCTTCATAAAAGCTTCCTTGGCCAATGCTACTCTTTTTCGACCCTCATCTCCACACCTCCCATCCCAAGATAGAACACTACCCAAGTACGAGAATTTGTCCACCTGCTCTAGTATTTCCGCATTATCCGCAGGATCCCATGTACTTAGACGTTATTCCAAGACCTGGTGCTTCACCTACAGACTCGTGTTATATCAGGAAATCGGAAGGGAAATACTTGATTGAGGGGTTAGCTAACTTTTGGTTGGTTATGAATTCGCCGGTTACTAAAGCAATAACTTGTAATAGTTTGACCTCAGAACATGTTATTGGATCACCTGACGCGGTATTTTAAGTTTATTGCTTGTTTACTGCTTGAGAAAGTATAAATTGCTATGCTCTTAAGACATAAATTACGATTTTCCGCAATGCATATGAACATACTTACATTATGAGGTACACTAATCAAGGTAAAAAAACACACAGTATGAAATCTAATTACAGTCGTGTCTTTTTTACGTGTACTTAGATTTTTGACCATTTACAAAATTTTTATGTAAATATCAACATCTAAACTAGTTCCTAATTAAATACCTACATTTTATGAATAAAATTCCCCTCCATTAGTATATCCTTCAACATCTCTTGAGCTTCTAGGCAGAAAATAGAAAAATAACTTACCTATAAAGGTACAAGCAGAAAGCCGTAGCTAAATGATTAAAGCATAAGGAAACGGGGGAAATTTTCGAAATGAATATGTTTAGAGAGCTATCCATCTAATTATTTTCTTTTAATATCTATATTATTTAATACATTGTACGGGTGACATTTCTACGTTATCAATATTCTTTTATAAATTTTAACCGACTGAACATATTATTCTTTTCGTTGTCAATATATTACGTTTTTAATTTTAAATGCAATTATTGTTTTTGATATTTATTCCCAGCAACCCTACCATAGCGTAATGTACAAACAAAAGCATTTAATTTAAATGATTTTACCAATCGGTTGCTTGCATTAATTAGTCAGCAACAAATCTATTACGTTAGATATCCGAAAGATTGATTAAAGATTTCCTCACATCGATATTTCAGAATCAAAGAATCTTCAGATAAATATTTGTATCAAATTTTGAACCTCTTAAATTATAGAAAGATGTTGAAATTACACCTGATTTAGGTCGGTTCGTATTTGGGCCTCTTAGCATTAGTAAAGAAGAAAGAATTCATCAAACACCTATGCAATACCCCATATATTTGGTATTCAGAATTTAGTTGTGCTCATTGTAATGCTGACAGCATAAATCAGTTTGACCAATCGATACAAGAGATGTCTACTAGGAATTTTAAGAAGCCTTCTATAGCGATAGAAGTATGGCACATTTCCAAAACTGCTTAACGATATCATCCTGGTGAAACGTCAGAATTTCCGACGGCCAACGTTTCCTTTAACTAAGCTTAAGTGGAGTTATCTCGTTCCCTAAGTCTCGGACGAATACAAAATACCCTGTCTCCGAATGTAAGGAAAGGGATGAACAAATCAAGAACTTCTCCCGAGTCTTTCATGAAAAGCATGGAAATTTTCCCCTGAAGATTGGGAGGAATGCATTTCCGAGTGCTTAACTCGATATTCTGGAGCCTGCAATTTAAAAATCTAAGAAAAATAAAACGGAACTCCGAAAAGAAGGGGAAAGATTAATTCGCGAGCAAGACGCCGAGCCATACAGTTCTTTCGCCGCCAATCGATTCGAGAGGTATTAAAAGCTTATCGCTCTTTGATTCTCGAACCGAAGAGGGAATTCAACGGCGGGATTTCCCTACGTATCTCCTTTGATTGCGAGGCGCAGGGAACATTTGGAACGAAATTTGCATTCCCTCCTCTTCTCCAGTATCAAAAAAGAAGCCTAAAAACAAAAGATATCGCGCGCCGACGACGTTTCGAGCCTTGAAAAGTTGGCAAACAAAATGTTAAAATAAGTGCCCGCTTCGCTTATAATTCTCCCCGTTCCGTGCTCGTTCCCAGCGAGCATAAGTAGCGCCGGAGTGATATGGGAAAGATGGAGGGGCACTTTATAAATGTGCATCGTTTGATAAAGGCGTTAAACCGAGAATTTCATTGTCTCTACGAATGCTACTCTCCCTCCACTACTACGCGATTATATATATTCTGAGTCCTTTTTTTATTTTCCCCTTTTCCACACCCTCAGCAGTCCCCTGCCGTCCCGTATCTCAACCCTTTCAGTATCCTTTGTCTTCTGTCAGTTTAATCTCTCCCAAACTACTTCCCCGCCTTCTCAATTAATTTTTCCCCTTTTGTCCGCCGAATTTGTCGTGACCAGAGTTATTTCTCGGCAAATAATATTGCAATTAATAAGGAAAAGAAATATTTCCCTGCCGTCTTCACGAATTTTGTGTTACTCATTCTTTTGGCGTATTTTATTCCTCTAGAATGTTCCAGTTTTGCCCTTATTCCCTTATTTTCTGCTCAATTTTATCTCGCGTTAAATTTAATACAACAGCGGTTTCGTGGTTCAATTTTCTGCTTTTTCTGTTTTAAAATCCATGAATTTCAATTCTTTACTTCAGGCGATATCTGGTGAAACTTGTTAATATTTGGGTTAATAAAATTAAAATCTGGTGATTTCCACATAACCGTTGTTTCTTTATTTTGTATTGAGTGTATATATTCTGGCCTGCATCTCTATCGGTCGCCCGAAGATGTGGCAGAACCCTCGAAATCGGTCCTGTTTTTTCAAATACATTTTCTGTAAACATAATTATATTTTGTTTTTATACATGAATTTTGTTTCCTCATTGTTTATTTCATCGATGGGAACCGTGGGTCAGTTTGTGGAGATAATTTTCCTTGGGGGAAGGAAGTTGATGGTACAAAGTGGAAGTTTTTGGTGGAGATTTTGGAGGTGCAGTCAGATTTTGAGGACATAACTGAAATAACTTCTGGATTTGAATTTCTTGCAGTATTAAAAACGTTGACAGTTTATAGACGTTAGAGACTTAAATACTCTTTAAGCATCCAAAGTTACCCTGCTTCCATTCAGCGGGACTCGGGGAAAACCTGCATTATTAGAAGAACCCAATTTGATATGAGAAAACGCTTTAGTTTTTGTAATGCGCATTGAGTTCTGACCCAACGTAATGTTGCGCAGGCCGACTGCTTAAAGAGTATTTAAATCTCTATTTTAATAACAGCCATTTGAAAGTTCCTCTCTCACGGATTATAGATGAATCGGGTGCTTTAACACAATGATAAATCTTGAACTTAATAAAATCAAGAATGGAGAACTAGACTTTAAGTGAGTAATTACAGTGAGGTTTTACAAATATAATGGGTAGATATAAGGATATCATACAGAAATACACTTCATACGTGAATTTCGGCCCATACTAAAAATTACTTCATATGAAATCTGTAGAAATTTGTCTTAAAATCTTTGTATTCTGAACAGATTTATAAGTGCCTAAATTAAGAGATTGCTGTACCATAACATTAAGCCACTGTCAGCGCTTAATATGATATGCGTTTATACTTTTATTCCACCAGGGAGCATTAAAAGTCATTTACAAAACTTGGCATATGATATGTAATCGAGCGCCTTTATATACTATCAAAGGTAAAACCCACGTTTTTGCACTCTTAAAAAGCAATAAGAATATACTCAAAATATTCTCATGGTGTTCGTAATGAAGCATTAAAGGAAAATTCTGTTTATTTCGTATTTTTATAATCTCAATTTCTAACATCAGTTTTTATTGTTGCGTATTTACTTTCCATGTAAACAACAGCGGGGGAAGAGGGCTGAAAACTTTGGATAGTGGGCACGTCGCTAACAGAACCTGATTGGTTTTGATTTCTTATCAACATATTATATTTTCTCAGTAGAAAATTCCTTATAGTAAGTAATAGTCCGCTCCACAATTAGTTGAGAGTTATAATTGAAGCAGGCATGTTTCTTCTCCGATACATTAATTACTTCTATCTAACTACTTCTAACACAGCCTCAGCTGATGTTGTAGTCAAGTATTGTGACAAGTGACAAATAAAATAAATGTATAATTTTAGTTGCAGGACTAATGCTCATAGTGAAATACACTAATTTAGATTTTCTTTACTAAATTTTACTCTCTTATTTTATCAGTCTGCGCTTTAAGGAATTCTTTGTAGAATAAGGTGCCACTATCATTTGATACAATTAAATGTCTCAAATGAGAAGTTTAAAACGAGGATCAAAGCCCTGGTTATATACTGAGCAAGAATTAATGCATAAGGCTTTCCCGTGGAAATACAAAGCGTGGCGCTCTTATTGTATGAAAAATTGAGTAGACAAGCGAGGTGCATTAACGAAGTAACGAGATGAAAGGTATTCATTAAGGAAGAAAAACATTTTTGGAGAAGAGAAAGATTGAAAAGAAATAAAAATGAGGCCAAAAGAGAGAGAAATAAGAAAGATGTTGTATCCTAATGTGGTGTCTGCTCCGGAGTTTAAAGACCTCAGGTTCGGGTCCTGCCTCGGGTTCGGGTGCTTTTCCTCATTAAATATCACTGCTGGCAATTCTCCGGCTGAACACAGGCGGGTGATAGAATTTAAGAAAGTGAAAAAGGATGAGAAGGAAGTAAAATTAGAAAAGAAAGCAAATAAATATGAATAATGAATGAGTTTACATTATGCAACTGAACGAAAAGAAGAAAAGATTAAGGAAAAAGACGAGTTTTAGAAAAGTTAATTTCAAAAGTGGGAGGAAGTTGCTTTGAAAATTGTTTTATAAAGTGTGGAAATACCGCGACAGTTATTCCCTCCTTGACTTTATCCTTTAAAATGTGATTACCATTGGATACTGTCTTGGGTCATCAGTAAGCGTGCCGGAAATCTCCCAGTGAGAAATATCTATATANATGCATATTTTAATCAGATGCCATTACATTATCGACATAATTCGTCCACTTATTTCATCAATAAATTTATCTGTAGAGAGTGCAGTATCCAAGCTAATCTCTGTTATGCGTTTCACTCAATCTTATGCAAAAATACTTGTATTAATCTAATGTTTGAAGCTCATCCGTAAAAGCTTGAGCTATCTATCTATAATTCTATTTATAATTCTCCAATTCGATAAACGATTACCTAATTGAATTACGAGAGAGTTCTTGGGTCCGTCAAGATTCCATTCTTTCAGGATAAAACTGAAAAGTAAATTCAGTAAAAGTAAAACCATTTCAGTAAAAGTTACTACCTGAAAACAATTACTAAGAAATGTGATTTGTTGTTGAAAATATATCGCAGACTGATAATAAGGTGGACAAACGCAGAGAATTCATTTACAAGCATACAATGCATGTTTTCAATGCTCTGCCTAGGAATATGAAGTGACTTTAGAAAAGAAAATTGATGTTCTTTGACGAAAATAAAAGAAATCAGGAAAGATAAAACGGAAGGAAATTCAAGGGCAGAGCATAACTTTAAAAAGTCTTCCGTTTTCTCGATCAACAGAAATATTAAGCAAAGGGCGACTTTCTACCTAGCCTTTACGCCTAGTGTCATTAAAACTGTCCTTGACAACCCTGATTATCGCAAAAAATATTTTAAATGTTGAAAGAAAGATATATCGACTGATTTTTTTTCGCCGCCTTTAACTTCGAACGCTAGCGAAGCAAAATTAGTGAAACATCTTTTCGTTCCAAGGCTCTTCCGAAAGGAAAACGTCAGCACTTGGGAATGTAACTCTAAATTAAAAATTCAATCGCAAACTTTTGACTTTAAAATTCTGAACGATAAGAAACCCCGTAAATTTTTTTACGATATTTATCGATCAGTATGGTTACGAATATTCCTGGAATTGTCTCTGAAAAGACTTGGGGATCCGCGAATCTCGGAAAGAGAAACCTAGAAGCAATTGGTGCGCAAAGAAATTGAGGAAAAAGATTCAAAGTTGATTTTTGTGAAAACAAGGATTCTATTTAAAATTTTATAGTATGAATAAGCAATCTAGAAAGAATTTTTTTTCATTTCGTTATATTTCATTTGCATGATTGTATAACCTCATTAATTTCGGCATATCCATTTAATCCGGCGCGCATTAACTGATTACCTCAACGTTTTTCATTGAAAACCGCCCTCGAAAAATTAATTTACGACTTTCACCGCCCGAAAACAATATTTTGCGTAATATGGCCCGCCAGGGAAAAAATATTTCCATGGTTCACCCTTATTTTATAATTAAAGCTTTAAATATAGAAAGGTTTCTACGTACTGCCATTGACATTGATGATTGCAAGGACATTGCGAATGTTAGTAGAAGTAGCTGTTTATCTATAAATAATTCTAATATTTATCTCTGTCCACCACGTTAAAAAATCTATTTGAAAAATAAAGTAGTGCAGTTCAGGGACATTGCATAAACATTTGGTGATCACCGATTCTTGATCACAAATAATATAATGTGAATCAAAAAGATTAGTTAGCCGTAAAATCACAAAGAGAGAGTGGTTGGTACCATTAGAAAGGAAAGAGAGCAGACCAAAGCCAGAAAAATGTGCAGAATGTGTGCTACTATTTCCTTCCTTAAACTCCTGCGATATACGGCATTCTATAATTACCACCCGAATCCCACTTCTAAGTTCCAAGGGAAAACAACACCACCTAAAACAGAAATATCCACGCTCTTCAGTTGATTAGAAACCCACTAACCTTCATGCTAAAACGTTGAACCCCGCTTGTCAAAGGTTAATTTCAAAACGACAAAAAAAATAGTGGACCGATTTATGTACAATTCGTAAACAATAGTTGAGAACTAAAATCAGTGTTTTAAATAAGTAATTGAGGAAATAAAACTATATAACTGACGTTAGCTTCAAAATTTAAAGAGTAGCCATCACAAATCAAAGTTATATGATAAACGGAGAAGAAAAAGGAATGAGTTTTTTTATTATTATTATAACTTTTTCAACTTTTCGAGGTATTAATTCTGGACTTGTGATGGATCTTAACCATGACAAATCTCCCAATAATTTTTTCTTTAACAAGTGGTAATTATTATTCCTATTAATTAATAACTTACAAGATTTCTCGTGGTGGAGCAGGTATCCAGAATTACAGATTTTTGGAGTGAAATGTATGTTTTTGTTTGTCACTAATGCTGCTGCGCAATGCATTTGGTATTTACCTTTTTTTGGATAGAAAGATAGGAACTCTTAGTGCCGATTCTTGATGCCACGTTTGCTTCATTTCCTCTTTGAATGCGTGGAATTTCTGTAATTTTTCTGCACCATAAAACATTATTATTATAAAATATTATTATTATTATAACTACTACTACTATATAGAAGGCATTTCTGTGGCGAGGGTGTGATCACACTTTTCTGTCTTTGAATTTGGGTCTTCTCTTATTCCTTTCTAATGGTCCCAACCATATTGTGATCTTACGGTTGAATGGCGTCTTCCTGATTCACGTTGTTGTGTCAACCGTGACTCCTTTTGTTCATTATAACAAATAACATAAAGTATAACAAATCAGTAAGAAATAGAAAGATTATCAATAAAATTATTGAAAAACAAATAAGCCCTAAAGCATGACTTCGTTCAAGCATCTCACTCAAGATTGAGATCACGGGCTTCGTTTCGTCTTCGCCTCATTCTTGCTTCTCTTTCCTTTTCCCTTTCTCCACGTCCTTTCTTACACATCTTCCGAACCCCTTTGCGAGATGTCTTCCCTTGAAACATTCCTCCCTCTTTCTCCATCTCTTTCCAAATGAATAATTAATCTCCTTTCCTTTTATGGCACTCTTTCCCTCTCTTTCTCAGACTTTCCCCCGCTCTATTACGCCCTCCAAACGACATTTAACAACTCTGAAAAAAAGATCTGGAGTTTATGAAATCGAATGAACATCATAATGACGCCCATTAAACCTTGTGGGAGGGGTGGAAGGAAAAACGTATCTTTTTTTAAAGATATTAATGACTACCCTTTACTGCATCTGTTATCGAATTGCTCCTTGAATGTGTTAACTCGAGCGTCAATACGGATATTTTAATAAATTCCGCGTGTTGTGGGTGCGTGATAAGGTTGAATTTTTCATCGCCTTTTGGCATCCGCCAAAACACTCATCTGTCGATATTAATGAGATTTATTCTCGTGCACTTTGACTTAATGCGAGGCGGAATGCGTTGGGCTATTAATCGATTAGGTGCGTAAGTGGTTTAATTTGCATAGGCGATACGATGCGTGTACTCCATCTCCCACGTCACGCATCACTCAATATTTCACGGCGAAAAGGGTCTAGAAAATGCAAATTCTCCCGCAAACCGGGTGATGTGAACGGGTGACCCTGGAATTAAATTCGAGCCGAGAGATTTATGCGATAGAGGTGACGAAAACAATGCTTCGTTTGTTTGATCCTTTCAGTTTTAATAATTACCGGTCGTTTAAACCTTTCAGTCAAGGGCTTGAATTTCGTGAAATGTTAACAGAGATGAATGAAGGATGCATTCACCGATCTCAGTTTGAAATTTGAAGCTACTTCTCAATGTGTGCGTTAAATCTTATTATCTTAGAGATACTCTTAGTATAATAAGCAGATTAATTTTAAAATTTCTATAAAGGTCAAAATCTCAGGCAAATTTCTCCAAATTTTTTAACCCTTTCAAGACGACCTCGTTTCAAAAGGTCCTTGTTAAGTCGTAGTCTTAATTCATGTTTTTCCTCCTTTGATGTAAATAAACTTACGCACGGTAATATCGTATAGTGTGTACTGAAAATGGACTTTAGTAGGGTTAACGGTAATCACATTTTAAGTTAAAGTGAAGATTATTGTTATTCTCCTTTATGTATGATGGATTAGCGTGGACATAAATTATGATCATAGGTATCTTTAAGTTGAGAGGATCAATTGACTGTGCTAAGGCTACGAAGAATTCTATAATGAAAATTTTTTAATATGAACATTGTTGTTTACACTTAGGCGCGGTATTATAAAGTATACTAGTATATCCAATGGACTCAAATATCACTATTATTTATTATTATTACTATTATTATTATTTTATTGGTTTACTTGAGTTAAAGTGAAAATCATATTTAATATAAACGCTAATCTATGTCTATGTCTATGTGAGTACCCTGCAAGCCGCCTTTCGGCGTGTGGCAGGGGGATCCAGGGGGTGATAATCCATCATAAATATAGGAGATTAACATTAATCTCTCTTTAACTCTAATAATACCGGGCACTAAAATGAACAATAGTTAAAGCCATATTAAGTGTACCTTAAATTGCGGGGACTTACTCTTTCTTTCACTTGGTAAATTGCCAGCTGGTGTTTATTTCTGCAGATATCTGTAATTATAGTGCACCCTTAATGATTGATATTTTTGTGCATTGAATCAATTTACTATTGTAATAGTTATGTGGTTGTTTGAAATTTCGTAAAAGCAATCGGCTATAATTCCAACCCGTGAGACATACTACCAGCTTTAAACATCCTAATTATTTACTATGTTTATACCATTTTCGAAATATGACCTTTGCTCACTACCAGATTATTAAGAAGTGTCATCAATTGACTAATCGGCGATGTATAACTCAAGTTCAGGAGGAAATAATTTATAAGGGAAGCATGTATTATAATATTATAAAGCAGAGTAAAGTGTATATATTTCTAAGGCACTTGTTTTTATTTTCATTTATGTTTGTGAAAGGGTAAATTACTCAGAAACTTGACGGATCGCTCCGGCTTATTGAAATAAGAACGGTGATTGTATGCTTATGAGTTATATATATACGGATTTCTCCAATATTTCTTTAGAGCAACAGGATAATGAAAGTGTTTTAAATCCCCGTTATAGCATTCTTTGTGTTCGGTGGTATGGAATACTTTTGATGAAGGAATTCTCACGGAGAGATCCTCATGATAAAGTAAAATAGCGCATCCATCCACCATTGAAGATGAGAAATCTGTACGTACGTTGCAAACAACTCAGTGGTCAATTTACATTAATTCGACAAGGAATTCATCTTAAACAGATTTATCATAGCATCAATATCATTCTACCTAAATCTTTCTCTGTTCTTATGAATATGGGTCCATTTCATCGGTATCAAATGCTTTGATATTAAAATCGCAAGATGTTCCAAAAACTTTTTATGAAAGAATACCTATACTTATTAGGAAAGAATCATTACTAAGGAGAGAATGGAATCAAATCCTATATATTTGTTATCTCCAATATAATCCTTATATATCTTTATCATTTCCATCGCTTTTACTGCGTGAAAGATTTAACTGTAGGATTAGGAAAAGATAATTGAGTATATATACTACCTGCGTATAAGAAGAGTGCATGGATCATGTTTTCAACTATATGAAAATTGTTAGGTTTAAGTAAAACGGATATTAATTGCAGATTTCTGATCATTGAGTGTCCGATAATCTTGACTTATTCACAAAAATTACATTTTAATCCAATTTAAGGTTCATTATTATAATTATTATTTGTCTTATTTCTCTTCTATTGAGGATTAATTTTCCGTTCCACCAGATTTTATTTTCTCTGTCAAAGCATTCATTAATGGCTTTGAATTTTTTTCCTTTCATTTAGCTTAAGGCAATCTTTTAGTTGGATTAAAATTATCAAACTCTGGACTTTTTTTCAAATCTCTGGTTTCCTTTGTTACAAAGATTATAATATAATGATCCTGTTTCACTAAGGATATCTCTATGAATCCATTTGAAGATGAAAATCTCTTCCATCCGTAGTTATTTTGCCTCCAGCGATCGATTATTTTAACAAATTGCAATACTACCTTATCCCTAGACGTGAGAGAGTAGGATTTTACTGAAGCAACAAAAATTGCTCGAAAATACAACTCAGCGTCGTATTATGGCGATTAAGCGATCAAAAAGTCAATGGTATTTTCCAAACGTATTAGAAACGCGTTTGCGTCCGCTTCTACGCTCTTGTTATTAGGTCATAGCAGTCGATGCTACTTTTTCAGCGTCGCACGGTAACCTCTCGACTTTAGCTAATGGAACTCATCAATAACTGAAATAATTAATGCGGTCCATAACTCACAATTCTGAGCTCGTTTCACATCTCCGATAATTCCCACCGGTATCTTTCCAGTAATTAGTACTTGTTCCGAAGGTCCGTTTTCTAGCGATTGTGTGCTGCGGCGAAGAATTCGTTCATTATCGGATAAGATATTCGAAGAACGAAAGGCAGCAAGTAGTTCTACCGGAACTCATTACCCATCCTATCTTTAATTTCTTCCTGTCTTAATTTTGAACCGCCTCAGGCGCTTTTCTAAGGTGGCATCAAGATAGAAATTAGAAATTTTGGATTTTTTTCATTTTAGATTAAAATGACAGATTTCAGTAAGGGGGCGCTGAGCAACTTGTTTTCCTTCCCAAGTGATTTAAGTTTGATTCAGGTTGAGAAAGACGGGCAAAGCTTAAGTTAAAATAACTCTAAAATATTCCCAAGGTGAAACGGACAAGACCGGGATTCGAAGAAGGTTCTTCCTTTCTCCGGGCATTTGCTCTAACCAATTGGGCCATAGTGCCCGAACAATTAAATTGGCTAGAGCAGTCACCCGGAAAGTGGAAGATCCGGGTCCGAGTCCCGGACCTGTCACACATTTTACATGTCCTTTCTTCCTTGGTAATATTCCTAGACGCACACCTTGTAGTGCAAAGTTACCTTTCACCCTTTTCCTTAACTCTGTAAATTCAGATATGTTTTCTCGGGAGATGTACAATATATTCCGCTTCTTCCCTGTTCCACGAGTTGAAAAGATACTGACAGAAACAGCAGGAAAATCCGAATTGATTCTTGGTTGAATCTAGATTTATATGATAGAAATGTATATGTAGATAAATGTAGATCTAAAGAGAGTAAAAGTAGTACATCTTATTGCTAGCTTCACTTAAATATCAGCTTCTTATCTGAAAATTTGTAAAGTGGAACAGTAGTTACCTGTCTCTGAAGCTCTAAAGGTGCTTTCGTGAAGGGCGAAATGTACATAAGTAAGGGAGTAAGACTTTCTCCTTGATGGTTATGGAGCTTATCTTTACTACTTATCTTCTTTTTTGGCCATACTCCATAAAAACTATTGATTTTTACCAAAGAAATCGATTTTGATAAGTCTTCAACTTGAATAAAACATTTTTGCTCTTTATCATGATGAATGCTCTGAATAAACCGCGTTGGTTATCTTTGGTTCCGCATTTTTGCGAATTCTTTTTCTGAAATCAAGGACATAGAATTCGTCTTCATTATTCTCTCGGCTATACACGAGTCTAACTTTAAAAGAATTATGTGAAACAATAAAAGTGACTTTTTGCAATATTAGTGAAAAGTCTTGTGCCGTGACGTTATCCTTCAGAAAGAATTTGTTGAGTTCTAACCTCTTATAACAAGCATGCCCATGAAGGATAGATTGAATCACCAAAGATAATTCAAATTTTATTTCTTATTCAGTAAAAGAAGCTATTTCATGGGAAAAAGTGTTGAATCGACGATTTTTTCACCTATACCAGAATATCATATAGTAGTAAATTATTATCATGGGCTATCTTTAAAATATTTTAGAATGTTATTTCACAAAAAGGAATATAAAAATGTAACCTCTTACGGTACGATACGATTCCTATATCAACGATTATAAATAGAGTCATGTATTTATAATTACAAATTATTCGATGATTTCCTTGGACCAGAATAGCTTCGATTACTTTGTCATTAAAATCGAAGTTTTTGCCATCCCCAATTCCATCCGTGTAATTAATCATAATCGCATGAAGGCAAGTCTGAGTTATGTGGTGGTTGATCTAGTGTGTTCCGTTTCATTGTAAGGATGGGAGCCATTGTTCCACATGAGCTCTATGATTATCTAGGACAAAAAAATATCGCATTCATTTTCTATAAAATATTGCTACACTTGCGATTAACTCTAACAAAGCTCAGTAAAACTACACTACGTCCTAGATCTGAGGTTATGAAGTAGTCCTTTGGAATATAGAATGGAATAACCGTGATCTGACCAGGTAAAGAAATCATGCCCACCAAGTGTTCCTGAGTCAATGTGTTTCCTTACACGTCAAATATTTTGCATTATGTATCAAGTCTGCGAACAAAGGTCTTGTTAAGGTTATTAGTTCCTACGATCACTATGAATGTCCACATAAGTTTTCTATGATTTGCCGTATCGTCTCAACTTCTTGTCATTCGAGGCTTAATATTACAATATTTCCATATATACCTGAGTAATTTGTACGAAAACTAAAACCAATCATTCGATATTCGCAGCGTAGGACAATAAATTGATTCCCTACATACCAAACTCAGACGTGAAATGATGAGTGGTGAATTTGGAAGTATTTCGCTTCCTCTTCTCTATTTACACTTTCAGTATTAACCTACATTGTCTTGACTAATGAATAGTCTCCATTGTCTTTTCAGAAAGTTTTGCTTTTGTACTTTCATTCATGAAGAATAACAAAAATTAGACTTTATCACAGAATGTTTATTATACGATCATGGTTTCGACCCCTTGGATCATCATCAGGTACAAGGGCATTTCGAGACAGAGTGCATAATAATTAAGATGGGAGGGAGGTGTTAGTGGGTGGGTATTAGGGAGGTAAGGAGAAGGGGAAGCGGTGAGAGGGCTTTGACCGTCGAGGAGAAGGTTGGGGATTATAAATAATACTCTAAAATACATTCTATGTTATATTCTATGATAGATTCTACATTACATTCTATTCGCCCTCATACACTTTACCTTTTTCACCTCCAGTATTCCTCAGCTCCGATCATTAAATTGCACAGGAAAAATTTGCTTGCTAAACATTCGACCATTTGTGATGAAAGAATTGAGGGAATAGTAAGGTGGGTTTATTAAAGTTTTTAATTAAATATTCGCGGAGTAAATGAAAATAATTTTCTTCTGAATACAAACGAGGTTTCAGACTTCTTTGGACAATATCTTTGGTCAGTTAATCCATTAAATTCCATTTAATGTGGGAAAGGAAATCGATTATATGATTGCGCGATATCAATTGCCTTTCACGGGTCTTTTATATGGAAATTTAATTTGACTATTATCTTAAACTTTTTCCTCTTAATGAATGGATAGATAGATATCTACGCCATAACTATAAACATTGTCACGTTTTGACCACATCAGATACATTTGAATAGGAAATCTACGGCATGTGCTTATAGAGTGACTGAGGTCCCTATATTTCAGAGGCAGCCACGGTCAACGGAGGAGATATTTGTAATCTCCAATTATTTTCTTTCGGTGGCGAATGACGCTTGGACTTTTTATAGATTGGCGGAGACGTCGTCGACGTGATAGTGAGGCCAGATAGGATAATGCTATTAAAGTTGGTAGTTCAGCCCGGTGACCTATTGATTATCAACTCTGTTGTATATTTCGTTCGATTGTGTACCATTGTATAACGCTGACGTCACAGGAGTCGAAAGTCTTCGCAAGAAAATAAACAACTAAACGCGTGAATGGGAGCAAAGATTGGAATTTGAAAGCATGTTAAAGTCTCATTATACACGACTGACGTGGGTAAAAATTGCTGACGTAAATTTCAGAATCGGGCAATGGCTTTGGTTTCTTTTATCCTAATGCTAAAGATATAAAAAAACTTCGTGAGGAAAACTCGTAACTTTTAACGTAAATGAGATAATTTTGTTTTCTTTTTTGAATTTAAGGTTACCCCTCATTTATATTGCCATTGTTTCCTATTTTATGCGACCGTGAAAAGAAAACACCCGCAGAATAAAACGCTCATAGACGTCAGTTCTGTCGCATGATAAGGTTTGGAAAATTTGGACTTAATTAATATTGGATAATTTTACGGTGTTGTTTGTCAAGCTGAATTTAAACTTATATTAAATATTTCTCATTCCTCGTAAAATATCTCATTTGTAACCGCCGGATATGAGTATGAGTATATCCTCTGAAGGGTATATCTTTTAATATTGACTTTATCTTTGGCAACTCTTTGCCATTCCTTTGCTTTCAACGATGCTTTACTGTTTGATTTACGTTACGCAATGTAAATTATGAGAGGTTAAAGGTCAACATTTATTTGTAGGCATGATAGAGAATACTGAATCAGATCTGGTCAAAATCTACACGTTGCTTCCTTGACCTCTTGGAATTTTTCTTAATCTTTTTTGTTAGTTTGATTTATTAAACATTTAATTCTCAAAATTGGCTTTTCGAAGCAGTAAAAGAAATTGTAGTTTCGAGAACAAAGCATAGTTATCTTTGCGGCTGGTTTTTTCTGCTAAAGTATCGTATTCTATTCTCATAAATTTATTTTCTTCGTAACTTGAAAGGTCAAATTTTAAATAATTATTTTCATTCAATAATCACCGCTGACCTCAAATACAGGTATTTTTTCTTACTCCTCCTATTTGCAAAGCAGAGTTGAAAAAATTGCGCCGTATTTGCACGAAAATCCATGAAAAAACATTGAAGTCTTTCAGCCACATGCATTAAGGCGAAATCAAAGATATTTGATGCGAACCATAACTTTATAATACCTGAAAATTTAGCGAAATGTTTCTTTATCGATAGTAAAACTATTCAATTCGTCTGTATCTACCCCTCGTCAATTGTAAGTTCTTTATCAAAGTCCATGTCATTGCCATCTTTTTGTTTCCTCAGATTCGAAATGTAACCGAGCTTGAAAAATTTTCACATCGAACGATATCAGAAAATTTTTCAAGCTAGTAATTTAATGACAGTTTTATCTAGTATCTGAACAATTTTTATTGTAATACCGTATTTCGATAACTAAGTCCTAATGAATCATCAGCATTTTTATATTGGAATGGATATACGGACAGTTAAAACGCCTTCTCTCATAACTCAGTCCCAGGACGCATGATGGGAGTCTTTAGAAGTTAGAAGATTTAAACAAATGACACATTTACTGAATAAGCTCAGAGGAAGCACGTTCACAGATGATGTAGCCGATATAATGCGTCCTCCGTGTTACATAGGCCGTTCTAATACTGCGAAGAAGATCAGGGAAATAGATGCTAGAATGGATACTTTCAAGAATTCATTTTTTCTGCTAACGTTACGCGAAAGTAATCGATTAGGGAAATAGAGCCAGGGTACCTGCACCTCCGCCACACGCCGAAAGGCGGCTTCCAGGGTTCTTACGTAGACATTTTTATCCATATTTTATCAGAAACAGGACGTGTCAGAATGGTGTGGAATACGAATTCTTGTGATCAATAAGTAGTCATTCAGTTATTATTTATCGGGAATTACGAATAGGTGATTTTTTTCTCGCTTCGACACTAACCAAACAATTTCTCTTGGAGCGCAGGATCTATGGAAAGATAGAAAAAATGAGTTGAATTGGATGTTGTTTTTCCGGAATATTAGCTCTACATTTGTGTGTTCGTCTGGAACTTGTTAAAATAGAACGCCTATCCACTATACCTTTCTAATTAACGAAATATACTACATAATAGAAGTAGTTATGTGTTTTGGATGTGCTTCCACAGCTAATGTAATTTCGCACGTGAGTCACCTTCGGGAATCGAATCCGGGATCGCTTTCGCCAAAGTCGAACGCGTTTCTCACATGCCCATCCGAAAGCCTCAAACTAGTTAATTAATTAATTAATTTAAATCAGATGATATCTGTTAATAAGGTGATGACAGCGAAGTGATACCTCTTGGATTAAGAATCGCTTCAGCAAGCAATACCGCAATATTAAGTGTTGATATAGAAAGAGATATTCCAAATCTTAAATAAATTATTCCTCTTTTTTGTCATTGTAATGTCAAAAATAAATTTTAGGAGAAAATCCTAATGTCGTAATAACAAANGACGAGTTTTAGAAAAGTTAATTTCAAAAGTGGGAGGAAGTTGCTTTGAAAATTGTTTTATAAAGTGTGGAAATACCGCGACAGTTATTCCCTCCTTGACTTTATCCTTTAAAATGTGATTACCATTGGATACTGTCTTGGGTCATCAGTAAGCGTGCCGGAAATCTCCCAGTGAGAAATATCTATATATATATATATATATATATACACACACACCATCAAATGCATATTTTAATCAGATGCCATTACATTATCGACATAATTCGTCCACTTATTTCATCAATAAATTTATCTGTAGAGAGTGCAGTATCCAAGCTAATCTCTGTTATGCGTTTCACTCAATCTTATGCAAAAATACTTGTATTAATCTAATGTTTGAAGCTCATCCGTAAAAGCTTGAGCTATCTATCTATAATTCTATTTATAATTCTCCAATTCGATAAACGATTACCTAATTGAATTACGAGAGAGTTCTTGGGGTCGTCAAGATTCCATTCTTTCAGGATAAAACTGAAAAGTAAATTCAGTAAAAGTAAAACCATTTCAGTAAAAGTTACTACCTGAAAACAATTACTAAGAAATGTGATATGTCGTTGAAAATATATCGCAGACTGATAATAAGGTGGACAAACGCAGAGAATTCATTTACAAGCATACAATGCATGTTTTCAATGCTCTGCCTAGGAATATGAAGTGACTTTAGAAAAGAAAATTGATGTTCTTTGACGAAAATAAAAGAAATCAGGAAAGATAAAACGGAAGGAAATTCAAGGGCAGAGCATAACTTTAAAAAGTCTTCCGTTTTCTCGATCAACAGAAATATTAAGCAAAGGGCGACTTTCTACCTAGCCTTTACGCCTAGTGTCATTAAAACTGTCCTTGACAACCCTGATTATCGCAAAATATATTTTAAATGTTCAAAGAAAGATATATCGACTGATTTTTTTTCGCCGCCTTTAACTTCGAACGCTAGCGAAGCAAAATTAGTGAAACATCTTTTCGTTCCAAGGCTCTTCCGAAAGGAAAACGTCAGCACTTGGGAATGTAACTCTAAATTAAAAATTCAATCGCAAACTTTTGACTTTAAAATTCTGAACGATAAGAAACCCCGTAAATTTTTTTACGATATTTATCGATCAGTATGGTTACGAATATTCCTGGAATTGTCTCTGAAAAGACTTGGGGATCCGCGAATCTCGGAAAGAGAAACCTAGAAGCAATTGGTGCGCAAAGAAATTGAGGAAAAAGATTCAAAGTTGATTTTTGTGAAAACAAGGATTCTATTTAAAATTTTATAGTATGAATAAGCAATCTAGAAAGAATTTTTTTTCATTTCGTTATATTTCATTTGCATGATTGTATAACCTCATTAATTTCGGCATATCCATTTAATCCGGCGCGCATTAACTGATTACCTCAACGTTTTTCATTGAAAACCGCCCTCGAAAAATTAATTTACGACTTTCACCGCCCGAAAACAATATTTTGCGTAATATGGCCCGCCAGGGAAAAAATATTTCCATGGTTCACCCTTATTTTATAATTAAAGCTTTAAATATAGAAAGGTTTCTACGTACTGCCATTGACATTGATGATTGCAAGGACATTGCGAATGTTAGTAGAAGTAGCTGTTTATCTATAAATAATTCTAATATTTATCTCTGTCCACCACGTTAAAAAATCTATTTGAAAAATAAAGTAGTGCAGTTCAGGGACATTGCATAAACATTTGGTGATCACCGATTCTTGATCACAAATAATATAATGTGAATCAAAAAGATTAGTTAGCCGTAAAATCACAACGAGAGAGTGGTTGGTACCATTAGAAAGGAAAGAGCAGACCAAAGACAGAAAAATGTGCAGAATGTGTGCTACTATTTCCTTCCTTAAACTCCTGCGATATACGGCATTCTATAATTACCACCCGAATCCCACTTCTAAGTTCCAAGGGAAAACAACACCACCTAAAACAGAAATATCCACGCTCTTCAGTTGATTAGAAACCCANTTAAATATTCGCGGAGTAAATGAAAATAATTTTCTTCTGAATACAAACGAGGTTTCAGACTTCTTTGGACAATATCTTTGGTCAGTTAATCCATTAAATTCCATTTAATGTGGGAAAGGAAATCGATTATATGATTGCGCGATATCAATTGCCTTTCACGGGTCTTTTATATGGAAATTTAATTTGACTATTATCTTAAACTTTTTGCTCTTAATGAATGGATAGATAGATATCTACGCCATAACTATAAACATTGTCACGTTTTGACCACATCAGATACATTTGAATAGGAAATCTACGGCATGTGCTTATAGAGTGACTGAGGTCCCTATATTTCAGAGGCAGCCACGGTCAACGGAGGAGATATTTGTAATCTCCAATTATTTTCTTTCGGTGGCGAATGACGCTTGGACTTTTTATAGATTGGCGGAGACGTCGTCGACGTGATAGTGAGGCCAGATAGGATAATGCTATTAAAGTTGGTAGTTCAGCCCGGTGACCTATTGATTATCAACTCTGTTGTATATTTCGTTCGATTGTGTACCATTGTATAACGCTGACGTCACAGGAGTCGAAAGTCTTCGCAAGAAAATAAACAACTAAACGCGTGAATGGGAGCAAAGATTGGAATTTGAAAGCATGTTAAAGTCTCATTATACACGACTGACGTGGGTAAAAATTGCTGACGTAAATTTCAGAATCGGGCAATGGCTTTGGTTTCTTTTATCCTAATGCTAAAGATATAAAAAAACTTCGTGAGGAAAACTCGTAACTTTTAACGTAAATGAGATAATTTTGTTTTCTTTTTTGAATTTAAGGTTACCCCTCATTTATATTGCCATTGTTTCCTATTTTATGCGACCGTGAAAAGAAAACACCCGCAGAATAAAACGCTCATAGACGTCAGTTCTGTCGCATGATAAGGTTTGGAAAATTTGGACTTAATTAATATTGGATAATTTTACGGTGTTGTTTGTCAAGCTGAATTTAAACTTATATTAAATATTTCTCATTCCTCGTAAAATATCTCATTTGTAACCGCCGGATATGAGTATGAGTATATCCTCTGAAGGGTATATCATTTAATATTGACTTTATCTTTGGCAACTCTTTGCCATTCCTTTGCTTTCAACGATGCTTTACTATTTGATTTACGTTACGCAATGTAAATTATGAGAGGTTAAAGGTCAACATTTATTTGTAGGCATGATAGAGAATACTGAATCAGATCTGGTCAAAATCTACACGTTGCTTCCTTGACCTCTTGGAATTTTTCTTAATCTTTTTTGTTAGTTTGATTTATTAAACATTTAATTCTCAAAATTGGCTTTTCGAAGCAGTAAAAGAAATTGTAGTTTCGAGAACAAAGCATAGTTATCTTTGCGGCTGGTTTTTTCTGCTAAAGTATCGTATTCTATTCTCATAAATTTATTTTCTTCGTAACTTGAAAGGTCAAATTTTAAATAATTATTTTCATTCAATAATCACCGCTGACCTCAAATACAGGTATTTTTTCTTACTCCTCCTATTTGCAAAGCAGAGTTGAAAAAATTGCGCCGTATTTGCACGAAAATCCATGAAAAAACATTGAAGTCTTTCAGCCACATGCATTAAGGCGAAATCAAAGATATTTGATGCGAACCATAACTTTATAATACCTGAAAATTTAGCGAAATGTTTCTTTATCGATAGTAAAACTATTCAATTCGTCTGTATCTACCCCTCGTCAATTGTAAGTTCTTTATCAAAGTCCATGTCATTGCCATCTTTTTGTTTCCTCAGATTCGAAATGTAACCGAGCTTGAAAAATTTTCACATCGAACGATATCAGAAAATTTTTCAAGCTAGTAATTTAATGACAGTTTTATCTAGTATCTGAACAATTTTTATTGTAATACCGTATTTCGATAACTAAGTCCTAATGAATCATCAGCATTTTTATATTGGAATGGATATACGGACAGTTAAAACGCCTTCTCTCATAACTCAGTCCCAGGACGCATGATGGGAGTCTTTAGAAGTTAGAAGATTTAAACAAATGACACATTTACTGAATAAGCTCAGAGGAAGCACGTTCACAGATGATGTAGCCGATATAATGCGTCCTCCGTGTTACATAGGCCGTTCTAATACTGCGAAGAAGATCAGGGAAATAGATGCTAGAATGGATACTTTCAAGAATTCATTTTTTCTGCTAACGTTACGCGAAAGTAATCGATTAGGGAAATAGAGCCAGGGTACCTGCACCTCCGCCACACGCCGAAAGGCGGCTTCCAGGGTTCTTACGTAGACATTTTTATCCATATTTTATCAGAAACAGGACGTGTCAGAATGGTGTGGAATACGAATTCTTGTGATCAATAAGTAGTCATTCAGTTATTATTTATCGGGAATTACGAATAGGTGATTTTTTTCTCGCTTCGACACTAACCAAACAATTTCTCTTGGAGCGCAGGATCTATGGAAAGATAGAAAAAATGAGTTGAATTGGATGTTGTTTTTCCGGAATATTAGCTCTACATTTGTGTGTTCGTCTGGAACTTGTTAAAATAGAACGCCTATCCACTATACCTTTCTAATTAACGAAATATACTACATAATAGAAGTAGTTATGTGTTTTGGATGTGCTTCCACAGCTAATGTAATTTCGCACGTGAGTCACCTTCGGGAATCGAATCCGGGATCGCTTTCGCCAAAGTCGAACGCGTTTCTCACATGCCCATCCGAAAGCCTCAAACTAGTTAATTAATTAATTAATTTAAATCAGATGATATCTGTTAATAAGGTGATGACAGCGAAGTGATACCTCTTGGATTAAGAATCGCTTCAGCAAGCAATACCGCAATATTAAGTGTTGATATAGAAAGAGATATTCCAAATCTTAAATAAATTATTCCTCTTTTTTGTCATTGTAATGTCAAAAATAAATTTTAGGAGAAAATCCTAATGTCGTAATAACAAATACTTCTGCCATGGCACTCTGTGCAGTGGTTCGAAATATATTTCTAATGGGGTTTTTTGATAATTTGCTTTATTTAGTAGTTTCGTCCTCTTTTGTGAATTAAAGAATTCATCAGATACTCTTTTTCTGTCCTCGAAGATCGATTTTGAAGCTTATATTTTGTCATTCCTTTGATTGTGATTCTTAGTTTCATTTTAGAATACAAATTCCCCGTGATAACTGATATGGTAACTGATGATATGAAGGGGTCCCACACACATTTTGAAATCGACTTGCTTTCACGCAGGTAAAGCCCCTCTTCTGAGATGAGATTTTCCACGAAACATCGCTGTAGAATTCGTCCGTGCATCTGCCTAGCAACAGAGAAGCTGTAATTTCAGACTTAATTCCCAACATCCACATTTGCGCTATCTGATGCTCGAAGCGCTTTTATGGCGGAGAGTATCGGCAGCCGTTCGATCACCTCGGAAATTCGGTCGCAGCCAATTCAATTACATCCACATTACCTTGAATCACAAGAGCTTTGAGGAAGTCTTTGAAGGTCAAAGATGGTCCTCAAGCAGAAGGCAATATGGCCTTGACCGTGGATTGCCGTTTCCTCAATGCTTACGAAAGCAGAAAACCTTCACCGGTAAAAGAAGAGAAAATAAGGTGGAGGAAGTTTCTGGAAACGTCGGAAATGGAGGGTGGGTTTGGGGTATCGGAGTTTGTGTAAATAAGTTTCGATGCTCCCATCGATAGGTTCAGCAATGCTTTCGAGATTCGTAGGTCTTGAAAAAATTGGAAAATAGAAAAGTGAATGATGACAATCGAAGCGGGAGTGTGTTGCGAGGGCAACCGACCTTGAGGGGACGTCCAAGGTTTCCCACTCCGTGTTTCGAAGCAACGAATTGACCCTCCGAAGGACAAGTAGAGGAAAGGCTTGGCTGAGTTGCTTTCACCTCTGTTACCATTATCTTACCCTCACGCATCTCATGTAATTCGTTCGTTAGTCAAAATCACTCGGGCGCTACCTGCCTCTTCCTACTCAGGGAACCTGAACCAATCGCTGTAATTAAAATAAGTTTTCTTAGGTGTTGCGTAGAGGAAAATCTATCCCATAATTTTTGATGACTGCTATGCTGTGATACGTTGTAGATTCACTAATTTTCGTTCTTATTATCACAAAACTTTTGATAATTACGATATAAACCTTTCTAAATAGAATTACGTGATGGAATTAAAAGAGCAAAATTACGATTTAAATATGTTAAGGAGGGGGATAAAAGCCCTTTGGGATAAAGCTTTGTTTACCCAGTTTAGAAAAAAATTTATATGTATATTATATATAACACGTTATAATGCATATAGTCATGTATAATTGTGCATATTATAGATACGGTTTCCTATAAATTATCCGTTTACCTCCACTTTACCAAATTTAATAACTATGATGTTCATCTATAACCATTCAAGTTGTTGCGTAGATTTATACGAATATTCGTTTCCATTTGGCTGTTTAACTGAGTTTTATGTTATGCGCCATTCAAATTTTTCATTCCTTGTCTTAAGTACGGTTTTCGTCTATGAAGAGATGAGATGATAGATACTGTAATTCTCTGAACATTTCCTTGGCACCTAATGATAATGCCATTTATTCTCAGCTTATAGATATTCAACAGTGATTTAAGATCATTTTCTATCCCTACAGTATATAATCTTGGTGTTACAGCTATTCCAAAAGCAATCTGTTGATTAAATAAACTGATATCTTCTTTAATGATTCCGTTCCTAAACTCCACTGTCTCTCTTATAATGGTTTCAAACCAATTAAATATTTTCTAAAGGAATTAACTCGTCACTGTTGAAGCTTTTCTGTCTACATAATTGATAACAATATGAAAATGTCAAGAGTTTACGGAAAATGTAGAAGTCCTAGTTAACTTGAAATTGGGCGACTTTTGAGACGCATAAATTATTACATTCGTTTCAGTAATAATTTAACCTCGATTACGTGCTCTTCTAAGAAATTTACTCAATGTTCGGCGTTGTCTTGAAAACTTTCTCGTTGCTCTGAAGCCACAATATATTGACGATAAGTCAAAGAAAATTGCAAAATATTTTTCTGGGAATTTCTTCCATTCAGAAGAAAAATAACGGCGAGAAAACAAGTCGTAATAGAGGTCACAATCGCATGCGCAATTACTTCTCACGACACGCACGGTGCGCGACTCTCTGTGTCGTTTGTTTCACAACTTTCGTGAGTTGAAGTCACGTTCGCCAGTTTTCAATAACGCCAAATGAGGCAGAGCGAATGCAGAGGAATATTTTTTAGGTGTGATACAAAGAAATGAATAAAATGAGAAGCAAAAGGTGAAAAGATAAATCAAAGGGAATTGAAAAACTCATCTAATGCTGCATAGGATTCGTTAATTTTGTTGAGAATTGTGGACTAAAATTGAAATGGCTGGTTTTTCGAATAACCTATTAATGGACTTCAAGAAACAAAAAGTGTTGCGTTGTTAATGAGGAAGAAGAGCAGTGTATGAATATGATTACCCAGATTTTTTGACCTTTCTATATTTGTGTCGTTTTCTCATTTCATACATGTTTCATCCGAAAAAAGAGGAAAATAATTAATTAGACGAGTATATTGCTGATGACGAAAAACGTGGGGTGGGATCATTTATCATTCTTTATGTTGAGAAAGGTGGCATGGGACAAAAATTACTCTGGAAAAACTCAACCCGACGCACAATTGTAGATTTGAGTTGATTGAATCACGTTAACTTTGCAACACATCCCAATTTGAATTATTGGGGCTAATGCGAAGAAAGCTGAAAAATAATGCTCGGTTTGCATTTAAATGTAAAATTCCAAATAGGGTAATTGAAAGCGTGGGTGATTTACAGGAATATTTATAATTGGCTATGATAAATTAAGCGACTAGAATATCCTTTATGATATTAACGTGCCTTTTTTGCATGTTATATTAAAATATCGATAATATCAAACAATTGTTGCTACAATTATCTAATTTAGCTTTCTGAATTTATTAATAGTACATTTTTGCTGCATGTTAAAATGTTCGTGCGTTCATTTGAAAATGTTTATTGCAATGCAATTTTCAATGCATAATTTCACGTTTGAATAAAAGTAAAATAAACAATTGATGAGATTTAGTTCCTTAGCCTAAAGATAGAAATAAGTTGAAGAAACAGTCGAGTCGAAAACTCACAGTAAAAAGGTAATGAATGAGGAAATTTCGTAAATAAGTGCGAAAAAGATTCTCGGGTTTCCATCTAGGAAAGCTCTGGGATGCTGCACCCAACGTTTCGATGACAAACTTTGTTATCTTCATCAGGACTGAGGTGATCACAGAGAGATGACAGAGTTTGTCATCGAAACGATGGTTACAGCAATGTCACCGGAACTTACCTGAGTGGAAATCCGAGAACCATTTATACGGTCTATACACCAGGAGAGCTTCAACTCCTTACATGCGCACCTACGTTTTCTACCTTCTGGTAGGTTCATGTTTTCATAGTCATTTCTGAATGCTATTTCAATGTTTTATGCTAACTTAATCGCACTTCATATCATCTAACATTTTTTCCTTGTGTTCCCCTCCGTCATTTCCCTTGCATCCTATCCTCCATTGCCTTTAATGCAATAATTGACCCATTTCCAAAGGAGAAAATTATCCGTCGTTATTTTTCTTCACTTTATTCCACAACATTCTATATTAGACTTAATTTTTTTGGTTATAAATACGACTTCAACGCTGCCTCTTGAACTTGACGGCGTTAATGCAGTCATCTGCCGATAATTAACAACAGGAGATGACTGTAGTTCCGTAGGCATTCGAGCAGTACCGTGGAGTACGTGGGAGAGAAACACGCGTTGGTAATTTGTTCTTAAGAGAGCGCCGAGACCGTAATGCAATTAGATCAGAGGATAGAATTCACCGTCTATCTCGCAGAGTGGATGAGAGAGGAGAGTATTGTTCGCTTATTTGAGCCATTCGATAGAATTCAGCTGCGCAGTTGGCGATCCTCAGACCTCATATCCGCTGCGGAAGGCGACTTGCGACGAAGTCCTTTTTTTAAACCTGGACAGCGGAGCGTCGGAGATAAAAACCCTGGGATAGGATCGCAATATGCCCCGTATTCAACAAAACTGAATCGAGTGATGACATCGAGATTTCGTTATCGGTGATCGGATGCCCGGAGACCAATTGAGGATCCGTTCAGGGAAATTATGTCAGTGGCCTCTCGGGATTGCGAATGCTAACTGATCGTCGAGTTAGTTAAGGGTATTGGAGTTATTGCATCTCCTGTGATACGCTCGCCTCCTTCGGAATGCCGAAGGGTTATCCACGACCGGTATTACCAAAAATATCAGATGATGAGATTTTAGGATGAAGTATTGAATCCATTCAATATTTTACATGGTAAAATACAGAAGAATAAAAGTAGAGATTTCGGTAGCCCCTCGAGGTTCGTCAGGAACCCTGAATAAAAATACCTCTATGATATTTGATGGATGTAAAATAAGCTAACTTTTGTTGTATGTAAATTTATCCTGAGTAACTTTTGACTTTTATCAAGGGAGATACATACCTGTATTGTATTAGTTTTAGCTAGGAGATATCTAGATGATATTGCTGATGACGAAGAACGTGGGGTGGGACCATTTATCATTCTATATGTTGAGAAAGGTGGCATGGGACAAAAATTACTCTGGAAAAACAATTTGTAGGTTTGAGTTGATTGAATCACGTTAACTTTGCAACACATCCCAATTTGAATTATTGTGGCTAATTCGAAGAAAGCTGAAAAATAATGCTGAATCAAATAGAGATATCTACAATGCGATAATAATGATAAAACGTCTTTATTTAAGGGCGAGATTGAGACTTCATCTCTTACATCTAACCCATCAGAGATAGAATGAAAGAGGTATTTGGAGTTGAACTAAAGAAAAGCAATAAAAGAAGGAACTATTGTGTGGGTTTAAGAAAACCTAGGTCTGCACTTAGGAAGAAAATAAAACCCTAATGAACAAAACAATTGTGCATTGCTACTACTGTGATGAAAATTTTAAAAATTGCGTAGCCAGCGAACCATTATTCCATCTAAAACGAATAAATAGTAATGGTAAAATGATAAGTTATCAAAAGACAGTTCCCCAAATCTATTTGCTTCGACTCTCTATTCTTCTCCCTTAAAACCAGCCTAAATAGTCGCTTTGCTCATTACTAACTTTTAACCCCAGTATCTTTTAAAATTCACATCCGATCTCAAGGTATTAGCTCTAAAATTAACCTGTGTATGTGGAATATGCTATTAAATATTATAGAGGAGACTTATCAGCCCTAAATACCTCCCTTAAAGTCATTACATATTAATCTAACGTGTTCCCCAGACTGGCGTTACTAAGGTAACTCTGTTTCTAATCTACCAAGTTTTTCTCATTCCCTGTGCAAAAGAGCTCTTTGTAGATAGCAACCCATAAGTCAGTGGAACGAGAGCTCTAATACTCGTAGGTTAGAGAACATTCGTCTTCTCCTGAGTGAGACGCGCAGCTGAGACGCCACCTAAACAAAACGCGTTTACTCCCAAAGGATATGTGCAAGGGAAGAATCCCTGTTACTGGGACACAACTGACTCTCTTATTAGCTCCCTGAACTAATCCCTGACTCCCTCAGGGTAACCGCTGTTTCCTTCGTCCTCAAGCGGGAAAACAAAGTAGAAAGAATCCACAAATTTAAAGGTTCGGAGTAGGAAATGTTTTTACGGAACTTAAAAGTCCACATGTTTACGTATGACTGCTTAATTCGAATTAATTGCTCAAGCCTCTGCATGCTTCTGTAAGAATTATGTCAACTCTACGATTCGCTCATTAATGAGAGAGGAAGTACAGGGTTTATACGGGGGGTCCTTGGATAAGTTTCGGGATATTCGAGAACAGGATTGCGGAAACATGCTCCAGTTGATTCAAACCACTACTAGGGATGTAGCACTTCTTTAGTTTACTATTAGTCACAATATTTACTACTAAAAGTAATAGCAAATATGTAAGCGAATATATACATATGTGTATGTACGTATACGCTTATGTTTAAAGGAAGAAGAGAGAGACTTATAGAAAGATAGATGAATTAGAGAAAGAGAAAAATGGCCGCTTGGATTCAAACTCTCCTTTAACTGTGGAATGAGCGATGGAAACTATATTTATTTTTAACGTAAACGTAATATAATGTTTAATAAAGTGTTATATATATAAACATATACTTCTGAACGTATATCTATTTCTTTCTCAAGTAGCTTATATGCAGGAAAGCATTATTTTTAATTCAGATCGAGGGTTGAAATTTCTTTGAATGTTAACGGTGACACATATGCTTAAATGTGAATTCAATAATGTCACAAAAGCAAAGGGACAGAAATAGGAGTGAGTCATATCAAACTGTTTTTACTAAATTCTGAACCTTAATTACCTCACATTTCAAACACTTAATTGTCCTCTTCTTGAGACAAAAAACTTTGTTCATATAATGTCTACTCGAGTAATTCTAGCTAATGAGTCAAAAAATCTATCGAACGAAATATGGGACATCTCTCAATAAAAATTCCGCCTTCCATATTGTTTTGTTTGCAACTCCTTCGTTGTGTTTTTCTGCCAAGCAAAGCACTCTCTCCCTTTCTCAACGTAAAAAACACTAAAAATAGGACTGGAAACAGAGTAATTGATCCCTTCGCAGTGAATACTAGAAAACATTTTTTCTCTCTGTTCTTAATTATGGGCTTATAGGTAATAGCTAATGAACCTTTCTGTCTTCGCTTATTTAATTTTTTTAATCTTTAATTACTTTCTAATCAATTCACGTAGTCAGATAATTGTTTAAGTTCCTCCTGCAACTGTGGAAAAACAATAACTCTTCCGCAAACGACGAGTTAACAACATCTCCTCCGTTAAAATTTGTAACATTGTCTTAATGATTAATGTGTGCCTGTAAAGTAGTCAGCCCCAGGGATACTTGGATTCTCACACCCTTTGCCGCTAATTACAAAATGCTCCGGAGTTGGGATACGGCTTCCAAGGCAAGATGAGGAATGAGGTATTTTGACCTCCCTTCCCTCACTAAGCCACAATCCAGAGTCCAGCAAAATGATGACGATTAAAAAATATTAAAGCTTTTATTTTGGATGGCCAAAATTAACGTTTTAATTTAGCATAACTTTGGTAGCTTTTACGTTATCGTTGCTATGAACAAGACTAAGACAAAAGTAAATTAGATGTCCATTTTCCTATGTCTTGTTCCAAAACACAAACGATATTACTTCGTTAATAAAGATATGCTTGCAGAAACATCCTTAGATGCATGTATGCAATGCTTTAACATTTATTCGAGCTTTTCAAACAGGAGTTCATCACTGACAGATAAAATAATTCATTCCCTTAGTGCTTTACTCAGTACTGATACCATATCTTGGTGAATAAATATTTTTCATTAGTCTTTAGGTACAGAGAAAATGTATCTTTCATTTATTTTTGGCCGTCTTGTTCATGGTTGTGATGATATGAAAGCTACTGGGGTTGAGTGAAACTGAACAATGCGTTGATTGACGACTCTCCATATGAAATGCTACAAAAAATTGTACTTGCAGAGTCATTGTGTTTCAATTACGTGGACTCGTTCCACTTGTAGCATTCCAGCTCAGAGAAGAAAGCAAAGGTATACTACCACACTCCTCATCTTGCCCAATAAGCCTCATCTAGCTCTTGGTAGCTAATGTTAAAGGGAATGAGATTCCAACTGGCCTTCAGGCTGAATACTTTGCAGACAGCTTTACTTGCTGAAATAGGTATTTTAAATAATTGTGTAATAAAATGGTATGGATGAAAAGGATGAAATGATATGATTTTCGTAATATTTTGTTGCAGCTCTATAAACTTTTTCATCAATCTCAAATGAAAAACAAATCGTAATTCGCTCTGGATTGATTTTGGAACGTTTCGCTGCGCTTTTTTCCTGACATCTTATAATGCGGGAGATGCGCCCGTATAGTGGGTGTTCTCATTGTCTGCCTTCAAAGTCAAGGCCTTTTCTACACAATCGAGAACCTCATTTCCCGAAGCTTAATCGCCGATTCGCAAGGCCAAAAGAACGAAGTCGAAAGAAGGGCTCACAAATGCCCCCATAAATAAAAGAGACAATCAATTTAGGAATTCAAGGTCGGCCATGGGCTTCATGCAAAGGCAGAGAAACCCAAATGACCTAGATTCGTTCAAGAGAATATGCATTGCCGAAAGGGGTGCAAATTACACACACGTGTATGCATTTGGGTTTGCCAAATGCGAGTGAGTTGTCACCGCGAACTGTGTTACGTAAGCTCTTTAATTAGCGAGAATATGTCCGCTCTAACGGTTTGTTCAATGCCATTTTAATTAATAATATTTCTCCACTTGGTTCTTGCTTGAATTTCACAATTTCTCTCGAGTACAAGAAATATTCGCGTTGTTTACGAGCGATATTATGTCGCGTTAGTTAGGCCATAACTTGAGTATGCATGTAGTGTATGGGATTCTTCCGATAAGTGATGTATTTGGGAATTAGAAAAGGTGCGACGAAAGGCGATACGTGAAGAAATTTTGTGAAAAGTTTGTGAATAAAATTGTGCTATGTATTCCCTACGGACCATAAAATGTGTTCGTATTAACCGTTTTTGGAGACGGAACCGACCAATGCTGCAGATTTTGTTAACCGATACCTCGTATCATCCGTTCTCGTGCTAATCGGTTTCCACAGTTTCCTCTCAATTACATCAGAATTCGTCAACAAATTGGAAAAAACAATTGCATATTCTCCGCGGTCGGGGCATCATTGGCTTTACTCAGACGATAAGCATCCGCATCCTTGCTCGTAAAATGGAATAGCTCCCCTGCCTCTCAAAGGAAGATCGAAACAATGAAAATTGCCTTGATGAGATATCCACTGGCAGCTAAAGAGGGACAATTTATTCCACAACCCCGTTTTATTCTCACCGCTTAAAGTGAAGATTTACAAATGGAGAAAATCCTGGAATCTCTCCTCCGTAACTTACAGGCGGTAAAACCTCACCGACGACTTCTAAAAATACGCTCCGGCGCTTTCAAGTCGCAAAAATCTCAGCATCTGTTAGAAGATTCCGCAACTGCGGGTGCTTCTGTGAGTAATTTTCTACTCCCTAAAGTTAGGGAAACACTCGCGATAAAAATATCTCGCGGGCCGCGAAATTCAATTTGCCCCAAGTATTTCGCGCTCGCAATTTGGGAAAACGTAAAGTACCGCCGTCAAATGCGCAAGACTACGTCCGGAGGGAATTGAAGGGCGATAGGGAGGGTTTAAATCCGGTTTTTAAAGGTAAAGCGGCGGAGTGGATAGCGTTGCCTAGAAACGCCTATTTAAACCGCCCTTTGAAAGTTTGTTAGTTAGCTGACCGTCCAAGCGTGGCGTGGGTTCTTTAAATTACTGCTGAAAACGTACGCACTTGGGCTTTGAAAATAAGCATAACCAGCGTTTCTCTCCGAACTCTCTCTCTCAGGACAATCATTCCTAAAGATACCGACGATTTTTATGTTTTGGGACAAACGATCGGCTGCCTGCGCGTTATCTCAGATAGGTCTAGAGGTATAGGAGATAAGCGTGTTTCAGACCTCTATATTTGTAGGAACAGCAGAAAAAACTCGCGAAGGTTCGACCGATTCGGTATACAAATAGAAGAGAGAAAAGCAAAACAAATACAGACATTCATACGGAGAGGTAGAAATGATAATGGCGACGGAGATATCTGCATTGTTTGAACAACCATTCATTCTCTTGCGGAGTATGATGAAATGGCTCGGAAATGCTTTCAAGTATTATTTACTCAAAGATGTGCTCGGTGAAAGTTTGTGAGGTCGCGTTCGTCCATGGAAATTTTGAGCTACAGAATTGATTCGTGAAGCTCTTAATAACTTCAGAGTGCACCGCACTGTGAAACTATTATAAATTGATACTGTTGATAAAGACTAATGATATATACACTTTTAACCACCAATAATCCTGAAGAAAGCCCCTTTAAAATTACATCAGTGTCGCTTCATTAGCTGCTAACTATAATTTTTTTCTTCCGCATAAGATTTCTAGTGTCTTATGCCTATGTAAGTACTCTGTAAGCCACCCTCAGTGTGTGGCAGGGGGTGCGTGCACCATCCCTCTATCTCCCTAATCAATTACTTTCTTGTATCGTTTGCGTAAAAAAAATGAATTCTTGAATCGATTCGTTATAGTATCCATTTCCCTGATCTTTCTCGCAGTATCAGAACGGCCTATGTAACACGGTGGACGCATTATATCGACTACATCATCTCTGAACGTGATTTCTCTGAATTTATTTAGTAAATTATTGTTTTGTTTAAATCTTCCAACTTCTAAAGATTCCCATCCTGCGTCTTGAAGCATCTGAGTGACGCTCACTGACTGATCGTAGCAATTCTTATCAAAACGTATCGTCTTTCGCTGCACCTTTTCTAGTTCCCGAATACGTTTTATTCTTCTTATTTTTGTATATAGGGATAGTTTACGTTATTATACTGAATGGGGGTTTTATTTACAGTTTCCTTATTTCACACTAATGCATAAACGGCACAATGCCTTAAAAACGTATTAGTATTCTTAAAATTGCATCGACTGCTTAGGTCATTTCGCACGTAGGCCCCCACCGTGAATCGAACCCAGGACCGCTTTCATCGAAGTCGAACACGTTGCCCACTTGGCTATCCGGGAGCCACCTTAAAAACGGATAACCAACAATACGAGTGACAGTTTCTTTCACACTTCTATGTGGAGTTGTGAGAACCGTTGTTGAAACTTATGAAGACGCTAATTGAGGAGTTTTTTATGCTTGTTAGACATCGGGAAATCCTGTGACCCGGAGCGAAATAAGGAAGTCAGAGGCCCTAGGTACAATAAACATTTGGAGGTCCCACCAGCAGGGACGGATTTGCCATTAGGCGCTATCTGAAGGCCTCTCCGACCCAACAACCCAACCCAACCAACAACAACAACCCAACCTCCTACTGTCCTTAGGCCCAGGACCACTTCGTGCTGAAATTCACCACTGCTCACCAGTTAATTCTTCAGCATAAAAGAAAGTCTTAAGGTATAATTTTTGGCCCCCTATACTCCGAGGCCCTGACCTAGCGCCTAGTGCGTCTAACTGCAAGTACGCCCGTCTGTGACGGCGTATAAATAAAATGCATGTACTGAAAAGGATACGGAGAAGAGAAATTGATCCCGAATAAATGAAGATGTTACTGCCCATGTAAGCAACGCCCCTCCATAAAAACGAAGAAGAATAAAATTGAATTTAAGAGCACAGAGCATTTTCCGCATTAAGCAGATGCGTATGAATCGATAAATAATTTGTTGAGGAGCATATTTGGGTGAGAAATTTATTGAAAAATCTTAGAACTCCGTTCTTGAGAAAATATTTAGAAATGTTAATTGTATGGTGGCTGCAAGGTTAGCGGTATTTTTGTTCCAAAAATAAAATGTAAGAAAATAAGTTTGACTGTTTCATGGTTCGCCAAATTCATGAAATCATGAACATTAATAAAGAAGTACATTATGGCTAAGTACGGCAACAACGAAGCTTTCTGGTAGCAAATTAACGTTCACCGGGTGTTTTTAAACCAATCCCTTATTTAACGAAATTCCAAAGCTTCTATGAAGTATAAGTGAACGAAATTACCCATTGATGTTTCCCTTAATTTCCGTCAAGAGGCAACTCAAGCATTTTGACGTATCGCTAATGCTTTCAAATTAATTAAAAAATCAACCTCGTCCTCCTTCGGTGGCAAAAGAAACGTCATTTCCTCAGCAACGTCATTGCTCCCTTCGGCGGTAGAATAAGTGTCCCCTTTCGAAGCAGTTAACCACTTGCTCCATAAACATCCTTTCGATCTCGGTGCTCGAGTCGATTGAACAAAAAAGGACAAAGGTCTCGACTTTTTCGATCACCTCTTCGCCGTGTTTGCCCTTTTATTTTAAGATCAAGTACGCCCAGTCCTCCTTTCCGACTCGCAGTTTCTCGTTCGCTCGTCAGATGGCAGCACTTCGCGACCCCATCTCCATTCGCCAACTCCTCCGCAGCGCGCAGACGTGAGGACGGTCACGTACGTGTGTGAATGGATTCGGGATTGTCCTTGGCCCGAAAATCGCCGCAGAAACCAGAGTTGTTTATCAGAGGAGGAGTCCGCAAAGATATAATAGGTGAGATCATGGAGGGAGAAAGACCTGGCGCCGGTCACGTTTTAGCGGTTTTGTTATCTTCGCAAAGTCGTCAGCTTTTGTTTTGGTCTTCTTATCAGCGGCAACGACTCCTTTTACGCTACTTTCTGCCGGCACTCGCTTGGCGGTGACGCGACAATGGGTGAGAGGAATGCAAACAAACAGCCTGATTGTTGCGTATAGCCAACAGAAGGCGAATGGAGGCCATTGCACTTTGCGGGGAAACAAAACGGCTGCCAGAGGCTAATATAATTCCGCGCAGAGCGGAGAAAGTTGGAAGAACTGGGAGGAGAATTTGCAAATGGGTTCGCAGAGAGAAAACGTGGTCGCCAAGGGAGATGGAAGAGCAGCTTTCAAGTTGCGATATCAGGGTTATTTAGTTTCCATTTTCGTTGTCTTCTTGTCCATTAAACAATTAACATTAACCTTTCCATTAAAAAATCGAATAGGGTGTTGTTTGAAGAATGCTGGAGTAAACGAACGTGTGTTTACGCTTTTGCTTCTAACGCATTCAGACCTAAATATTGACGTTGGAGGTTTACTGAACTGCTAATTCATTTCCTCGTATCCACAACGTTTTACCATGTCTAAAGTCCGTTTCCGACTGAATGACCAAAATATCTGGATTCAGATGAACAGTGCGATTAGTAGTAAAGCATGCCTTTAATGAAGAATTTGCAGCATCATATCGCTCAAAACATGAAAACGTCAGGTAGGAAAAGGTTATTGTAAGACGCCTTCAGGGATAGCTAACTTATCAACCAGCAAATAAAAGCCTTAATGACGGAGCTTACAGGCAGTTTTCCGTTTATTATTAATTAGCTCTCTTTGTTTAATTTCTCAAACTTAACGTGTGAACACTAGGTATGAATAATTTTGCACTATGAAGTATAATTTAAATATGAGATATAAGGTGCGTGTGATTGAAGTGAACTTATCTTTTGGAGGTTTGGTTTTTCAGAATTAATCATTTCTTTAGCAATCCCGCTCCTCAATATTTGGCCAACCCATTTCCTTTGTCGACGTTTATTTACCTCTGTTAAAACCCTCTCTACCCCAACCATCTCTAGTACCTCTGTGTTTGTTTTTCTAGCAGTCCAACTCACCCTTTCCATTCTACGTCATTTCCACATCTCAAAATGCTTCCAATCTTTTGATGTCCTCCTTTCGTAAGGCCCATGTTTCACACCCATATAGCATACATTCCATAACAAGGATTTTACTAACCTTTTCCTAATTCCTTTATCAAGACTTCTAGGCATCAGTTCCCTTCATTTCATGAAAGCTTCCTTGGCCAATGCTATTCTTTTTCTAACCTCATCTGTACACTTCCCATCCAAAGAAAGAACACCTCCCAAGTAAAAGAAATTATTTACCTGTTCTAGTTTTTCACCATCTACTCTGATCGTTAACTCAGTTTTCTTTCCTTTGGTGAATCTCATTAATTTAGTTTTTGTTACATTTATTCTCATTCCAAATTCCATTGCTTTATCGATTAATGCATTTATTAGCATTTGCAACCCCTTTCGGAATTGCACACAGTAGCTTTAACGTCTGCATATCTTACCGACTTCAGCACTTTCCCTCCAACTATCACTCCCTTGCTTATTTCTTCCCAAGCTTCATTAACCATTTCCTCTGTATATCAGTTAAAAAGCGATGATGATAATGGGCAACCTTGTCTTACCCCTCTCCCTAACACAGCCTAATCTGCTTCCTCATCAGCTATTCTACCTCGCGCTGTTTGATTTAAGTACAAATTTTTTACCAAACGCCTATCTTTCCAGTCCATTTTCTTTAAATTCCCATCAGTTTTGGCCATTGAACTCTATCGAAAGCTTTTTTAAAATCGACAAAACCCACATCTCTCTTAGATTCCTACCTTCGTTCTACCAGCACCCTCATTACTCCAATTGCATCCTTCATTCCCTTTCTCTTCTGAAAACCGAACTGGTCTTTTCCGATTTGCCCGTTCATTAAAATATGCTTGTAATATGTGTGAAATACTATTCCTGATATAATTAGCAGCTTCTGCTGTCACTTCGTGGAACGTGTGTATATTATAATGAACTCTTAGATGAAAATTCTAAATATATCAATGTATCTACGAGTCTAATCCTGTCGACTAATAGCTTGAGTAAACGTAGTGGTCAACATCAAAGTCTTCAATCACACTATAGAAATTCAAATCTCAATGTTGTCAATATTATTTTCTAATATGCATGGGAAAAAATATTTGTTAGTCAACGATAAATCTGAGATATATTTTTAAAAACTTAGAGAACCTATAACTTTTTATTTCGTTCTAAGTTGGCTATTTTACACACCCAATCATTTTATAGATTAAGAAATACCTTAATTATTTTTCACGTCTTCATGATAATGAATGAGGATTGTATTGAGATATGGCTATCGTATTACAATGTTACGAAATGCTCTTCATGCTTTCAAAGTAGTTCCTGAACAGTGTTTAAAGAATAGGTTTGTAGCCGTTAATCATGCAGAAATCATAAAGTTCTTTGCCTATTTTGAAATCCTTATGCGGTATAAAGTTATAGAGCATTTAAATTACGAATGTTTTTCCAATTCAGTGACGGAAAATGTTTCTTTCTCCCACGCACTTAAAGAGTCGCAATTATTTACATAAAGGTTGCTCTTTGGAAAAGAGGTGATATATCGGGAGCATGGAAGTTTCCGTAGTAAGAAACCGAAAAAGTTCAAGTGTGACGTTCGAGGAAAAACTGGTCGCCTCGAAGACCCGAGAAAGAACCAGAATAACCGAGTGGCGAGCCGGTGTTGATAGTCAACGTGTTACAAAACCAACGCTTTCAAATATGCGGATACTAAGGCGAAAATTCGTCGCTATGTAATGAACTGTAAACAAGAGAAATGCCTCACGATGTTCATTACGCAATTCAACGAATAGTTTTAGGGTTGCATAATACCAAACAAGTTTTCCGAACAGGTAAAGGCCCACAAGATAATACAAACACATACAAAAACGGTATATTTCCCGGAAGTAAACACCAACATTCCTTTTACTGAGAAAACTCTCCCTACTAATTTTGTCTTTAAATTGCTAGTTTTTGTGATTCTTTGTAACCAAAAGTAATTGAAAATACGTTTATTATCGCGAAAAAACTGCTTGATTCGAAATAGAAAGACGTAAAACAAAATTATTCTGCCATTTTCTAAGAAGAAAACGATATAGTCTTTATGAAAAAAACTAGTAAATGCCTATTTTGCTGCCATACAGTCAAATAATGATTTTCTTTCATAGCATTAAAGAGATATTTATAACTTACTAATAACTCTATTCATAAGCATACGTAATATACGGTTTTTTTATAATATTTACGTCTTTACATTTGGTCCTAATTACTACCGAAAATCTAAATGATTAAATTAAAATGGCATTCTTCCAGAACCGAAAGTATCCTTCATAAAAGTAAAAAGCAATATTATTTTTAGCGCGTTTCAACATTTAAGGCAGAACAGAAAATTTTTACTTGCTCTCAGAAGACAAAAAAAACCCACGGAAAATCGAAATGACTCAATTGGCCGCAACGGAGCGCATAAATATTTGATTTTTACATTTCTCGAGGCTGCGATTTATAGAGAATTATTGTTAATCGATTAAATTTTATTCACACGGAATGTGCCACCGTAAATTCTCTTAAGGAAGAAAATAAGTGAAGAATTGAAACGTTATAAATGACAAATCAGAGTTAGTTCGTTAAGTATTCCACCGGAGTATTCCACAAAAACAGTTATATAAAAAGTAGAGCAAGTATCGAAGGAGTGAGAATGCTCCTTTGTGTAATTATCGATCACCCAAAAATACTTCATTGTCGACTGGTTGATTTTTTTTAGGTATATTTTTTCGCCATCGCTATTGTTATACCTCCGGACATTCTAAATCGATTGTTGACTGCAATTCTTGCTCCATCTCTTGGCATCAAGGAAGAATGTATTGGCGATGTGAATAAGAAACTGCCTTGATTTCATTGTGTGGTTGAAAAGAGAGAGTAACAAAGCTTATGAGTAGGTAAGCAAAACGAATATCGTAAATTTGCCCCGGAAGGTTAATCATTTCACTCGGTAGAAGGCAGGGTTCCATGCTTTAATTTTGGCGCATTGTTTACAACTTTTGCCATTTCTATTCTTATTACAGGCAAACCTTGGATTGTGACCACAATTCGTTCCGGAAACGTGTTCGTAATCCAAAGCACTCGTATATAAAAGCGATTTCCCCATAAGAAATAAAGGAAACTCAGATGATCATGACCCCTTCCAAAACCCAAAAATGATAATATGCATAACAATGATAGTTAGGGAAGCAATGATTACGTGACGCTCGGCAGATAAAACAGTGTTTACGTACTCCATGTATTGTTCGTATTACAAAACCTCGCTCATATATAAAGTTAATATTTAGGCATTGAAAGTTTTTGCTCGTTTTGCAAAACCCTCGCAAACCAAGATACTTTTTAATTTGACTGTATTTGCAGCTTTTGCTATCACATAGAACTAACGTCACGGATAGTATTTCTTTCTTTATTAATGAAACGTCTACGCTGCAGAGTTATTGCATCACTATCTCGTCTCCATAATTTAGTCAAGATATTAATGGCATTTTTGTTGGCGCAAATGATACTTTCTCTGTCTTGAGGTCGTGTTTACGTCGCAATGTTTACCACGACCACGTGACCGTGAAATGACTTTGGAAAGAGTAGGAAGAGCTCTTTTTTCTAGGTTTTAAGCGGGCCCAATGTGTTTGCGATGCACCAAAATATCTGGGGCTGACCTTGGACTCACTTGAAGGACTTAACACGTAGAAGGCTCCGCTCCGCAACAAATCGTCTTGAATTTTTTTAATATACAAGTCATGCTGCTTACATCATCGACGAACAGAGAATTTCATTGAGAATTTCTTCTTTTTTGTGATTAAGGTCGTCATCCTTGCCCATATGTAGCCATGGCAACGAGGGGCGTGTGAGAAATTAGTCGGTTCCGAGTAATCAAATTAAGTAATCGAGCAGTATCATTATTAATAGAGTTGTACCTCATTAAATGCATACCTACCATGTTTCATTATCTACGATAGGTTATCGGAGAACAGTTAGCAGAAATCAGTTCCTCTCGACAGTTATAAAATCACAGAAGGAAAATCCACGAACAGTTCCTGGGTAGATAAGAAACTAGAATCTCACTTACGTTTATCTTTTAATTCACCACCGATATGATCAACAGATATTTTTTTAAACTGTCCACTATAAACCAACATTCATACGTGCTATTCCCTACAATTCGTGATTACGAAAGTATTACGATTTTAACAAGCCACCTTGAACAAAAGAAAGATTGCAATATTGGAAATTTGGAAAAATTGCAATATTCTTTTATTTACTAAAAATAAACGGTTAATTTTTTACAGATAAACGACTTTCCTCTCCTTCGTCAAATCTTACATAATTTACAATTCTTCATACATTTTCTATATTCCTTTTTGATTAATTTGGAGTCATACACACGAACTACTTGTAAAAATAATTCACAGTTTCAGAACATCTTCTGGAAGGCAATATACTCCTTCCCTCTTTGAAGAATCCTGATTTCATAATACATACGTAGTTATCCATGATTGCTTACAGAATGAAAAAATAACTTACATAGAAATCGGAAGAATTATTTCTAACCCATTCAAACACAAAATACTAAAATGCTGGTCCTGAAATGACAGCGGAGTGTTTCTGCCATTCTTAGGATGTTTATAAATGATCCGAAGTCAACTTCCTGAACTTGAGTGTGTGGCATGAGTAACGCCGGAAATAAGTTTTTTTTTGTTTCCTAGATATAATTTTTTATCTCACGACCCATTCCTAAGACGTATAGTGTTTTCTTATAACTCTTCCTTTGAATTCACTGAAATGAGCCTTTCTGATGTAAATAGCAAATTGCAAATCGTAAAAAGTACTTTAATTCGAATTCATTTTCCCTTAATCTGCATGTATTTGATTATCCAGCAGCATCCTGTCATCGCAAGCCCGTTATGGTTTTTCATCCCTGAGTTGATGAGTTTATTGGTGTCAAGTGGTTTCGCGAAATGCCAAAGGTTGGTAGCCGTCGCTCTACGTTCTAGATTGAACCCAACGGAAACAATTTAGCCGCGACCTAGTAACAGCGTACCTCAGACTCGGGACCGCCAAATTTAATAGGTTTATTCACTAGCGGTAATGACTGTAGCGCTACACTTCATTGTTAATTCAAATCTTACGGACTGAGCAACAATTGAAGCCGTAAATTAACGATCTTCTTGGTAAAATGTATGAACTCGTCGTATAAAAGAATTGCTTATGAGAGGAGCATAGTTTGAAGTAACTACTCGGCCGAAAACTTTTTCAAGCAATTTGAGTAAACTGTGAACCCACCTTGATAATTAAATTTCAATTTGAGAATCGCCTTATTTGGTTTCGAGGGGAGCGGAACAATAGCTGCATACGCCATCTGTCGAGCAGAAATGTTCTCAGCTCAAGATTTTTTCGAAAGGTAGATTACTGTTATGAACTGAAGTTCAATGCGTGATTACATTACGTGGGTAATTGGCTACCAAATGGAAATATTCCCCTCTAACAAAATCGCCTATTTTTTGTATTTGTCCTATTGTTTCACTCTACATTTGTAGCTCCTACGGAAAACATCATTAATTATAGTCCACATTCATGATAATTTTTAATAGACTGATCACATCCAAAGATGTCTAAATGGGACAGAACGGGCTCTTTCTAGTAGACAAATACACAGAGATATCCGTACTACTTAAAAGTGGGTGTTTTATGACATAATTAGAGCCATTTTGTTGATTTCACATGTATTAACATCAGATTTATGTTTACTGGAAACCGTCTGCGTCACTTTAGAATCATCGCCTTTGATTTGCTCGAAAACTTTGATTCGGCGTATAGCAGCTCGTTTTGTTAGTAGAGGTTTCGATAGTTAATGCTATGATTAAACCCCGTGGACGGAAATCGCTCCAGGTGAGAAGATCTAATTACCAACGGAAGCTTTTCAAAAGTTCGTCATTACAAAAGATTATGACGAAGTTATATCCGCGGAGTATAAGAGCGCGATTACATTGTCTGTGATACGATGTGATTATGAAGGAGAAGCAGATTTCAAAACGATGCGACCGAATGTTTTAAGTGCGTGTGGTGCGAAAAGACAGATAGTCTGCTGTCCATGGCGCGATGTTCTTTCTAACAAACCCAGTACATTTATTCCTTCTCGAACATACATCATTACATCATTTTTGCCGTGTGAAGCTACAGAGAAATGGGATTACCTTAGAATATAGATCGTGTTAGATTCGTGCAGGTACGGTACTTTTTGGTGGCGACGACAGGGCGGAACCTACAAAATAGAGATTCATGCTTAGCTTAAAAAGTAAAGCTATCTTTCTGATGGTTTACCTGTGATTTCAAGTCTTAATAATGCTTACATTAAAAATATGAGTCAATTTCATTTTCAACTCTCATTTTTTTAGATTTATCATTGTTATGAGGACCTGTTACTATATCCTGATGAATGAAATATTTTACATTTGTCTTTTGATACAGTATAGAGAAAAAATTATGTTTCATTTACTTTTGTCTCATATTCGTGGCTGTGAAAATATAAAAGCCACTTAGGTGTGGGTGATGCTGAAAAATGGTATTGATTAGGGTCTTTCCTTTTAGGATGCGAAAAGTGTCACTCGAAAAATCATTGTGCTCCAATTGCGTGGACTTGTTCCGCTTATAGAATTCTGTCTCGGAGAGGAATGCAATGGCAGATGACCTCACTCCTCATTTGCCAAGTCGCCTCATCCCCCTCTCCGAAGATTTTCGTAGCTGATGGTGCAGGGGATGAGGTTCAAACCTGCCTTCGAGCTGAGGACTGTATAGACAGGCATGACTATTATTCACAGACTACGATATCACCGAAAAAATATGGAGAAGAAAGATTCGTTTCTGAGTTACCTTCCGTTTCCGAGGTCACTGGTTCGAATTTCGACGGACCTTGGAAATATTCATCTCATCACGGTGACCGTCATCAGCCAATGACACGAAGAATTGCAATGACGCTATGAATTCACTCGAGGGATTTCGGAATATTCAATTATACATATTGCGTGGATACATCTATTCGTTCCTTGACGGGTAAAGAAGTCCCAGGAAGAGCTCTATTACTGGTACAATGCGACTAGATTTATCAGCAATTCGAGCTTTTCTTCTACTTTTTTCTCTAAGGATACATCATTAAGGAGCTTTAAATGTTGCAAGAGAGGATATTAATTAACTTAAATTATTTTTCCGTCTTGTTCAAATTCAAATACGATTTTGGTTTAATTATTTAAAAATAACATTTCTTCTTGACCGTTTCAAGAATACTGTTCGAATTCTTCCTGGTTTACTTTTACTTTTAGCGAGATGGGAATAACTGTACTCATAGTCGAATTCATATAAATTATATTCCGAAAGAGGTCCCTTTGTACTGCAATGAAATATCGACAAGTGTTTGGCGCGAGTTAATACACAAATCACGTCGCGAGTCGTGCGCCGAAGAATGTATTATTTCCATGCCATTGAAGAAGATGGCAGCACTCTTCAGCTGCAGAATTTTATTCGGAAAAACGAAGAGTTGAGGAAAGAGCGAATTTCTGTCTGTTAGCAGAAAAAATTTAATTGACAGAAATACCAAGTATCACAGTATAGCTTTGTATCAAAGCCATCTACCGCAAACTAAAAGAAAAGACATATTTTGGTGATCATCGAAAGTATACGTGATACACTTTATCGGCCAAAACTATAGCAAATTATAATTATGTCATTGTTACATTAGTTTATTTCACTTTTAATGGTATTGTAAGCTACTAAGGTTTATAAAAATTAAAACTACAAGTAAGTCTTACCAGTGCACAGACAAGCTACATAGTTGTTGTTCATAACGACATTGTTTATGTCGTTAACGACATAACGAATTATTTCCAGCTCCTTGGAGAACTGATATAAAAAATCTACGTACACTTCGACGAATTCCATCTTTTTGTGTTCCATTGGGAATAGATAATGTTTTGTATAAGAATACCTAGCGATAGTTCATAAGATAAAATACGCAATGTTATAAGAAAATAAAAATATAAATCAAATAAAGACAAAGACTAGAAATTGAAAGGCTGGCATATTTACTAAAAAAGCATTGTGAGGTTAAAATGACAAGATTACAATGACTAGAAATATGTTTTAACTTTGTAATTAGGCGCGGTGTTCTAAGCAATTAGAGCGGTCTATAACAATGTGGCGAATCTAAAAATACTATAGAATCGGCGAAAAAAACAGGACTAAAGATGATTTGAAATATGGGGGAAACGCTGAAAGGTAGTAGCTGAAATCTGCTATTAAATCTTCGAATGTGAATTGTTAACTGTAACCAATTTTGCTCTTCTCATAGTGCAACTCCTCATAAAGGCGACCTGGCGCGTGATTATGAACGAGGATGGGGAGAAATGCGTTATTTGTTCCTCGAAAGCGGAAAGTAGTAAATGATAAAGTAAGAGGGATGAAAATCCCGCAAACTTCATTAGATCTTTCCTAACTTTGTGAAACTCCTTCAACAAACCTACGAAAAAATGGAAAATAGGAAGAACCGTTTTACGTGAGTTTTTAAAAGTTGGCAAAGCTAAAGATAGTGAATCAGTAAAACTAAAGCTTCAATGAGTGATGGATAGGAAAGATAACAATTAAGATTGGTGAGGATAAAAGTGGAACATGAGGATTCGCGGGCCATAATAGCGTTCTTCCTGGGAGTGGTAGTTGGTGGCAATTGAGTTTAAATTTAGTATAGCGGTACCAATGGAACCTTCATAAAGCGAGTAAATTTGGTGACTCTTGGGGCAAATATCAGAAAGAAAGTTACGATATCATCGGCTTGATGTGTTTTACTCTGAGCATGGAGGGTGAATCTTAAGATAGAAGATAAGGATTAAAAATTGTGAGTAATTTGAAATAGAATTGTAGCGAGGGATGGAAAAGAAAAGTAGGGTAGTATGAAAAACAAAAGAAAAACGCTAGAGATGGCGGGAGGGTTTTGATTGAAGTTGTGAAACAAAGGGGTGGGCCAGTTAGTGATGTAGGGGCGAATGGCAAAGAAGGAAATTGAAATGGTATTAATTATATTAGGGTTAAAGTCAGAGGAAAAGACAAGAAGATATTAATTGGTATTTCCGTTCTGACCCACTTTTTCCTTCCCTGGTCGTTATTTCAAAAATACTATGAGAGTCAATTACATTTTCGGCTTACAGTAATTTAACTTGGCCTAGGATAGACATGATTCGCTTAAATCCAGATCCTCTTACGAAGTACTTCGGAGCCATTAAACTTTCTTGCTAAGGTCTCCGTTTCTAAACGTCGAATCTGATACTGTCCTTCCCCTGGAAAGTCAAGTTTCTGGGATGGCTTCCAAATCACGTGTCCACTTTGTTCCTTCAAGTATTCCTCTTTAATCACGCTCTCGCCAGTTTTGTTTTCTCTCAAATTAACCTCTTTGAGAGCCGAAACTGGGCCCAACCCCTTGTAGTTTAACTTTCGGATATAGAGAGATGTTTAACTTTGGTTCGCGCCATGTCATCTCACATTGTTACCAAAGATGTAAGGAAGAAATTGGCGATATGTATCGTAGGCGATTTCTCTACATCCTAATAAAATCCCTGTAAATATTTATATTGCAAAATGTATTTTTCTATCTTATAAAATTGTTTTATCTTAATATGTCTATATGTAGGAGTGTATAGTGTTCTGTTCGCCTAAAACACAAGCTCTTCCCAATTATCACGTTTGACACACTGTTAAATGACTATATAGATAAAAGGCTGCTATTTCTGTAATTTACGGCCTCTGCCTCGTTCATGGACGAATGAAAGCGTTCATAAAGAAATTAAGGATAAAGTTCATTTTTATCGCTTACATTTCATTGTAATTTCATTTATTTATTTAATTTGCAATCATATATATATAAAGCAAATGTCTGTCCGTCCGTCCGTCCGTCCGTCTGTCTGTCTGTCTGTCTGTTCCCCTATTTATCTCAGAAACGGCTTGACTTAGAGATCTGAAACACAGAATCGTCGTAAGTCAGAAGCAGTTTAATATATTTCGAAATATTGGAAAATGAGTTACTATGTTCCTAACCTAAGCAAGGCCGATTTCTATAACTTTAAAAACCAAAGATGCACAACGTGACATTAAGGTACCGATGAAAGGATTAAACGTCAAAACATCAGTAAAATTGAAAATATTGATTTTGATCTTACATCTAACCCACAAATGGGATAAGAATAAACATAGGATGGGATCAATGGGATGGCAATCAAGAAAGTTAAAGTCTAATTTGTATATTCAATGCTGTGTTTATGATACAATAAAATGAAATATAAGGATTTTTGGTATTACTTTAAGGTCGTATTTTGGGAATATTTTACAAATAATCCTCCTTCGTTATTTTACCAGTAGTTAAGTTAAAGATAACTTCTTCCAGAGATTAATTTATTACTCAGTGACTTAGACCACTATCAACGGGAATTAGGTTACATTAGTCATTTAATTCCACAAATTGCTGATTAGTACTCCTCCTCTGGTATTCCTAAATAGAATGGAACATTTGTCGGTGCCACAGGAGCTGGGGTTCGAATCAAGGACTTCTGCGCTCGACGCACCGTCGACCCTCTCTTCAATAGGAGCTGAATAGAAAAGATGAAATATTTTAAATAAATAAACTTATATTCACACACTGATATTGATGAATCCTAAAATTGAATAAAACTATTTCTTTTAGTTATTTTTCTTGTAC
>KZ308257.1:1178941-1219432 GCA_000376725.2 Ladona fulva
GTAGTTAATGGGTTCTGTTGATAAATATTCACCCTTTTTGAGAAGCTCCAAATACTTTTGACACTTGTACCCATTGACAATCTCCATATTCCCTAATTACTAAAATGTACCCTTTATGATGGTGAAATATAACAAATGAAATGTTATCCGCGATATCAAATATGTTTCATCGTGCTAAAAAACGCTGCACGATCCCAAGAAGCTTGTAAAACGCACATGTTACAGTAATTGTTGTATTTTCAACTATATTCAACCCTTATCGCGTATCTCATTTATCTTTTCGCAAAGTAATCTTATGTGACCATATTTTAGCTATATATAAACTTTTACCCTTTTAAAAGGGAATTTTATGAATAATACTTTATTTAAACTCTAAACATCTCTGGTGTGGTCGGGAACTAGTCATTTATATTGAGTTTTGTTTAGTGATTTTCTACAGTTAACATAAATTTAGAGAGATTATTCAAGTATAAAGTTTGTCTATGAAATAAATCAATCTGTCACATATTTTCACCGCAAAGAAGGGAAATTCTAAGGTACAATGACAAATTTTGTGAGTATTTACACAATACGGCACGCTTAACAGAATTTACTGTAGAACAGGGATTCCAAACCTGGAATGCCCGTATCCCCTGGGGGTACGCGAAGCTTGTCCAGATGGTATTGTCAACATAATATCAATTGACATTTAATATCATGCTGTAAAATTTGTTGTTTCAGATACATTTCCAAACTAAGCTGGTATTCTTTAGCATGATTTATTAAGCTATTCCATGCTATGTTATATTTCTTAAAATGGCAAAGAGGTGGCACAGTATAATTCGCTAAAAAGCCAGGGGGGCAGTGGCAACCAAAATTGTTGGGAACACTATTTTGGAAGATGCTCAAATAGTATTCTTACTCTTCCGAAGTTTTCGCTAGAAAAACCTGATGGACACTAACGCAAGTAGCGCTAAAATAGTACTGACTCAACTGTTAAAAAGTAAAGTTTCGCCAGGAATCAATCAAGGGAGCCTCTTTAAGAGTGTGTAATTAGTAGTCATTATCAGCTATTAATTTAACATTTGATCCCAACTGTATAGCATGCAAGATTCGTTAGAAAAGTACATTAGAAATTCAGATCGCAAATCTTCCGCCTCCAAAAATTTTTATTCGCTAAGACTCAAATTTTGGTGCAAATAAAATGCTCGAAATTTGTTAGATTATTTAAAAAATGTGCAAACAAGGAACTTGTATGGTGATTCTTAGGATATGGATTGCCACTAACCACATGCTTCATTGACTTGCTCCTTTTATATCGTATTTTCCCCAAAGAGAAACCCCGAGAAAAAGTGAGATATCAAACATAACTATCATAGGGTCGTAAGAGCAAATTGGAATAATAATAAATTCTGCGATGAAACCAAGAATACTTGCTTCAGATGGTTGTAATATTGGCATAGGTTCCACGGCAGAGAGCGTCTGCAGCCCAGAAGGGGTCGTTGGGTCGTAGGAATTGGTGTGCGGATCCATCTCAATCACGTCGAAGGCGACGTCATCTATCGGCTGCATTTGCATCATTTCCTCTCTTTTCCTTTGTCTCAACAGTTCCTCCCATCGCTTAGCTGCCTTTGTCCTCATCAGGTCTACTTCCTGTGGGTCTGAAACATAATCCACAAATATTTTCTTTCTATTGGAACGCTCATACCTGGGCATCTAATCACAATATTTTTGTACCAGTTTTCGCTCCAGTTCAGTTAAAAAATAAAATTTCTGTTTGACTACGGTTTCTTTCCATCTGACGACGTGTAATTAGTTCGAACCGGTTATTTTTCTCCGATTTTCAGTTTCTTTTTCGAATTCGTAAGATTAAATCAAATTTTACAATAAAACTTTACTCATTAAAGAAATAAAAAACAGAATTTTAAACCATTTGAGTATAAAGCATTCATTTTGGTTTGAAGAAAGTCGGTGTTTGAAATATTTAGTAAAGCTTCCTTCAATTACCTTCAAGTGAAATGGCCCTGTTTCGAACCGAAATTGGGAAAGGAATGAATAACTGTTTTCGGTTTCGGTTCGAGAATTTTTATTCTTCGATTCGGGATCATTTTTTCACTCCGGCATAAACAACTATTTTCGGTTTAATGCCCTAGTGTATACACCCGATCATTCAAGTAGCCGATAGCCAAGTGGGCAACGCGTTTGACTTCACGTTCGACTTCAGTGAAAGCGGTCCCGGGTTCGATTCCCGGTGGGGGCGATTTGACTTAAGCTGTCGAAGCACTTCTAACAATACTACTACTATACTCAGTTTTCATATTTCCATAGTTTGATGACAACATGATACCCTCACTCTTCTCCGATGTGTTAGCTCTATCTTCTATTTTAGTTCCCTTAGAGTCCATTCAACCACATGCATTGTATTATGTATTCGGAAATGATATTGTATTATTGCATTCAAGAATTAAAAAAGGTGCAGCAAGAGGCGATACATTTTAAGAAGAATTGCTATGATAAATCAGCGAGTGTTACTCAGATGCTTCAGGACGCAGGATGAAAATCTTTAGAAGTTAGAAGATTCATACAAAGGATGGATAAGTTCAAAGAAAGCACGTTAAGAGATAATGTAGCCGATATACTGCGTCCTCTACGTATGTCACAAATCATTTCAGGAACTCATTTTTTCCGCGAACGATACGCGAAAGAACTCGATTAGGGAAATAGAGTCATGCACCCCCTGCCACACTCTGAAAGGTGACTTGCAGAGTAGTTACATAGACATTCGCATACAAGCTGAACATTGGCGTGTGGCAGAAGGTGAACACGCCAAACAATCAACCTATTTCTACTCGCACTTGCATCGTTTGAAGGAAATGAGTGATTAAAATGTTTTTCTTATAATTGTATCTATCTATATTAATCCACGGTCATTGTCACATTAGTAGAAACAACGGGGAGTCGCCTTCCTACAACGCTTTCCAATTAACTGATTTTCCTTATAGTATTTCAATTTAAATGCCAAAGAATGACCTCCTTTAGTAACCCATCGATCTTCAGTAAATACATTTCTTTTTCTGCTTTTATTCTTAAGCGCAAGCCAAAATGTTTGTAGTTAAAATCAAACTCAGATTTAAATGGCTCTTTCTAGGTTTACCAAAGACCACCTTCATTTACACAGTAATCCTCATCTGATACAATGGAGAGTAGTTAATGGGTTCTGTTGATAAATATTCACCCTTTTTGAGAAGCTCCAAATACTTTTGACACTTGTACCCATTGACAATCTCCATATTCCCTAATTACTAAAATGTACCCTTTATGATGGTGAAATATAACAAATGAAATGTTATCCGCGATATCAAATATGTTTCATCGTGCTAAAAAACGCTGCACGATCCCAAGAAGCTTGTAAAACGCACATGTTACAGTAATTGTTGTATTTTCAACTATATTCAACCCTTATCGCGTATCTCTGAGCCCTAAGGGCATGCATAGGGTTACCGCCGGAAAATCGTTGAGATTTCCGGGAAGTTAAATTTCCGGGAGACTTACTGTACGCTTAGAAATTTGAGAGATTCCATGAGACCAATCTTCTTAGTGAAAGGCATAAAATGCAAGCCATACATTTATCTCAACCGTTGATAACGTGAACTTCAATTTCCTTGTCCTTCAAAGTTTGTTACTTTTATATATTAGTCTAAAATTCGGTTGTAATGTTAAATTTTAAAAGAATAATTCCAATTGAGATAAAGGTTAAATGATTTACACCGGTATCCGATTTTTCGTGTTAATGTGAACCATCATTTTTGGTCAAATAATTATTTTAATAATATGCAATTCAGTAGCCAAAAAACTAAAACAACTTTTTCTGTTATTATTTCATTGAAAACTTTACAAAAGTTAATATTAACTCAATCCAATGAATGATCTTGTAAAATGAAATACGGTTTTAATCTAACATTATGCGTTTTTCTCCTTTAAATCATACTTCAGTTGTTCATAGCAGAGCTTCTCTGACTACTCTTTGATACTAAAAATCCATGTCTATCATTCTCAGATAGATTGATGACAAAGATATGATCGAACATATAAACTTTAGTCACATGAAAGAGGAATTAGAATATATTACGAAAAATTTAAACCACGATTTTTCTAACCGTGCCGAAACCCGGGAGCCTTCCGGAATACTTGGAGAGATGGTAGCCATACGCTTATTCGTACCAAAGCCTGGAAACCGGAAGTTTAATCCCTCAAAGGTTTACGCCACCGAATTTATGCGGTGTATTTTATATAAGAGTGGTGATCACACAATAGTGGTGATCACACAATAGTGGTGATCTGCAGTGGTTGTCTTGAGTGAATGAATGAATGTTAGATTGCATTTCTTTAGAATGTTTGTTGTCGTTTTCCTCCGTTTTAGATACACTCCTTATGCTTTATCTGCTGGAAAGTATATATAATAAAAACACAATTCAGAAAAGGCTGGAAATGGCCAAAAGAAAGACATTTTGCAGTACAAGTGGTGTCATATAGACAGAAAAATCGTTCCATCGAAATTTATTAAAATGGGGTGTTTTTTATCACCTTGTAGATACTTCTCACAATTTGTTTGACAAAAATTATATGAATTCCAAGACATCATTATTTCACAAATGATTCCATTTAATGTAGTATAGTCGATTTATTCATTGAGTTTTTGCAATTAAATGATAATTTTATGGCCTCAGAATGTCTCTAAGAGTTATATTTCCAGACCGTTTGTCCTACTAAGGCCCACTACATATTTACATTGTTTAGTCAATGGAAAAAGGGGTTTGGATTTCTATGACGCAATTTAAAAAAAACAATTTTATTACAATCAGCAAAAATTTTGTTCAAAAAAGCTTTCAAATCATCGAAAAATATCTAAAACATAGTAAAAAATTTGTTATCAGCACAGGTAATGGAATTTAGGTATCGTTTTGTTCGGAAAGTCCAAAAAATTAGTAATTTTGGGTCAAAGTAACCCCGGTTTACGGTACTTCAAAACTCCAAAACGTGGAAGCCGGAATTATAGAATTTCATTTCAACTAGTGATAGTATCGTAATAGGATAAATCATTGAGTGATTAATTACTAGGGCAAAAAAATTGAGGGATGTACTAGAATTGGCTCAGTAATTATAAAATAATCAAATGCCAAGAGCAAAGGATTATGAGAAATTTAGCACCATTTTAGAATGTCCTTACCTAAATGGCATTCCTCGTACTCCGAGAGTGGGTCTTTGCCGAAGAAAACTGCCGTTTCGTCCGGAACCCGCAGATCCGTTAGTATGACCACGAAACCGATGAGCAGACAAATTACTCCTATAAAAAGGAAGGAAAATTGTGTTTTGTTAATGGCAAATTTAGGTACAATCAATACACAGAATGGAATTCTGGTATAATTTAAACTGACTGCCCGACGAGATATTCTTCACTTTAAATTCATAACTTAGCCTACAGAGGCTGGTGTTAACTAAGCGGAAGTTCCACAAACAATAAGCAGTAAAAGCATTTTATTACCATGTATATTAAAATATATATGGTTGTGGCTTCTTAGTAGAAAAAAATTCAATACTAAATAAAAGAAAAATAAATGCAATACCGTATGCATCTTATTTTTCTTTGATTAATATGGCAAGATCATCATGAGGTATATGTAATTTAGCTTAAGAGAACGCAAAATAAGCTACGCTAATTACTTTTGGTATTTCCACTTTTCCTTGCAATACTCCTTCAGATTATGCTGTACATTACTTTCAATACATACCCTAGTAAATACTAAGCCATCCCATTTCTGAATCTAATTCCCGTTAAAGTTCTCCATTACCTAGATAGTTAACTGATACCTAAAGTAAATTGGTTTTTCCATAATATCAAAATTTATGAGCTTAAATTAATGTGCGGAACGTGGAATATAAAATTAATCGAATGACCTGCAGGATTTGTAAAGGTTACGCAATTTTTGTGATTCATAATATAGCGGAATTATAAAAGAGGGAAAGACAAAATCATGATTTTGATCTGTTCGTAAAATCACACGGAGCGGCTTTAGCAGTTCAGCCATAGTGGATTTAATGTAAACGGTTTATTTAGTTGTCCAGGCTGTTAAACTTTAATCAATTGAATGTGCGTTACCTCGTGGAAAACCGCGAAGAAAATACACAACATTAGTAGTTTACAAGGTTTTACTTTCAGTGACTAGTTTAGCTGGCGAAACGTAAAGATAACTGTGGAACAGATAAGTTTGTATAATCTCTTGTTAAACGATAATTTAAATTCGAGTTAAATAATGAAACCTAAAATCATTCCCTTCTATCATAGTGGTTTATTGAAACACACAAACATTTCCAAGTTATTTGAAGTTACGAAATAAAGAGTTTTTTATAGCAAAGGATTTTTAATTCAAAAGAGAAAATAAAAAATTAATTTTATGTTTATGTTTATTTATTTATTCACCAGATTGATGTTAGGGAGACATTCCCATAGGATTGGAGATGGAGGCACCGCAATGCTCCCAACGTTCCTTCGTGATAATTAAAATTCCCCAGTGACTCTCCCGATAGTAGTACTACTTGAGATGAACGGCCTGTAATCCCTCCTACACGCTATCCGTCTCGAATATTTTATCTCCGCGGTCCTCCCTTGCTACGTAACTTGGCAATTCAGTTCTTTCTTTTAACTTTGTCTCCCAAATCAACCGATCCAAACTTGTCCATTAGCCTAAACCGAACTCAGTTCTGAAACCCCGTACATGAAGTCCAAATGGGGCTGTTCTCCTATTGCGAAAGATGCGGAAGGTGGCTTTTTCTTATTTTTCACCTTTGGAGAATATCTCAAAAGATGTTCAAAAAACGAACGCTTCGCTATAGCAGAACTTATTTTATTCGAATGCTGATAAAAAATGAGCGTAAACTTCATTCTATTTGAATTCCTTACCCTGAAAAAACTAGGTAAAAAAATTCTGTGATCTCTGAAGGAAAATTTATGATGAAGGAAAGAGGTATAAGAATTTTATAAAAATTATTCTAAACCAGTTGAGAAGCAAACAGTCCTACAAAATGTCAGAATTATTACCGGTCAGTTTAGTGCTAATGCAGTGAACGTTTTAGTGACCGGAATAGGTTGAGGGGAAAAATTAAGGGGTAATTTAGTTCGTTTTTCAGAGGGAAAGTAATGAGGGAGAAAATTGTTGTAATTAGTGTAAAATTAATGGTATTCAGCGATACATGGTGGAATGACATTATTAAAATAATTTAAAATATTTGTAATAAGTGTACTTGTATATCGAAATCTGGAATATAAGAGGGAATAATTATGGCAAGAAGATTTTGAAAATGCATTTAGTAGATTGCAGTGTTCAAATAAATAGGGGTATATATCAAGGAATATGGAGTCAGATTGGTTTTATGGATGACTGATGCAAAATATATATCTGAATATATGAACTCAAGCAAAGATAGCCGATGGGTAATCATGAAGGGCAGAGTTAGGGAGGGAAGTAAGATAAAGTGTTCCTTAATCGCATCACTTTCTAAAATGTAAGCAGAGGAAGTGATGAGAGAAGTTTGGAAGGAAATTGATAAAGGATTTAAATTTGGCGGGAAGTAATGATGTCGGTAAGATATTTAGATGATGAAGCTGTTATATTGTACGTGATTTTTAAAAGGTTTTACAAATACCAGTGAAATGACCGAATGTCTAGGGAATTTGGGATGGTAAAAGTAAACGGAAACTAACGTTATGCGATTTAGTTTAGAGAACATCCCATTTTATGGATAATAGAAAGCAATTTGTGAAACTTTTCGCTTCTGTAAAATGTCTTGCGATAATGTATGAAGAATCATTGCAATTTATAGAGCAAAGAGACGTCAGTGAAAGAAATAAGCCTTTATTTTGCTTGTACAATAGAAATTTAACTACTCGTGGTTCGGTTAAATTTATCAGAAAAGTTGAATATTAAAACTAGCCAAGAAAATAAATATTATTCCTAAGCTGTAACTACTCCTCGCCACTTCATTACACAGGTGAAGTGGTGAGTCACATTAAAACTTGAGTCCAGTAGAAACAGAAATCAAAGAGTTAGAGCTAAATGTGTTGAAGAAAATTACAATCAAGTTTTTATTTCCCTTCTCACACTCTCTTTAACATACGATTCTCTCCAAAACCACCCAAAATTCCATCCTCCCACAAAAAACATACAACAAAGACGAAAAAAGACGGTCCACGATACCCAATTTAATGGCTACACTGGTACTATAGGTAGGTAGATTACTAATAGGTGAAGGGAAGGTGTGGTTCCCATTCAATCGGGAGTAGATCGAATGCTAAACAAGGTGTAAGAGAAGAGAGAAGAAAGTTTGGTGTTTTTTGGTCAGAAATTTTTCTTAAACAATTTATTTCTGGCTCCTTTATTTCTGTTATGACAAACACTGATGAACTCTAGCTATGCCAACCACTTCACCACAATAGGGATAACTTTCCTCGTTCAATATTGTTTTTTCATTATTTCACGGTTTCGTTTGTTATTATTTAAAGATTATTGCAATAATACCTTTTTAATATTCCAAAGGGGTCCATGAGTATAAAGATTTGACCTAATTAATGCAGTGTTCAATCTCATTGTTTTCTTTAATTTGATTTAATTGTTTACTAAATATAAAATTGGTTGTTGATTAAATCGATTGAAGGATTTTAATGCTGAACTTCTTGTGATTAATTTTTTATACTTATTTGTTGTATTCCCGATAAAATTGCTATATGCATGTGAAAACACAAAATTTTGGAGGGCCGTGAAACAAAGAATGAGCAAAAGGAGTCCTCAGCCTACTAAAGTTTAAGAAGTGCTGCTCTAGAGGCGAACTCTGCGATTACCTGAGGAGAATGCAAGCCAAAAGCACGGCCCAAAGTGCGTGACGATCTCTTCCTCTGCCAATGGAATTTGCAATGGAATGGGGTTCCGAACTCTCCACCATATGAGGCATGCAAGCAATTGAAGGCCACCGGTTATGGCAGACCACAAGGCCCCGTACCGTACCACAGTCTGGAACAGCAAGTTCGACAGAATCCAGCTTGGTACAGCAGCCCTGAGGAAATGTGAAGCTAATAAACTGGTGCATTTAGAGTCGTAGTCATAGTAAGTGCTGAAATATCAAAGGAAAACAGTCTCATAATGTCGAAAGAAGGATTCCAATTGTGATGAAATTGTGGGCCAAATTTAAGGAACATTATTTGATCAAATAATTTAGATTGTATGTTGAATGCATACGCTGTGTGCCCGAAAGCAGTCTAATGACAGCGAAAGCCTTCGTTCCAAATTTAGATTTTAGATTTAGATTTGTACCCTGCGAGCCACCAGTGGCGTATGGAAGGGGGTATATTAACACCTTACCTAGTCTACCCTATTAGATTCTCTGATGCTATTCAGAAATATTTTTGATGGAATTCGGATTATTTTTAGAATGAATGAATAGTATAACCCATTCCTATACTGCGCATTGCGCAAAGACATTATCTGGAAAATTCGGCCCGAGGATTAAAGTGGAAGTTAAAGAGTTCACTGAATTAATTAAAAATGTTCATGTAACATGCTCCAAGTCTGGCAAGCTGACATCAGACATATATAAAGTGGGGTCTATGAACTTTCATGCGTGGATTGCCCCATCAAGTACACTGGGAGGTCTGGTAGGAGCCTGCACATCAGAGTGGCAGACCACCAAAAGGATTACTGCCTGAAGAGGAAACAACCACCATTCGAGCTGGACAATGGATACACCAGTGATTTCTATCCTAGACAGCTACATCAGGAAGAGAACTCCTGCCACCTAGACCTCCTGGAGGAAGTCGAGATAAGGAGTGTTCCAAAGGGCTGGCAAACGACCACTTATTCCTAACTCCCTCACCCCTCCTCTCCCTACCAAGCCAGTTATTCCATTGAAGCACCCATACCTTCCCCTACCCCTTCTTCCCATCAACCCTTCTAAAATCTTATATATGCTGTTGAAAATGTTTTATCTGCGCCTGAAGAAGTAAGCACGCTTATGAAACCGGTTGCCAATAAAAAGTTCCGGTGGAAAAATACAGTGTTTTCATTCCATATATAAAGAGTTTTTGAGCAAGGTTGTCAGTAATTATGCCCAAAAGAATTAATTTTTATCAATAGTAGACTCTTTGGGAGGTCAAATGAATTCTTTTAAATTAGGTCTTTCTAAATGAAGAATGCCTTCCTACATGCACACTAAAAATAATACCACCAAAATGTACCTCAATATGTCAGTCGTGTAATGTTTATTTTTCCGGCTAGTAAAAATATTCATTAAAAATACAAAATTCCCCAGAAAATATGAGAAAAGGGGAGTTGAGTGGACGGGAAGATGCAATCCTTATTCAGGGATTGGTGCATAACCAGCTATCAGCCCCTGTATTCATTATATATTGCAGTGTGCATGGTTATCCTCCATGTTACAATATGTAAAATTTGATCCTCATTTCTTAATCTTAATCAAGTTTGTTTTTCAAATGAAAACTTAAAAAAAATTATTCATTCAATGCACCATCCTACTTGTGTCAGAAATGTTTGTTTCAATTGTTTTTGTTATAATTAACACCCAAATTGTTACAATAAAATAAGGAACAGAAAGAGAAGGAAAATATAGTTGAATGACTATTTCTAACTATTCCATTTATCAAATGAGGACGGTGAGATGAGATACTACTTAAAATATATAAAAATAACTGTAGATGGGTACAAATACTAGTAGAGAAGTGCTACGTTAAGAGATTGATGATTTAAAATAAGGATAAAAATATTAACATAACAATGCAAAGATTTCTCGAACATATTTTTCTCNGAAATTTAACTACTCGTGGTTCGGTTAAATTTATCAGAAAAGTTGAATATTAAAACTAGCCAAGAAAATAAATATTATTCCTAAGCTGTAACTACTCCTCGCCACTTCATTACACAGGTGAAGTGGTGAGTCACATTAAAACTTGAGTCCAGTAGAAACAGAAATCAAAGAGTTAGAGCTAAATGTGTTGAAGAAAATTACAATCAAGTTTTTATTTCCCTTCTCACACTCTCTTTAACATACGATTCTCTCCAAAACCACCCAAAATTCCATCCTCCCACAAAAAACATACAACAAAGACGAAAAAAGACGGTCCACGATACCCAATTTAATGGCTACACTGGTACTATAGGTAGGTAGATTACTAATAGGTGAAGGGAAGGTGTGGTTCCCATTCAATCGGGAGTAGATCGAATGCTAAACAAGGTGTAAGAGAAGAGAGAAGAAAGTTTGGTGTTTTTTGGTCAGAAATTTTTCTTAAACAATTTATTTCTGGCTCCTTTATTTCTGTTATGACAAACACTGATGAACTCTAGCTATGCCAACCACTTCACCACAATAGGGATAACTTTCCTCGTTCAATATTGTTTTTTCATTATTTAACGGTTTCGTTTGTTATTATTTAAAGATTATTGCAATAATACCTTTTTAATATTCCAAAGGGGTCCATGAGTATAAAGATTTGACCTAATTAATGCAGTGTTCAATCTCATTGTTTTCTTTAATTTGATTTAATTGTTTACTAAATATAAAATTGGTTGTTGATTAAATCGATTGAAGGATTTTAATGCTGAACATCTTGTGATTAATTTTTTATACTTATTTGTTGTATTCCCGATAAAATTGCTATATGCATGTGAAAACACACAATTTTGGAGGGCCGTGGGCCTCAAAAAATGAGCAAAAGGAGTCCTCGGCCTACTAAAGTTTAAGAAGTGCTGCTCTAGAGGCGAACTCTGCGATTACCTGAGGAGAATGCAAGCCAAAAGCACGGCCCGAAGTGTGTGACGATCTCTTCCTCTGCCAATGGAATTTGCAATGGAATGGGGTTCCGAACTCTCCACCATATGAGGCATGCAAGCAATTGAAGGCCACCGGTTATGGCAGACCACAAGGCCCCGTACCGTACCACAGTCTGGAACAGCAAGTTCGACAGAATCCAGCTTGGTACAGCAGCCCTGAGGAAATGTGAAGCTAATAAACTGGTGCATTTAGAGTCGTAGTCATAGTAAGTGCTGAAATATCAAAGGAAAACAGTCTCATAATGTCGAAAGAAGGATTCCAATTGTGATGAAATTGTGGGCCAAATTTAAGGAACATTATTTGATCAAATAATTTAGATTGTATGTTGAATGCATACGCTGTGTGCCCGAAAGCAGTCTAATGACAGCGAAAGCCTTCGTTCCAAATTTAGATTTTAGATTTAGATTTGTACCCTGCGAGCCACCAGTGGCGTATGGAAGGGGGTATATTAACACCTTACCTAGTCTACCCTATTAGATTCTCTGATGCTATTCAGAAATATTTTTGATGGAATTCGGATTATTTTTAGAATGAATGAATAGTATAACCCATTCCTATACTGCGCATTGCGCAAAGACATTATCTGGAAAATTCGGCCCGAGGATTAAAGAGGAAGTTAAAAAGTTCACTGAATTAATTAAAAATGTTCATGTAACATGCTCCAAGTCTGGCAAGCTGGCATAAGATATATATAATGAGTTTTTGAGCAAGCAACGAAACTGAACCGATATTTGTTTTGTCGTTGAACCGAATCGAAAGCAGGAACGAAAAATATAACGGTTCGATGCACTCCACTTCACTTGCACTGCCTATTGGTGTAAGTTCGGGATGGGCAACCATTGGCACGCAAAACAAGTCCTTACCAAACTTATTTTCAGGAGAAAAAAATGCTTATTACTGAAACCTGTCATAATTTTTAAATTCAATCGGATTTACGCGATCTATATGATCACTTTCAAGTCAAATAAATAGATAACAAATAATATGACCTTTGAAAATTTTGGCTGTCATGTGCAAAAATTGTGTCAGGGATTTTTCCGTGTTCGGCACGCGCCATCAAAATGGTTACCCACCCCTGAAAAAGGTGTTCAGAATCTAATAAGCCCTTGGGTTGATTAATTTAAAGATAATTATGATCTTCAATTTTCTGTAAGTATAATAAAAAAATCCTCTATTCGTTGCAGGTCTGTTTGGAGAGGATCTTTCCTTTTCCCTCTCCGAAATCGAAAGCACTCGCTCACCAGAGGGCAATGTGGGCGTACCACCCAGCCGTGCGGTAGTTCCTTCCGAACCGGAAGCCCTCGCCATCGATGGTGAAGTACTCAGCCACCCACAAAATAGGCAGAGGAAGACCACGCCTTTGGGCCGCACGGAACTCACGCTGCACACGCCCAGCTGAAAGACACATTCCAATCAGCACTCGCGGAAAACCAAGATGTTATCATCAACTATCATCGGATCATGCTTTTCTTATTTCATTTTCCCTTTTCGCCTGTTTAATTCTTATTCGACCTTTGTCTGAACAGTAAAATATTGAGAGGTAATCCCGGATAGCCAAATGTGCAATGCGGTCGTATTTGGCGAAGGCGGAGTAAGCCCATTTACGAATAGGGCTGAGATTTTGTTGAATCATCGGTAAAAAATGGGAACTATCTACNTACTAGTTATATATTAAAAGGAATCGTTTCATAACGTCAAGAAAATCCCTTCGAGAAATTAAGTTCAATAATAATATTGAACCTATTCGTCAATGAAGTCATTTTGTATCCTTATGAAAAGAAAATCGTCTCGATGACGAATATCACTCTTGATGTCGAGTTAATGTTTAACTCCTCTCAGTTCTAATAAGAAAAATAGAACATTGGTAAAGCGAGTGACTTTTTCCTCTGAATTAAGGCTCAACACAGTTTTACGGTTACTTCCTTATCACTATACGATAGTTTCCAAATGGAAGATGAAAAAAACCACTAAAATAGTTTATTGCTGTTCACTATGAAATGAAATTTCCTCTTAGTTCAAACAACTGAGTAGAAAGACGTTTTATTTTTCACTAAAAACTCCTCTATTATTTTTTGCTTCTACCTCCATCATTTGAAATCAACAAGAGATTTTGCTAGTGTACGTATAGCATTCCATTAAGGTAACAACATTTATTTTGAGCAAATTAATATCAACTTCAATATTGAATTATGATTGAATGGAAAGCCAAAGAATAGAAACTATCATATGCGTTTAAAGCATTGCTTCAGAACAAAATTTGTTGTCGAGATCAGCTGCTTGACTTAAAACCCTTATAGAATCTGTTGATGTGCTTCGGTTGTAGAACTTATTCATTTCAGGTTCAAACACAGAATCGTCGTAAGTCAGAAGCAGTTTAATATATTTCGAAATATTGGAAAATGAGTTACTATGTTCCTAACCTAAGCAAGGCCGATTTCTATAACTTTAAAAATCAAAGATGCACAACGTGACATTAAGGTACCGATGAAAGGATTAAACGTCAAAACATCAGTAAAATTGAAAATATTGATTTTGATCTTACATCTAACCCACAAATGGGATAAGAATAAACATAGGATGGGATCAATGGGATGGCAATCAAGAAAGTTAAAGTCTGATTTGTATATTCAATGCTGTGTTTATGATACAATAAAATGAAATATAAGGATTTTTGGTATTACTTTAAGGTCGTATTTTGGGAATATTTTACAAATAATCCTCCTTCGTTATTTTACCAGTAGTTAAGTTAAAGATAACTTCTTCCAGAGATTAATTTATTACTCAGTGACTTAGACCACTATCAACGGGAATTAGGTTACATTAGTCATTTAATTCCACAAATTGCTGATTAGTACTCCTCCTCTGGTATTCCTAAATAGAATGGAACATTTGTCGGTGCCACAGGAGCTGGGGTTCGAATCAAGGACTTCTGCGCTCGACGCACCGTCGACCCTCTCTTCAATAGGAGCTGAATAGAAAAGATGAAATATTTTAAATAAATAAACTNCCAATCAGCACTCGCGGAAAACCAAGATGTTATCATCAACTATCATCGGATCATGCTTTTCTTATTTCATTTTCCCTTTTCGCCTGTTTAATTCTTATTCGACCTTTGTCTGAACAGTAAAATATTGAGAGGTAATCCCGGATAGCCAAATGTGCAATGCGGTCGTATTTGGCGAAGGCGGAGTAAGCCCATTTACGAATAGGGCTGAGATTTTGTTGAATCATCGGTAAAAAATGGGAACTATCTACATGATTTGGTAAAGGTTACTTAGTGGTTTCTATTAATAATCTTTCTGACGGGAGAAATTGATAATTTTTGCTCTCTTCTTAAATACAGACATTTGTCATTGAAGATTTAAAAACGACATACCTTTTGGCAGTTAAACAAAACAAAACAGAAGAAGGAACTATTTTGCGAGCTAAGAAATCTAATGGCCGGTTTTATAATGTTGCTTAAAACACACTGTAATGAATGCTCATTTAAGGGCCCGTTGTTATGACGATTGTGAGATAAGTGAACATTATAGTTAATTTGCTATGTATATGATGAATTACCATGAATATTGGCTATAATCTTCACTTTCGCTTTAATTCTTAAAATAAACACTCGTATAATTCCCTAAAGTGAACATTAGTTCAAGTGTATTTTAAGGATACATTATAATAATGGGCCTAAGTCTGCACTTTGGGAAAATATAAGATCCCCCGAGAAAGTCAGTAAGCGCCATTGGAGTCGATACGCTGACCACGTCTCACCAACTAAGAATGACGTTTGATTAGGTCATATCCCTTTATGAAAGGTAGCATCATGGATTTATTTTTTTAGCTTATCAAAAAAGCTATATTTTCATTCTTGTGGACGATTAAGGAGTAACTAGATCATAATACATAAAATATCATACTGTGAAAGAATTAAAACATTTTATACTCATTCAGATTATAAAATCCAAATTTATCCCCAGAAATTCCGATATTATACCTTAAAATTTTGATTTCTTAAATTCTCGCATTTCTCTCAATCTCTCGCATTCTCGCATTTATAATCAATTTTTTCCGTAACGATGTATAATGAAAAAATATTATCTTTAAAAGGGAGCTCTCCAATACCAGTTGCAGATCATGATTGTTTCTTCTACACTGAACACTCACGAATACACGATTGTACGAATAATCCAAACTTTCATTTCTTATTTCTTCTTTCTTTTATTTCTTATACTGAACATAATTTACATAAATAAAACCTTCATTATTATTTGCACATGTCGTCCGTTATTTTCGATCGGTTCATGGACGAGTTATCTACACCAAACCGCGGGTCTTTTTAGCACTGATAACGTCATTGTAGACGCTAGTAAGGAAATCGATTACGTTTTTTCAAATGAATTTGAATGTCGTGAAAAGATCTTACGTAAGTCCTGCCTCCATTGTAGCTAGAAAATACTCTTCTGTTATTTTTGTTTTTGAATTGGTTTGTTTTAATAGACCACGGAAGATAACGGCGAAGGCTAAAAAATCATATACGGCTAATCCGAAAAACGGACAATCCGACCTCTGATAATCAGAAATTCACTGTATTTTGGTTTATATTTTATCATTTAATATGGCTGTCTATATTTGTATTTCTCTACTGACCGCTACACCAAATTAAAAACAATACTCTTTAAAGCAAGCCAGAATTTTAAGGTAGCAAAATTAGGGAAAGCTTTCACTTTCCTACCATCGATAGTTGTGAGATTAAGTTTTCCTTGCTTTTTATTTCAGTTGATATATTGTTATATGAAGAGAAACTATAATTTTCTCCAATTATGAATAAGTGTTTATACACGAAATGTACATGATAGAAATNACATTATTTGATCAAATAATTTAGATTTTATGTTGAATGCATACGCTGTGTGCCCGAAAGCAGTCTAATGACAGCGAAAGCCTTCGTTCCAAATTTAGATTTTAGATTTAGATTTGTACCCTGCGAGCCACCAGTGGCGTATGGAAGGGGGTATATTAACACCTTACCTAGTCTACCCTATTAGATTCTCTGATGCTATTCAGAAATATTTTTGATGGAATTCGGATTATTTTTAGAATGAATGAATAGTACAACCCATTCCTATACTGCGCATTGCGCAAAGACATTATCTGGAAAATTCGGCCCGAGGATTAAAGAGGAAGTTAAAAAGTTCACTGAATTAATTAAAAATGTTCATGTAACATGCTCCAAGTCTGGCAAGCTGGCATAAGATATATATAATAAGTTTTTGAGCAAGCAACGAAACTGAACCGATATTTGTTTTGTCGTTGAACCGAATCGAAAGCAGGAACGAAAAATATAACGGTTCGATGCACTCCACTTCACTTGCACTGCCTATTGGTGTAAGTTCGGGATGGGCAACCATTGGCACGCAAAACAAGTCCTTACCAAACTTATTTTCAGGAGAAAAAAATGCTTATTACTGAAACCTGTCATAATTTTTAAATTCAATCGGATTTACGCGATCTATATGATCACTTTCAAGTCAAATAAATAGATAACAAATAATATGACCTTTGAAAATTTTGGCTGTCATGTGCAAAAATTGTGTCAGGGATTTTTCCGTGTTCGGCACGCGCCATCAAAATGGTTACCCACCCCTGAAAAAGGTGTTCAGAATCTAATAAGCCCTTGGGTTGATTAATTTAAAGATAATTATGATCTTCAATTTTCTGTAAGTATAATTAAAAAATCCTCTATTCGTTGCAGGTCTGTTTGGAGAGGATCTTTCCTTTTCCCTCTCCGAAATCGAAAGCACTCGCTCACCAGAGGGCAATGTGGGCGTACCACCCAGCCGTGCGGTAGTTCCTTCCGAACCGGAAGCCCTCGCCATCGATGGTGAAGTACTCAGCCACCCACAAAATAGGCAGTGGAAGACCACGCCTTTGGGCCGCACGGAACTCACGCTGCACACGCCCAGCTGAAAGACACATTCCAATCAGCACTCGCGGAAAACCAAGATGTTATCATCAACTATCATCGGATCATGCTTTTCTTATTTCATTTTCCCTTTTCGCCTGTTTAATTCTTATTCGACCTTTGTCTGAACAGTAAAATATTGAGAGGTAATCCCGGATAGCCAAATGTGCAATGCGGTCGTATTTGGCGAAGGCGGAGTAAGCCCATTTACGAATAGGGCTGAGATTTTGTTGAATCATCGGTAAAAAATGGGAACTATCTACATGATTTGGTAAAGGTTACTTAGTGGTTTCTATTAATAATCTTTCTGACGGGAGAAATTGATAATTTTTGCTCTCTTCTTAAATACAGACATTTGTCATTGAAGATTTAAAAACGACATACCTTTTGGCAGTTAAACAAAACAAAACAGAAGAAGGAACTATTTTGCGAGCTAAGAAATCTAATGGCCGGTTTTATAATGTTGCTTAAAACACACTGTAATGAATGCTCATTTAAGGGCCCGTTGTTATGACGATTGTGAGATAAGTGAACATTATAGTTAATTTGCTATGTATATGATGAATTACCATGAATATTGGCTATAATCTTCACTTTCGCTTTAATTCTTAAAATAAACACTCGTATAATTCCCTAAAGTGAACATTAGTTCAAGTGTATTTTAAGGATACATTATAATAATGGGCCTAAGTCTGCACTTTGGGAAAAAATAAGATCCCCCGAGAAAGTCAGTAAGCGCCATTGGAGTCGATACGCTGACCACGTCTCACCAACTAAGAATGACGTTTGATTAGGTCATATCCCTTTATGAAAGGTAGCATCATGGATTTATTTTTTTAGCTTATCAAAAAAGCTATATTTTCATTCTTGTGGACGATTAAGGAGTAACTAGATCATAATACATAAAATATCATACTGTGAAAGAATTAAAACATTTTATACTCATTCAGATTATAAAATCCAAATTTATCCCCAGAAATTCCGATATTATACCTTAAAATTTTGATTTCTTAAATTCTCGCATTTCTCTCAATCTCTCGCATTCTCGCATTTATAATCAATTTTTTCCGTAACGATGTATAATGAAAAAATATTATCTTTAAAAGGGAGCTCTCCAATGCCAGTTGCAGATCATGATTGTTTCTTCTACACTGAACACTCACGAATACACGATTGTACGAATAATCCAAACTTTCATTTCTTATTTCTTCTTTCTTTTATTTCTTATACTGAACATAATTTACATAAATAAAACCTTCATTATTATTTGCACATGTCGTCCGTTATTTTCGATCGGTTCATGGACGAGTTATCTACACCAAACCGCGGGTCTTTTTAGCACTGATAACGTCATTGTAGACGCTAGTAAGGAAATCGATTACGTTTTTTCAAATGAATTTGAATGTCGTGAAAAGATCTTACGTAAGTCCTGCCTCCATTGTAGCTAGAAAATACTCTTCTGTTATTTTTGTTTTTGAATTGGTTTGTTTTAATAGACCACGGAAGATAACGGCGAAGGCTAAAAAATCATATACGGCTAATCCGAAAAACGGACAATCCGACCTCGGATAATCAGAAATTCACTGTATTTTGGTTTATATTTTATCATTTAATATGGCTGTCTATATTTTTATTTCTCTACTGACCGCTACACCAAATTAAAAACAATACTCTTTAAAGCAAGCCAGAATTTTAAGGTAGCAAAATTAGGGAAAGCTTTCACTTTCCTACCATCGATAGTTGTGAGATTAAGTTTTCCTTGCTTTTTATTTCAGCTGATATATTGTTATATGAAGAGAAACTATAATTTTCTCCAATGATCATCATGAGGTATATGTAATTTAGCTTAAGAGAACGCAAAATAAGCTACGCTAATTACTTTTGGTATTTCCACTTTTCCTTGCAATACTCCTTCAGATTATGCTGTACATTACTTTCAATACTTACCCTAGTAAATACTAAGCCATCCCATTTCTGAATCTAATTCCCGTTAAAGTTCTCCATTACCTAGATAGTTAACTGATACCTAAAGTAAATTGGTTTTTCCATAATATCAAAATTTATGAGCTTAAATTAATGTGCGGAACGTGGAATATAAAATTAATCGAATGACCTGCAGGATTTGTAAAGGTTACGCAATTTTTGTGATTCATAATATAGCGGAATTATAAAAGAGGGAAAGACAAAATCATGATTTTGATCTGTTCGTAAAATCACACGGAGCGGCTTTAGCAGTTCAGCCATAGTGGATTTAATGTAAACGGTTTATTTAGTTGTCCAGGCTGTTAAACTTTAATCAATTGAATGTGCGTTACCTCGTGGAAAACCGCGAAGAAAATACACAACATTAGTAGTTTACAAGGTTTTACTTTCAGTGACTAGTTTAGCTGGCGAAACGTAAAGATAACTGTGGAACAGATAAGTTTGTATAATCTCTTGTTAAACGATAATTTAAATTCGAGTTAAATAATGAAACCTAAAATCATTCCCTTCTATCATAGTGGTTTATTGAAACACACAAACATTTCCAAGTTATTTGAAGTTACGAAATAAAGAGTTTTTTATAGCAAAGGATTTTTAATTCAAAAGAGAAAATAAAAAATTAATTTTATGTTTATGTTTATTTATTTATTCACCAGATTGATGTTAGGGAGACATTCCCATAGGATTGGAGATGGAGGCACCGCAATGCTCCCAACGTTCCTTCGTGATAATTAAAATTCCCCAGTGACTCTCCCGATAGTAGTACTACTTGAGATGAACGACCTGCAATCCCTCCTACACGCTATCCGTCTCGAATATTTTATCTCCGCGGTCCTCCCTTGCTACGTAACTTGGCAATTCAGTTCTTTCTTTTAACTTTGTCTCCCAAATCAACCGATCCAAACTTGTCCATTAGCCTAAACCGAACTCAGTTCTGAAACCCCGTACATGAAGTCCAAATGGGGCTGTTCTCCTATTGCGAAAGATGCGGAAGGTGGCTTTTTCTTATTTTTCACCTTTGGAGAATATCTCAAAAGATGTTCAAAAAACGAACGCTTCGCTATAGCAGAACTTATTTTATTCGAATGCTGATAAAAAATGAGCGTAAACTTCATTCTATTTGAATTCCTTACCCTGAAAAAACTAGGTAAAAAAATTCTGTGATCTCTGAAGGAAAATTTATGATGAAGGAAAGAGGTATAAGAATTTTATAAAAATTATTCTAAACCAGTTGAGAAGCAAACAGTCCTACAAAATGTCAGAATTATTACCGGTCAGTTTAGTGCTAATGCAGTGAACGTTTTAGTGACCGGAATAGGTTGAGGGGAAAAATTAAGGGGTAATTTAGTTCGTTTTTCAGAGGGAAAGTAATGAGGGAGAAAATTGTTGTAATTAGTGTAAAATTAATGGTATTCAGCGATACATGGTGGAATGACATTATTAAAATAATTTAAAATATTTGTAATAAGTGTACTTGTATATCGAAATCTGGAATATAAGAGGGAATAATTATGGCAAGAAGATTTTGAAAATGCATTTAGTAGATTGCAGTGTTCAAATAAATAGGGGTATATATCAAGGAATATGGAGTCAGATTGGTTTTATGGATGACTGATGCAAAATATATATCTGAATATATGAACTCAAGCAAAGATAGCCGATGGGTAATCATGAAGGGCAGAGTTAGGGAGGGAAGTAAGATAAAGTGTTCCTTAATCGCATCACTTTCTAAAATGTAAGCAGAGGAAGTGATGAGAGAAGTTTGGAAGGAAATTGATAAAGGATTTAAATTTGGCGGGAAGTAATGATGTCGGTAAGATATTTAGATGATGAAGCTGTTATATTGTACGTGATTTTTAAAAGGTTTTACAAATACCAGTGAAATGACCGAATGTCTAGGGAATTTGGGATGGTAAAAGTAAACGGAAACTAACGTTATGCGATTTAGTTTAGAGAACATCCCATTTTATGGATAATAGAAAGCAATTTGTGAAACTTTTCGCTTCTGTAAAATGTCTTGCGATAATGTATGAAGAATCATTGCAATTTATAGAGCAAAGAGACGTCAGTGAAAGAAATAAGCCTTTATTTTGCTTGTACAATAGAAATTTAACTACTCGTGGTTCGGTTAAATTTATCAGAAAAGTTGAATATTAAAACTAGCCAAGAAAATAAATATTATTCCTAAGCTGTAACTACTCCTCGCCACTTCATTACACAGGTGAAGTGGTGAGTCACATTAAAACTTGAGTCCAGTAGAAACAGAAATCAAAGAGTTAGAGCTAAATGTGTTGAAGAAAATTACAATCAAGTTTTTATTTCCCTTCTCACACTCTCTTTAACATACGATTCTCTCCAAAACCACCCAAAATTCCATCCTCCCACAAAAAACAAACAACAAAGACGAAAAAAGACGGTCCACGATACCCAATTTAATGGCTACACTGGTACTATAGGTAGGTAGATTACTAATAGGTGAAGGGAAGGTGTGGTTCCCATTCAATCGGGAGTAGATCGAATGCTAAACAAGGTGTAAGAGAAGAGAGAAGAAAGTTTGGTGTTTTTTGGTCAGAAATTTTTCTTAAACAATTTATTTCTGGCTCCTTTATTTCTGTTATGACAAACACTGATGAACTCTAGCTATGCCAACCACTTCACCACAATAGGGATAACTTTCCTCGTTCAATATTGTTTTTTCATTATTTCACGGTTTCGTTTGTTATTATTTAAAGATTATTGCAATAATACCTTTTTAATATTCCAAAGGGGTCCATGAGTATAAATGTTTGACCTAATTAATGCAGTGTTCAATCTCATTGTTTTCTTTAATTTGATTTAATTTCTATGACGCAATTAAAAAAAAAACAATTTTATTACAATCAGCAAAAATTTTGTTAAAAAAAGGTTTCAAATCATCGAAAAATATCTAAAACATAGTAAAAAATTTGTTATCAGCACAGGTAATGGAATTTAGGTATCGTTTTGTTCGGAAAGTCCAAAAAATTAGTAATTTTGGGTCAAAGTAACCCCGGTTTACGGTACTTCAAAACTCCAAAACGTGGAAGCCGGAATTATAGAATTTCATTTCAACTAGTGATAGTATCGTAATAGGATAAATCATTGAGTGATTAATTACTAGGGCAAAAAAATTGAGGGATGTACTAGAATTGGCTCAGTAATTATAAAATAATCAAATGCCAAGAGCAAAGGATTATGAGAAATTTAGCACCATTTTAGAATGTCCTTACCTAAATGGCATTCCTCGTACTCCGAGAGTGGGTCTTTGCCGAAGAAAACTGCCGTTTCGTCCGGAACCCGCAGATCCGTTAGTATGACCACGAAACCGATGAGCAGACAAATTACTCCTATAAAAAGGAAGGAAAATTGTGTTTTGTTAATGGCAAATTTAGGTACAATCAATACACAGAATGGAATTCTGGTATAATTTAAACTGACTGCCCGACGAGATATTCTTCACTTTAAATTCATAACTTAGCCTACAGAGGCTGGTGTTAACTAAGCGGAAGTTCCACAAACAATAAGCAGTAAAAGCATTTTATTACCATATATATTAAAATATATATGGTTGTGGCTTCTTAGTAGAAAAAAATTCAATACTAAATAAAAGAAAAATAAATGCAATACCGTATGCATCTTATTTTTCTTTGATTAATATGGCAAGATCATCATGAGGTATATGTAATTTAGCTTAAGAGAACGCAAAATAAGCTACGCTAATTACTTTTGGTATTTCCACTTTTCCTTGCAATACTCCTTCAGATTATGCTGTACATTACTTTCAATACATACCCTAGTAAATACTAAGCCATCCCATTTCTGAATCTAATTCCCGTTAAAGTTCTCCATTACCTAGATAGTTAACTGATACCTAAAGTAAATTGGTTTTTCCATAATATCAAAATTTATGAGCTTAAATTAATGTGCGGAACGTGGAATATAAAATTAATCGAATGACCTGCAGGATTTGTAAAGGTTACGCAATTTTTGTGATTCATAATATAGCGGAATTATAAAAGAGGGAAAGACAAAATCATGATTTTGATCTGTTCGTAAAATCACACGGAGCGGCTTTAGCAGTTCAGCCATAGTGGATTTAATGTAAACGGTTTATTTAGTTGTCCAGGCTGTTAAACTTTAATCAATTGAATGTGCGTTACCTCGTGGAAAACCGCGAAGAAAATACACAACATTAGTAGTTTACAAGGTTTTACTTTCAGTGACTAGTTTAGCTGGCGAAACGTAAAGATAACTGTGGAACAGATAAGTTTGTATAATCTCTTGTTAAACGATAATTTAAATTCGAGTTAAATAATGAAACCTAAAATCATTCCCTTCTATCATAGTGGTTTATTGAAACACACAAACATTTCCAAGTTATTTGAAGTTACGAAATAAAGAGTTTTTTATAGCAAAGGATTTTTAATTCAAAAGAGAAAATAAAAAATTAATTTTATGTTTATGTTTATTTATTTATTCACCAGATTGATGTTAGGGAGACATTCCCATAGGATTGGAGATGGAGGCACCGCAATGCTCCCAACGTTCCTTCGTGATAATTAAAATTCCCCAGTGACTCTCCCGATAGTAGTACTACTTGAGATGAACGACCTGCAATCCCTCCTACACGCTATCCGTCTCGAATATTTTATCTCCGCGGTCCTCCCTTGCTACGTAACTTGGCAATTCAGTTCTTTCTTTTAACTTTGTCTCCCAAATCAACCGATCCAAACTTGTCCATTAGCCTAAACCGAACTCAGTTCTGAAACCCCGTACATGAAGTCCAAATGGGGCTGTTCTCCTATTGCGAAAGATGCGGAAGGTGGCTTTTTCTTATTTTTCACCTTTGGAGAATATCCCAAAAGATGTTCAAAAAACGAACGCTTCGCTATAGCAGAACTTATTTTATTCGAATGCTGATAAAAAATGAGCGTAAACTTCATTCTATTTGAATTCCTTACCCTGAAAAAACTAGGTAAAAAAATTCTGTGATCTCTGAAGGAAAATTTATGATGAAGGAAAGAGGTATAAGAATTTTATAAAAATTATTCTAAACCAGTTGAGAAGCAAACAGTCCTACAAAATGTCAGAATTATTACCGGTCAGTTTAGTGCTAATGCAGTGAACGTTTTAGTGACCGGAATAGGTTGAGGGGAAAAATTAAGGGGTAATTTAGTTCGTTTTTCAGAGGGAAAGTAATGAGGGAGAAAATTGTTGTAATTAGTGTAAAATTAATGGTATTCAGCGATACATGGTGGAATGACATTATTAAAATAATTTAAAATATTTGTAATAAGTGTACTTGTATATCGAAATCTGGAATATAAGAGGGAATAATTATGGCAAGAAGATTTTGAAAATGCATTTAGTAGATTGCAGTGTTCAAATAAATAGGGGTATATATCAAGGAATATGGAGTCAGATTGGTTTTATGGATGACTGATGCAAAATATATATCTGAATATATGAACTCGAGCAAAGATAGCCGATGGGTAATCATGAAGGGCAGAGTTAGGGAGGGAAGTAAGATAAAGTGTTCCTTAATCGCATCACTTTCTAAAATGTAAGCAGAGGAAGTGATGAGAGAAGTTTGGAAGGAAATTGNAATGAGCTCAAATAACACCGGTATAATTAATATTTTAATTGTTGCATAAAAAGTAGAAAAGTACTATTAAAACGTTTTCCTTTTCCTTTCATTCATTATTTCCTCGGGGGCAAGCAGGTACTGCTTATTATAAATTAGACTGTAAATCAAAAACTACAGAAAAAAATGAGTAATAGAAACCAAGAGAAATGTTGATTAACAGGCCTCTGTCCTATCCTATAAGCAAGTGCTAGGTAAATTCATTCGTTGTAATGTTAAGCGATTTATCTTCTTGGTAATCTTTTCCGCCTAATCTACCCTAATTTATTTCACTTAAATGTAAAGAATGATAGATAGATGCAACTTGATACAAAGTTAGCCAATTTATGATAACATTAATTGAAATGTATCAGCAAATAAATGATTCTGTGACCGGCAAAATTTTCCATGATTTAAGATAAGGTAAGCCAAGTGCTTCCCAGTAGCTATTGCTGCAAGCTCCTATTGTTGCATAGGTACATCAAACAAGACTACCGTCCACTTTAAATCTCAATACTTTTAATTTTATACCTTGCAGTCAGCAACGTTATTCGCGTAATCAAAATCGGTTGAGAAAATATTAAAAACGTACCTTGCTCCATCCTTGATTAATTGTCCTTGAATAAGGACTGTAACTAACAAACCCATAGTTTTTCTGTAGTTTTAATGGGTGTTTCTTGGAAAGCAAGAGTTTGGGAAGCGCTGCTCTAAGTCACTTCGTGGAGCTCAAATGCTCACAGAAAGACCCAGGTCATTGCTCGAATCGTTGCATGCGGATATGCCATTTGAAAACTTCCCTTAAGCCTCAACCATTTGAACTGCATTTCCCGTAATGCAGCGCTCCTCTCCAAAGCGATTAACGACGCATTTATCGAATGGAATCGATGTTCGATTATCGCTTACCGTAAGGGCCGAATCCGATCCGCCCCTGGTCCCAGACCCAGGAGAAGCGCTCGTTGTAGTTAATGTCTTCTTTGGGTGCAGAGTGGTCCTCCTGAACCGCTGAAACGAAAGAGCGGGAATCTATCATGCGAACCACGGAGGGTTAACATTTTTTGCCAGAGAAAGGAAGCGATTATGGCGAAATGGTCTTCGATTTATCCCAAATGGAAAGCTATTTCCTCGTCCATCCAAAACAAATCGATTTTGCATTCCGATTGCGGCGCTTCTCGTCCTGTTGCATTCTCTACGCCAGAATAAAAGGCGAGAAACTTGTTTATTTAACGGTAACCACAGCAATGTGAAAGGATGATTGGCTGAACTGCATTTTATTAGTAGCGTAGAGATAATAGATATTGGCTCTAGCGCTACGTATAACAAACACTGAATGACTGTTTATGGACTACGAACTACTTTAAAAGCATGCAGTACTTACGTACGGGAAATAAGTAAGTTAGGAGGTCACTGTAGGACTTTAATAAAATTACAGAAAGCTTCCGTAGGAGAAGAACGAAATAAAACTAAATATTTTCAACAGAAATAATATAAACTGACGTAAAAATTAACAAAGATTTCGCAATAGTTCAGCATGTATCGTGGATTCACTAAAAATAAGATTGCAACTAAAACAAATTTCAAGGAGAGGATTATACAAATATTGTAAACTTTTCTAAAAATTTTTTACAAATGTGCATGTATTTTTTTGTAATCCAACATCAGTCAACTTTGAATTTCGATAAAAACATCGATACCTGGTAGTATTCCTGAAATATTTTACAAAAATTTCACATATATTACCAGGTCGTGTTCGATTACTACTCTGCTATTCAGTATTTAAAGATTCTCTTTATTTCACTGAAATTTTACACAATAATAATATTATATAAGAATTCAGTCAAATAGTAATATAATCATTACGAATCAGTGGGTGTCTTACGTTGGTCATATTACACCGTGATGTGAGATTTTCCTACTTTCGAGGTGGAAACAGAAGTAGCAATTGCAATAACGATGATTGACCCATTGAATCACAGGTACCTATGTGTGAGCTGACTATTATCTTAGCATAGAAATGCTTCATAGATTTGCTCGATTGTCGTTCCTTATCAAAGTGCATTTTCCGACATCTATCATTTTCAAATGAAATCTAAATTTTTCCGAGAGAGCAAATTCGTTTAATCAGTGAGAACTTCTTTGTAAACTATCACTTGGAGAACATGACAAAAATCATTTCAGAAGGAAAATTAAACTGAACATTTTAATTTAAAATACGGCCATACATAAAAATACAAAATATTCTCATGCGATGAACAAACAACTGCTTAATGATCTATATCATTAAACTAACCGATCTCTCGCGGCTTTCTGATGCATTGAAATCGCCATTCCCGCAAACACGAATTTTCTCCCACAATCAGCATTCGTTTCCTTTCTTTTGTTTTTTTATAAATGTAGCAACCTAATCTCTATATCTATAATGGAAATTGTGTATTTCCGAAGGAATATAAATCCTGTTATTTCTCGATCGAATACATTCATTAAACGGACAGATTCTTTATAAGAAACTCTTTCGAGGCAAGGGAACTCCCTTGCTATTATCTAACACTCCATACTCACCAGTTAAAGTGATGTTAACAGATCGAAGGCCTATTAAGACTCCAACTTTAGCATCCACCTCCTTTGGGTCGCCTGCCTTATACTGCAGCTTGGCCCGCGCTCTGCCAACCTCCCACATCTGACCGTAGTTGCATGCTGAGAAGGGAACGGAAGTTTGAAAGAAATGCACTCATATCAATAAATTCCACACCTAGACTACTTACTTAACAATATAGTCCCCACGAACAACCCTACCACTATCCTCAGCAGCAGGAAAACTCTCTGAAATGGAAGAAAAGTCGTAGTAAGGAAACAACAACGGACACTGCATGCATCTTCTTTCCCAACTCAAGTTCAAGCAAGGTATTCCTATGACACCTTCATACAGCACAACCACCGTTTTCTTGCTCTACCCCAGGAATCGGCAACCTATGACCCGCGGGTCACCAACTGACCCATTCGATAATTTCAAGGGTCCCACTCGAGTTCATAAGTTAAGAGGAGACTGTCATTACGATAATGACAGTGGCGAAAATGGAATCGCTCAACGCAGGTGGAACCGCGTGAGTGCGATGGTAATGGGCGAACCAATAATCATTAAACAGGACTTTCTATTCAGTTTCTTATGACTATCATAATTATAGTACTTCATAGAATGATAAATAACGAACTGCAACTCCTAAGCTTCTCCCCGAGTGACAAGGCATGACCTTTTGAGAAGCAACAGGAACGTTTTTAAGGGATGTAAATAAACAATTTATTATCATCTGCGCACACACTCCGCTGTTCTATTCTATATACAGTGGTGGAAGGGTCAATGTAACGAAATAGAAAAGCTGGACGAAAGTGGGAGGGTCGACCTAATGTATAGAAAGGTGAAACAGTTAACGGGAAATAAANTACAGTTAACATAAATTTAGAGAGATTATTCAAGTATAAAGTTTGTCTATGAAATAAATCAATCTGTCACATATTTTCACCGCAAAGAAGGGAAATTCTAAGGTACAATGACAAATTTTGTGAGTATTTACACAATACGGCACGCTTAACAGAATTTACTGTAGAACAGGGATTCCAAACCTGGAATGCCCGTATCCCCTGGGGGTACGCGAAGCTTGTCCAGATGGTATTGTCAACATAATATCAATTGACATTTAATATCATGCTGTAAAATTTGTTGTTTCAGATACATTTCCAAACTAAGCTGGTATTCTTTAGCATGATTTATTAAGCTATTCCATGCTATGTTATATTTCTTAAAATGGCAAAGAGGTGGCACAGTATAATTCGCTAAAAAGCCAGGGGGGCAGTGGCAACCAAAATTGTTGGGAACACTATTTTGGAAGATGCTCAAATAGTATTCTTACTCTTCCGAAGTTTTCGCTAGAAAAACCTGATGGACACTAACGCAAGTAGCGCTAAAATAGTACTGACTCAACTGTTAAAAAGTAAAGTTTCGCCAGGAATCAATCAAGGGAGCCTCTTTAAGAGTGTGTAATTAGTAGTCATTATCAGCTATTAATTTAACATTTGATCCCAACTGTATAGCATGCAAGATTCGTTAGAAAAGTACATTAGAAATTCAGATCGCAAATCTTCCGCCTCCAAAAATTTTTATTCGCTAAGACTCAAATTTTGGTGCAAATAAAATGCTCGAAATTTGTTAGATTATTTAAAAAATGTGCAAACAAGGAACTTGTATGGTGATTCTTAGGATATGGATTGCCACTAACCACATGCTTCATTGACTCGCTCCTTTTATATCGTATTTTCCCCAAAGAGAAACCCCGAGAAAAAGTGAGATATCAAACATAACTATCATAGGGTCGTAAGAGCAAATTGGAATAATAAGAAATTCTGCGATGAAACCAAGAATACTTGCTTCAGATGGTTGTAATATTGGCATAGGTTCCACGGCAGAGAGCGTCTGCAGCCCAGAAGGGGTCGTTGGGTCGTAGGAATTGGTGTGCGGATCCATCTCAATCACGTCGAAGGCGACGTCATCTATCGGCTGCATTTGCATCATTTCCTCTCTTTTCCTTTGTCTCAACAGTTCCTCCCATCGCTTAGCTGCCTTTGTCCTCATCAGGTCTACTTCCTGTGGGTCTGAAACATAATCCACAAATATTTTCTTTCTATTGGAACGCTCATACCTGGGCATCTAATCACAATATTTTTGTACCAGTTTTCGCTCCAGTTCAGTTAAAAAATAAAATTTCTGTTTGACTACGGTTTCTTTCCATCTGACGACGTGTAATTAGTTCGAACCGGTTATTTTTCTCCGATTTTCAGTTTCTTTTTCGAATTCGTAAGATTAAATCAAATTTTACAATAAAACTTTACTCATTAAAGAAATAAAAAACAGAATTTTAAACCATTTGAGTATAAAGCATTCATTTTGGTTTGAAGAAAGTCGGTGTTTGAAATATTTAGTAAAGCTTCCTTCAATTACCTTCAAGTGAAATGGCCCTGTTTCGAACCGAAATTGGGAAAGGAATGAATAACTGTTTTCGGTTTCGGTTCGAGAATTTTTATTCTTCGATTCGGGATCATTTTTTCACTCCGGCATAAACAACTATTTTCGGTTTAATGCCCTAGTGTATACACCCGATCATTCAAGTAGCCGATAGCCAAGTGGGCAACGCGTTTGACTTCACGTTCGACTTCAGTGAAAGCGGTCCCGGGTTCGATTCCCGGTGGGGGCGATTTGACTTAAGCTGTCGAAGCACTTCTAACAATACTACTACTATACTCAGTTTTCATATTTCCATAGTTTGATGACAACATGATACCCTCACTCTTCTCCGATGTGTTAGCTCTATCTTCTATTTTAGTTCCCTTAGAGTCCATTCAACCACATGCATTGTATTATGTATTCGGAAATGATATTGTATTATTGCATTCAAGAATTAAAAAAGGTGCAGCAAGAGGCGATACATTTTAAGAAGAATTGCTATGATAAATCAGCGAGTGTTACTCAGATGCTTCAGGACGCAGGATGAAAATCTTTAGAAGTTAGAAGATTCATACAAAGGATGGATAAGTTCAAAGAAAGCACGTTAAGAGATAATGTAGCCGATATACTGCGTCCTCTACGTATGTCACAAATCATTTCAGGAACTCATTTTTTCCGCGAACGATACGCGAAAGAACTCGATTAGGGAAATAGAGTCATGCACCCCCTGCCACACTCTGAAAGGTGACTTGCAGAGTAGTTACATAGACATTCGCATACAAGCTGAACATTGGCGTGTGGCAGAAGGTGAACACGCCAAACAATCAACCTATTTCTACTCGCACTTGCATCGTTTGAAGGAAATGAGTGATTAAAATGTTTTTCTTATAATTGTATCTATCTATATTAATCCACGGTCATTGTCACATTAGTAGAAACAACGGGGAGTCGCCTTCCTACAACGCTTTCCAATTAACTGATTTTCCTTATAGTATTTCAATTTAAATGCCAAAGAATGACCTCCTTTAGTAACCCATCGATCTTCAGTAAATACATTTCTTTTTCTGCTTTTATTCTTAAGCGCAAGCCAAAATGTTTGTAGTTAAAATCAAACTCAGATTTAAATGGCTCTTTCTAGGTTTACCAAAGACCACCTTCATTTACACAGTAATCCTCATCTGATACAATGGAGAGTAGTTAATGGGTTCTGTTGATAAATATTCACCCTTTTTGAGAAGCTCCAAATACTTTTGACACTTGTACCCATTGACAATCTCCATATTCCCTAATTACTAAAATGTACCCTTTATGATGGTGAAATATAACAAATGAAATGTTATCCGCGATATCAAATATGTTTCATCGTGCTAAAAAACGCTGCACGATCCCAAGAAGCTTGTAAAACGCACATGTTACAGTAATTGTTGTATTTTCAACTATATTCAACCCTTATCGCGTATCTCTGAGCCCTAAGGGCATGCATAGGGTTACCGCCGGAAAATCGTTGAGATTTCCGGGAAGTTAAATTTCCGGGAGACTTACTGTACGCTTAGAAATTTGAGAGATTCCATGAGACCAATCTTCTTAGTGAAAGGCATAAAATGCAAGCCATACATTTATCTCAACCGTTGATAACGTGAACTTCAATTTCCTTGTCCTTCAAAGTTTGTTACTTTTATATATTAGTCTAAAATTTGGTTGTAATGTTAAATTTTAAAAGAATAATTCCAATTGAGATAAAGGTTAAATGATTTACACCGGTATCCGATTTTTCGTGTTAATGTGAACCATCATTTTTGGTCAAATAATTATTTTAATAATATGCAATTCAGTAGCCAAAAAACTAAAACAACTTTTTCTGTTATTATTTCATTGAAAACTTTACAAAAGTTAATATTAACTCAATCCAATGAATGATCTTGTAAAATTAAATACGGTTTTAATCTAACATTATGCGTTTTTCTCCTTTAAATCATACTTCAGTTGTTCATAGCAGAGCTTCTCTGACTACTCTTTGATACTAAAAATCCATGTCTATCATTCTCAGATAGATTGATGACAAAGATATGATCGAACATATAAACTTTAGTCACATGAAAGAGGAATTAGAATATATTACGAAAAATTTAAACCACGATTTTTCTAACCGTGCCGAAACCCGGGAGCCTTCCGGAATACTTGGAGAGATGGTAGCCATACGCTTATTCGTACCAAAGCCTGGAAACCGGAAGTTTAATCCCTCAAAGGTTTACGCCACCGAATTTATGCGGTGTATTTTATATAAGAGTGGTGATCACACAATAGTGGTGATCACACAATAGTGGTGATCTGCAGTGGTTGTCTTGAGTGAATGAATGAATGTTAGATTGCATTTCTTTAGAATGTTTGTTGTCGTTTTCCTCCGTTTTAGATACACTCCTTATGCTTTATCTGCTGGAAAGTATATATAATAAAAACACAATTCAGAAAAGGCTGGAAATGGCCAAAAGAAAGACATTTTGCAGTACAAGTGGTGTCATATAGACAGAAAAATCGTTCCATCGAAATTTATTAAAATGGGGTGTTTTTTATCACCTTGTAGATACTTCTCACAATTTGTTTGACAAAAATTATATGAATTCCAAGACATCATTATTTCACAAATGATTCCATTTAATGTAGTATAGTCGATTTATTCATTGAGTTTTTGCAATTAAATGATAATTTTATGGCCTCAGAATGTCTCTAAGAGTTATATTTCCAGACCGTTTGTCCTACTAAGGCCCACTACATATTTACATTGTTTAGTCAATGGAAAAAGGGGTTTGGATTTCTATGACGCAATTTAAAAAAAACAATTTTATTACAATCAGCAAAAATTTTGTTCAAAAAAGCTTTCAAATCATCGAAAAATATCTAAAACATAGTAAAAAATTTGTTATCAGCACAGGTAATGGAATTTAGGTATCGTTTTGTTCGGAAAGTCCAAAAAATTAGTAATTTTGGGTCAAAGTAACCCCGGTTTACGGTACTTCAAAACTCCAAAACGTGGAAGCCGGAATTATAGAATTTCATTTCAACTAGTGATAGTATCGTAATAGGATAAATCATTGAGTGATTAATTACTAGGGCAAAAAAATTGAGGGATGTACTAGAATTGGCTCAGTAATTATAAAATAATCAAATGCCAAGAGCAAAGGATTATGAGAAATTTAGCACCATTTTAGAATGTCCTTACCTAAATGGCATTCCTCGTACTCCGAGAGTGGGTCTTTGCCGAAGAAAACTGCCGTTTCGTCCGGAACCCGCAGATCCGTTAGTATGACCACGAAACCGATGAGCAGACAAATTACTCCTATAAAAAGGAAGGAAAATTGTGTTTTGTTAATGGCAAATTTAGGTACAATCAATACACAGAATGGAATTCTGGTATAATTTAAACTGACTGCCCGACGAGATATTCTTCACTTTAAATTCATAACTTAGCCTACAGAGGCTGGTGTTAACTAAGCGGAAGTTCCACAAACAATAAGCAGTAAAAGCATTTTATTACCATGTATATTAAAATATATATGGTTGTGGCTTCTTAGTAGAAAAAAATTCAATACTAAATAAAAGAAAAATAAATGCAATACCGTATGCATCTTATTTTTCTTTGATTAATATGGCAAGATCATCATGAGGTATATGTAATTTAGCTTAAGAGAACGCAAAATAAGCTACGCTAATTACTTTTGGTATTTCCACTTTTCCTTGCAATACTCCTTCAGATTATGCTGTACATTACTTTCAATACTTACCCTAGTAAATACTAAGCCATCCCATTTCTGAATCTAATTCCCGTTAAAGTTCTCCATTACCTAGATAGTTAACTGATACCTAAAGTAAATTGGTTTTTCCATAATATCAAAATTTATGAGCTTAAATTAATGTGCGGAACGTGGAATATAAAATTAATCGAATGACCTGCAGGATTTGTAAAGGTTACGCAATTTTTGTGATTCATAATATAGCGGAATTATAAAAGAGGGAAAGACAAAATCATGATTTTGATCTGTTCGTAAAATCACACGGAGCGGCTTTAGCAGTTCAGCCATAGTGGATTTAATGTAAACGGTTTATTTAGTTGTCCAGGCTGTTAAACTTTAATCAATTGAATGTGCGTTACCTCGTGGAAAACCGCGAAGAAAATACACAACATTAGTAGTTTACAAGGTTTTACTTTCAGTGACTAGTTTAGCTGGCGAAACGTAAAGATAACTGTGGAACAGATAAGTTTGTATAATCTCTTGTTAAACGATAATTTAAATTCGAGTTAAATAATGAAACCTAAAATCATTCCCTTCTATCATAGTGGTTTATTGAAACACACAAACATTTCCAAGTTATTTGAAGTTACGAAATAAAGAGTTTTTTATAGCAAAGGATTTTTAATTCAAAAGAGAAAATAAAAAATTAATTTTATGTTTATGTTTATTTATTTATTCACCAGATTGATGTTAGGGAGACATTCCCATAGGATTGGAGATGGAGGCACCGCAATGCTCCCAACGTTCCTTCGTGATAATTAAAATTCCCCAGTGACTCTCCCGATAGTAGTACTACTTGAGATGAACGACCTGCAATCCCTCCTACACGCTATCCGTCTCGAATATTTTATCTCCGCGGTCCTCCCTTGCTACGTAACTTGGCAATTCAGTTCTTTCTTTTAACTTTGTCTCCCAAATCAACCGATCCAAACTTGTCCATTAGCCTAAACCGAACTCAGTTCTGAAACCCCGTACATGAAGTCCAAATGGGGCTGTTCTCCTATTGCGAAAGATGCGGAAGGTGGCTTTTTCTTATTTTTCACCTTTGGAGAATATCTCAAAAGATGTTCAAAAAACGAACGCTTCGCTATAGCAGAACTTATTTTATTCGAATGCTGATAAAAAATGAGCGTAAACTTCATTCTATTTGAATTCCTTACCCTGAAAAAACTAGGTAAAAAAATTCTGTGATCTCTGAAGGAAAATTTATGATGAAGGAAAGAGGTATAAGAATTTTATAAAAATTATTCTAAACCAGTTGAGAAGCAAACAGTCCTACAAAATGTCAGAATTATTACCGGTCAGTTTAGTGCTAATGCAGTGAACGTTTTAGTGACCGGAATAGGTTGAGGGGAAAAATTAAGGGGTAATTTAGTTCGTTTTTCAGAGGGAAAGTAATGAGGGAGAAAATTGTTGTAATTAGTGTAAAATTAATGGTATTCAGCGATACATGGTGGAATGACATTATTAAAATAATTTAAAATATTTGTAATAAGTGTACTTGTATATCGAAATCTGGAATATAAGAGGGAATAATTATGGCAAGAAGATTTTGAAAATGCATTTAGTAGATTGCAGTGTTCAAATAAATAGGGGTATATATCAAGGAATATGGAGTCAGATTGGTTTTATGGATGACTGATGCAAAATATATATCTGAATATATGAACTCAAGCAAAGATAGCCGATGGGTAATCATGAAGGGCAGAGTTAGGGAGGGAAGTAAGATAAAGTGTTCCTTAATCGCATCACTTTCTAAAATGTAAGCAGAGGAAGTGATGAGAGAAGTTTGGAAGGAAATTGATAAAGGATTTAAATTTGGCGGGAAGTAATGATGTCGGTAAGATATTTAGATGATGAAGCTGTTATATTGTACGTGATTTTTAAAAGGTTTTACAAATACCAGTGAAATGACCGAATGTCTAGGGAATTTGGGATGGTAAAAGTAAACGGAAACTAACGTTATGCGATTTAGTTTAGAGAACATCCCATTTTATGGATAATAGAAAGCAATTTGTGAAACTTTTCGCTTCTGTAAAATGTCTTGCGATAATGTATGAAGAATCATTGCAATTTATAGAGCAAAGAGACGTCAGTGAAAGAAATAAGCCTTTATTTTGCTTGTACAATAGAAATTTAACTACTCGTGGTTCGGTTAAATTTATCAGAAAAGTTGAATATTAAAACTAGCCAAGAAAATAAATATTATTCCTAAGCTGTAACTACTCCTCGCCACTTCATTACACAGGTGAAGTGGTGAGTCACATTAAAACTTGAGTCCAGTAGAAACAGAAATCAAAGAGTTAGAGCTAAATGTGTTGAAGAAAATTACAATCAAGTTTTTATTTCCCTTCTCACACTCTCTTTAACATACGATTCTCTCCAAAACCACCCAAAATTCCATCCTCCCACAAAAAACAAACAACAAAGACGAAAAAAGACGGTCCACGATACCCAATTTAATGGCTACACTGGTACTATAGGTAGGTAGATTACTAATAGGTGAAGGGAAGGTGTGGTTCCCATTCAATCGGGAGTAGATCGAATGCTAAACAAGGTGTAAGAGAAGAGAGAAGAAAGTTTGGTGTTTTTTGGTCAGAAATTTTTCTTAAACAATTTATTTCTGGCTCCTTTATTTCTGTTATGACAAACACTGATGAACTCTAGCTATGCCAACCACTTCACCACAATAGGGATAACTTTCCTCGTTCAATATTGTTTTTTCATTATTTCACGGTTTCGTTTGTTATTATTTAAAGATTATTGCAATAATACCTTTTTAATATTCCAAAGGGGTCCATGAGTATAAATGTTTGACCTAATTAATGCAGTGTTCAATCTCATTGTTTTCTTTACTTTGATTTAATTGTTTACTAAATATAAAACTGGTTGTTGATTAAATCGATTGAAGGATTTTAATGCTGAACATCTTGTGATTAATTTTTTATACTTATTTGTTGTATTCCCGATAAAATTGCTATATGCATGTGAAAACACAAAATTTTGGAGGGCCGTGAAACAAAGAATGAGCAAAAGGAGTCCTCAGCCTACTAAAGTTTAAGAAGTGCTGCTCTAGAGGCGAACTCTGCGATTACCTGAGGAGAATGCAAGCCAAAAGCACGGCCCAAAGTGCGTGACGATCTCTTCCTCTGCCAATGGAATTTGCAATGGAATGGGGTTCCGAACTCTCCACCATATGAGGCATGCAAGCAATTGAAGGCCACCGGTTATGGCAGACCACAAGGCCCCGTACCGTACCACAGTCTGGAACAGCAAGTTCGACAGAATCCAGCTTGGTACAGCAGCCCTGAGGAAATGTGAAGCTAATAAACTGGTGCATTTAGAGTCGTAGTCATAGTAAGTGCTGAAATATCAAAGGAAAACAGTCTCATAATGTCGAAAGAAGGATTCCAATTGTGATGAAATTGTGGGCCAAATTTAAGGAACATTATTTGATCAAATAATTTAGATTGTATGTTGAATGCATACGCTGTGTGCCCGAAAGCAGTCTAATGACAGCGAAAGCCTTCGTTCCAAATTTAGATTTTAGATTTAGATTTGTACCCTGCGAGCCACCAGTGGCGTATGGAAGGGGGTATATTAACACCTTACCTAGTCTACCCTATTAGATTCTCTGATGCTATTCAGAAATATTTTTGATGGAATTCGGATTATTTTTAGAATGAATGAATAGTATAACCCATTCCTATACTGCGCATTGCGCAAAGACATTATCTGGAAAATTCGGCCCGAGGATTAAAGTGGAAGTTAAAGAGTTCACTGAATTAATTAAAAATGTTCATGTAACATGCTCCAAGTCTGGCAAGCTGACATCAGACATATATAAAGTGGGGTCTATGAACTTTCATGCGTGGATTGCCCCATCAAGTACACTGGGAGGTCTGGTAGGAGCCTGCACATCAGAGTGGCAGACCACCAAAAGGATTACTGCCTGAAGAGGAAACAACCACCATTCGAGCTGGACAATGGATACACCAGTGATTTCTATCCTAGACAGCTACATCAGGAAGAGAACTCCTGCCACCTAGACCTCCTGGAGGAAGTCGAGATAAGGAGTGTTCCAAAGGGCTGGCAAACGACCACTTATTCCTAACTCCCTCACCCCTCCTCTCCCTACCAAGCCAGTTATTCCATTGAAGCACCCATACCTTCCCCTACCCCTTCTTCCCATCAACCCTTCTAAAATCTTATATATGCTGTTGAAAATGTTTTATCTGCGCCTGAAGAAGTAAGCACGCTTATGAAACCGGTTGCCAATAAAAAGTTCCGGTGGAAAAATACAGTGTTTTCATTCCATATATAAAGAGTTTTTGAGCAAGGTTGTCAGTAATTATGCCCAAAAGAATTAATTTTTATCAATAGTAGACTCTTTGGGAGGTCAAATGAATTCTTTTAAATTAGGTCTTTCTAAATGAAGAATGCCTTCCTACATGCACACTAAAAATAATACCACCAAAATGTACCTCAATATGTCAGTCGTGTAATGTTTATTTTTCCGGCTAGTAAAAATATTCATTAAAAATACAAAATTCCCCAGAAAATATGAGAAAAGGGGAGTTGAGTGGACGGGAAGATGCAATCCTTATTCAGGGATTGGTGCATAACCAGCTATCAGCCCCTGTATTCATTATATATTGCAGTGTGCATGGTTATCCTCCATGTTACAATATGTAAAATTTGATCCTCATTTCTTAATCTTAATCAAGTTTGTTTTTCAAATGAAAACTTAAAAAAAATTATTCATTCAATGCACCATCCTACTTGTGTCAGAAATGTTTGTTTCAATTGTTTTTGTTATAATTAACACCCAAATTGTTACAATAAAATAAGGAACAGAAAGAGAAGGAAAATATAGTTGAATGACTATTTCTAACTATTCCATTTATCAAATGAGGACGGTGAGATGAGATACTACTTAAAATATATAAAAATAACTGTAGATGGGTACAAATACTAGTAGAGAAGTGCTACGTTAAGAGATTGATGATTTAAAATAAGGATAAAAATATTAACATAACAATGCAAAGATTTCTCGAACATATTTTTCTCCATTAATTTCACTTACTTTTGCATCGTGTGTTATATGCATTGCTGAGAACTGTCTATCCACCGTCTATACTGTCTTACAGAATACTTATCTAATTTACATTTGAATAAATGTTAACGAAAACGGTTAATAATATTTCGAAGGTTAGAAGGTGAAATTTAATGGCAAAAATATGAGTAATTTGTCAAAAAAATGAGTACTAAAATGTTGCTTTTCTATACTTTCAGATCATAATCGGTCAAGGACAGTATTTGCTGTATATAACAGACTTCTCGTTCCAATACGATGATTATTTCCCCCCTTTTCCAATTCCTTTTCCTGTACTCCTATCCTTTTTACATTACCCCGATGATGATTGGCGTTACAATCATGGATTGGATGATTGCGCGCTTTTACTGAGGGATATCGATAATTGAAAGGTTACATTAGCCCTTTCCCGTTCCTGAGAGCTGTTTTGTTTTTACCTAAATCTTCCATCCTTACCTATAGTTCACTACCTTACCTATATAGATCCTTACTATATAGTTCAGTTCAGTCTTCTCTCCTTTCCTCGGGATACTAACTGGTGGTTCCTGTTTCCGGTGGGTTTTATCCAGTTTTGGCTATCTTTTATTTCTACTAGTAATCCCTTTTTTAATTTTAATAATTCTTGTGGGGTTCACATTTTTTATTAGTGAGACCATTTAAATGTCATTCAGGCTGTTTCTGGGCCCTCTGTGGGTTGTTCTTTTCATAACTGGGTTCCCACATAATTTGGAATATTTCTGATGAAGCTGACTTCAGTTTTTTGTCTATGACATTTCTGATTGGTTGGAGTTTGAGCGTTCATAAGATATCTTTAGAGCTTGTCAATCCCGGTACTTTTAAAAATTTCTTTATCAGTCTCTAAGGGTAGATTACGATTTGTGGCAAACAACCAGTGGCGTATGGCAGGGGGTGTATGAATACCTTACCTAAAATACCATATATGGTATTTCACAATAACGTGTGTTCTTGAAACTCAAAAGATGGATCTTGATTTGTAACTCGTCGCAAATACCAGTGACACATGGTATTTCCCAATAAGAAGTTGTCTTGAAACCCAAGGGATAGATTTAGATTTGTATGTCACAGCAAACTGCCTGTGGTGTATGGCAGATGGTGTATGGCAGACGGTGTATGGCAGGCAGTGTATTATAGGTGGTGCATTTATTCCTT
>KZ308257.1:1220072-1232985 GCA_000376725.2 Ladona fulva
TATGGGTGTGAAACGTGGACCTTACGAAAAGAGGACATCAAAAGATCGGAGGCATTTGAGATGTGGGTGTGGCGTAGAATGGAGAAGGTGGATAGAAAAACAAACATAGAGGTGCTAGAAATGGTTGGGGAGGAAAGGGTTTTAATTGAAGTAATTAAGCGCCGACAAAAGAAATGAGTGGGTCAAATATTGAGAGGAGAGGGATTGCTGAAGAATGTAATAGAGGGTAGATTGCAAGGGAGAAGACAGATGGGAAGGCAAAGGAAAAAAATGTTAGATAACGTAAAGGTTGGGGTGAGTTACCAGGTAACGAAAGAAAAGGCTATGAAAAGGGAATATTAGGGCACATGGACCTACCGAAAGGTTGAACACTTATGTATGTATGTGGTAGTTAAAACATTATTTAATGCAGAAAAGTATTTTTAACCTCGCAAAAAATACGATTAGTCTATGAAAAATTATGAGCGAGATATTTTGTCTGAAACTTATGGAAAGAAAGTATTTCGCTACAATCTAAGATAAAGCTCACAATTGATGCCGCTCCTAATGCTGTGTTACATCTGTAACTAAAATTAAACACACGTTTTTTCTGTAGCTTATTACTAAATATACTTCGATTGAATCAAGTTTGAATTATAGATCAATCGTTTTCCTGAAAATAAATTCATCGAACGTTTATACTCGTAAAAGATGTTTTATGAGCATTTGTAAGCGCAGTATATATTTTTAAAGTGACACGGCTCCCGGATAACCACGTGGTTATCCGGGTGGGTAGCACGTTTGCATTCGGTGAAAGCGATCCAGGGTTCGAATCCCGATGGGGCCCGCGAGCGAAATAACCTCAGCTGTCAAAGATCATATAAAAATACTAGCTTTCCTGCGACCCGAAAATTTTAATTCGGCACTATTACATCACTAACGAATCAGTGACTGATTTCATAAAAGGAATCAAAAGTTGTCCCAGAATTTACTTATGACATAATACTATGCGTGATTCGCTAAAAGTTGGATTAATTTTAACGTAATGATAAAATAATTCCCAAGAAAGGAATTTGTTTTTGATGAAAGGAGGAAAGGAATTGTGGTTAAATATTATCTTTTGAAAGGGGCTGAATTTTAGGAAGATAGCTCGTTTTTAAAAGTTACTTCTTGATCTGCTACCAATCTTAACAATGGTCCATTCTCTCTCTTTTTCTATCTAAAATCTACACTCATCATCTAACATCTACACTAATGTAACATTCGTTTGTTGGTAGAACTGTAAGAATCTGGAACATTCTTCTATGAAGTATATCTTCCAATACATAAACTAATTCAACGAGTAAAGAAAACAAGAAACTGATAATTTTAAAATTACTTTAGCCTAAAAATTGCGTAGAACCAGTAACGTCTTCAATGCAAACGGTAATTTCAAGAAAATCCCATTATTTTACGCAATTATCCGTCTAAGCTCGATTTTCTGTCCTTCCGTTTGTCCCTGCGTCTGTGTCACTTTGATATCAAGCTTAGTAAGGGTTAGTTTGAAGAACTTTAAAAAGTAACAGTTACAAGTAGTGATAATTTTGTAGTTGAGAAATGACGTTTAAGTGAATTCCGTCGGCAGAAAATAAAAATATCAATTATATAATGAAATTCAATTCAAATGGGGTTTTTTTACAGTATGAAGAAGTATGCAGATAGATTTATATAGTTTTTTATTTCACTCGAGAAAGTGCAGCTCAAGGTGATACGATTTGTTAAAAAGTGCTACGACACAAAAGCAAGAGTTATGCAAATGCTCTCAGACGCAGGTTGGGAATCCTTGTAATAAAGGAGATTAGAAGCTTACTTGTAGCGTAAAATAAGAAAAATAGATGCGAGGACAAGTCGTTTTAGGGACTCATTCTTTCCGCGCACGATGCGCAATAACTGTAAGCTAAAGAGGCAACTCAAACTATTGGTGTTTACACCCCCTGCCACACGACGAAAGGCTGTTTGAAATGTATTTATGTAGATGTAGATATATTCAATATTTGTTACGGAAATCCGGTCACAAATAATATACCAATATACATAAGACGGTGGATTATTGGGGGCGATTTATAGATATTTCATAGATTCCATAGGTATTCTGGTATTCCCTATCTCGTGGTATCCCGCTGTATCTTATAAATCTTCTACATCGGTACAGCTCAAGTCTATAGACATACTGTTTGAGTATCGATCCGTCATTTTTTTGTAACGGTCCAAATAAAAAAAAAAAGATAAATATCGGTTCAGTTACGGTTTCTCTTCTTTTGCCAATGTTGTACCGGTTTTTCCGCTCCGACTGTTAAAATATTATTTTCTTCCGAAATTTTATCCATGTTGAATGCCTATTTTTAACTAGATATGATTGAATAAAATTTTAGTACAAAACTTGCGAAGTTAAAGAAATAATGATCCAATATTAAATCAGATAAATTTAAATGCGAAGCAGTAATTTTAGTTATTTTCAACAGAGTATTACTTATTATTATTATGGAAGGTGTACCGATGAGGTTCGATAAAGAATAATATTGGCCAAGGAAGCTCTCGTGAAGCGAAGAGAACTGATGACTAGAGGACTCTATAAAGGAATCAGGTCAAGATTTGTAAAATTCTTGTTGTGGATTGTATTGCTGTATGGGTGTGAAATGTGGACCTTGCGAAAGGAGGACATCAAAAGATTAAAGGTCTTCGAGATGAGTGGCATAGAATGAAAAGGTTAAATTGGATTGCTAGAAAAACGAACATAGAGGTACTGGAGACGGTTGGGGAGGGGAAGGTTTTAATTGAAATAATCAGACGTAGGCACAGGAAATGGGAGCGTCAAATTTTGAGAGAAGAGGGATTGCTAAAGAATCAATTGAGGGAGGAATACAAGGGAAAAGGCAGAAGGGAAGAGAACTATAAAAGTTGTTAGATGGCATAAAGGGTGGGGTAAGTATCAGGAAGTGAAGGAAATGGCAATGAGTGGAGATGATTGGGGCACATGAACCTACCGAAAATGAGGAAACTAAATGTTAATTGTTTATTATTGCTTATAGCTTTATCCATTTACTTTTAATTTAAATGGTATTGCGTGTAACCGGAATTCGGATATGGTTTTCGGTTTCGGTTCAGTTTTCACTCCGGTAAAAATACTGTTTATTTCGGTTTTGGTTTTCGGTTCCTTTCCGATTCGATGTAATGCATGTGGGAAAAACAAGCAGAAAGCGATCGACTATTTATTTTGGTTATTACTACCTTTCGAATTTTTCACATGGGAGGAGATAAAAGAATTTTAAAACCATCTGCGGATCTACTCTAGTATTGAAGCCGTAACTTGGTGTAAACTCCATCTCAGAAATTGAAACAAAAAACTTTGTAAAGTTTCACAAAATGTTTATCGTTTCAATTCCTGATCTGGCGATTTTTTTGGAAAGAAATAATTTTTGTACTCGGGTCTGTGTCTCTTAGCTTGCGATCATTGCCGGATCTGAGCTATGAAGTAAATGCAAAATTGCATACATTCCTGGAACTTCTGCCCTATGAGTAACAAAGATGAAATCATTCATATTTATATACATTACCTGCGAGTCACCAGTGGCGTGTGTAACTGTAAATATAGAAACAATGACGGTTTTCTTCTCATAACCTCGATTTTTTTTAACTCAACCCGGCTTGAGGGGGTATTAACACCCAAAACTCCCGGATACTCCACTGAATTTGCAATGTAATTCTACAGCGAAAAAATCCGTCGGCATTATTTTCTTAGCAATCTCTACCACAAAGCATAAAATGTCAGTAATATAATCACCGCTTTTCCGCCACATCGTGGTAAAAGCACCACGACGAAGCACGCCGAAAGGGCTGTGAATATGAAGAGCAGCACTACTTCCACGACGTCCTCCGTGACCGAAGTCCTGTTCTCGCCATACTGAGAAGGGAAGCCCTCTGACCTCCCCAAGGAGAAGATGCCACCGCTGCTCATTATGCAGACCAAATGTGTACTGAGGGAAATGGGAGAATTCCCATCGGAGGGCCACCGGAAGTGGGTAACCATGGTTAGCAGACGTAAACAGGACGTGCTATGCAACCCTTAGTCGCGGTCACTGCCGTTTATGATTCAAAAATATGTGGAAGTATTCTTGGTGAGGAAATGAGCAATAATGTTAATATTTAAGTATTGCTTGAGAGATGTTTCTGCACGCTTCATTACCTCCCAACCGCGAGAGATACTTTAGTGACAACTGCTGCTGTTGGCAAGGTATAGGTGTATTGGTAGAAAGTTTTAGAAAAAATTTCAGCTAATAAATATCAAATGTGACCACATAAATGACTCACGTATATCCGAAAAGGCTGTGCAATGATACCCCCTGTATACGTTAAAACGACAGAAAAGGTAAAAAGCTTGTTATTGATAAATATCTGTGGTGCAGAAGGTACTTCGAACTGGAAACGGAAAAGAATCGTTATTTTTGCTGAAGTGAAAACCGAAAAAATTGAAACTCTTGAACCCGAACCGAACCCGAAAACTGTTATTTACTCTGTTCCTATTTTCTGTTCACAATAATACCATTTTAGTACAGTAGAATTTTTCTATACACTACCTCAGAAAAATGCCACAAGGTGTGGGAAATTCTGCACAAAGAGAAGATAATCTTGATCTTTCATTCATGGATTGAGATTTGTCTTCCAGTCTCTCCCTCTTATTTATGGTTAGATTGTCCAAGACAGCAGGATAATCTTACCATTCAATCTCACGGTTCCCTTCATCATTTCTCACATGCATTACCACTTGGATAAGTTAATTTAAATTGCATTTTCTCTCTGAAATGCATCAGTATTATTTCCATCAAACTTTGTCAGCAAAGAAGAATGTTTATGATATAATGGGATACTTCCACAATTTTAATGTGTGTTGGATCTGATAGCAATATCTATAACAATTTTTCTTCCTCCAAAGATTGAAAAAACAAGTGGGAATTCATTTCAGGAGCCCCGAATATTTTAATTTGATTCATCCTCCAAATTCTTAATTCATGAAGACTACTGGCTCAAGAAACATGTTACACTTCATATTTCTTATATCTGTATATGTGCTTCTTGTTTACACAACTTTCCTATTAATTCTATTTACTGGATATTAATTTACTCAGTGGATTACTACAATCATTGGGCTCCGAAAACAAGACATCTATTCTCCTCTAACAAAAACAGAACCAGGATTCATTCCAGGACTCAGGCTTGAAATTAACTCAACATTTGTAAAAACTGGGGAGCCACTCAAAGTAATAGGTAACATATTTGGGAACATTAAAAATAAACCCAGTAGGAAGTATGGAAGTAGATACACAGCATTCATCTGCTGTATCCTTTACTATGCTGAGACCTAGTGTTATATACTTACTAGCTGAAGTGCCAGTCGATTCTCGACAGAATGAATAGAGGTAGGATTCAATATAATGGACCTATTTGTATAGAAAAGAAAGTAAAATGTCTAATCTTAATTCCATGGGACAGATTATTGTTGATAAAATATTTAAATCTTATCATTTTTGGTAGTCTGCTTTTGCAGTTTCAGTGTTGTATATTCCCAGCTAATTTTGTCCTCTACCCTTCTCTCCATTTCTGCAAATCCTTTTTCTTCCTTTTAAATTTTAAATGTCAATCATCTTCATTCTTCTCATTCCTTTTTTTACTATTCCCTCCACTCTTCCATTTAACATATCTCTCAGCAAGCACTTTCTCCTTAATGACTGTCCATCCAGTTTCTTTTCATTCGATTGATTAATTTAATCAATGTTCTTTTCTTTTATACTCTCCTCAGAACCTCCTCTTCCTTTATTTTGTCAGCCCACATTATGTTCAGCATTCTCCCCCATACCCACATTTCAAAAGCTTGCATGAACCTGCATTTACTCAAGGAAATTTTTTTATCACAATCTGAAAAAGTTTTAACTCTGCTTGTTAACCCACAATAGCATGAACATAGAGGGAAACCTGGGCTGTCATTATCAAATTTTGTAATTTTCACTCTCATTTTAATCAAAGTAATTTTTTTGTATTGCATAGCTTTATAGATCCATCATATCCCAGCCCTGTGTGTTATAGCCAGAAGGTTTTAAATGTCCCATGTCACAGCAGGTTAAGAGTAGACAAAAACAGCAGTTGCTTGTCACAAGAAAAAAAGTATATAGTTTGGAAATATCATTTTATATGAAAATAATGAATGGAAAAATGCTATGTTAATACCAGGTTCCTAAGACAATGATTTGGAGATTATTTCAAGTGATTCCATTATTGAAAACCTTGGATTTCAGTAGTAAAGCTATCTTCTTTTGCTTTTGAATTAATAAACTGCCCTTTTTCAAACCTCAAAGGGAATATCTGCAAGGAACAGTTTCATTATTGCATCATAAAGTTATTCATCTCTTCTTCTTCACTACACATATAAGGCATTTATCTGCCTGTTACGGTACCCATCTTTTCCTGTCTTCCAACAATTTATTTTCCTGCTCAATTATAGTTCAGGACCTGTAATGTTAATCTTTCTTTGTCCATTCTGTTTATGTGCTCTTTCCATTTGCATCTACTTTCTTTCATTTTGTAATGTAGATAGAATATATTTAGGTCTGTTCTTATGTCTTCATTTCTTAGATGATCTGTTAAACTATAGCCTTTCACTTTCCTTAAGAATCTCATTTCCTTGGCTTGTATTCTACTTTCTTCTTTCTTTGTATTGTCCTTTGCTTAGCTTCTATAAGGAAGTGTCGGTGTAGCTATGGTTTTATAAAATCTTAATTGTGTCTCTTTCTTTGTTTTATTTTCCAGTGTTCTTATAATCATTTCATTTACAGCACTGAATTTATTTAGTATATATATCATAAAGTTATTATATATTAATGCATAATCATCTTGTAGGATGCTGCAATTAATCTTGTCTGATAATTCATACTTTAATCATAAAGCTTTTAATATTTGAATTATCAGACAAATTTAATTACAGCATCCAACAAGATGCTCATGCATTAATATATAGAAAGAGGAAAACTAAAAGCAAGTATTTAGATATTTACATTTAAACACACCACTGGCTACTTGCAGGGTATATATAAATGTTTCCATTTTTAGCCAAAGTTTGACAGTCCCTGAATTGTGGGTAATTTTGCATTTACTCCATGGCTCCGTGCCCTCCCTCCCTACTGACAAATCTTGACTACACCCATGACATACATATATAAATACATAATGGGTTACAGCAACATGGATTATATATTAATCATCATCATATACATCTACTAAAATACATGATAGTCAAGAGGAAAATGTACTAAATAATAATATTTGAGAAACAACAGAACTATATATGACCATAAAATGTTGATTTGCAACCTCCTAAAATGCACACCTGTGATTGTGTATGTTTACCAAATCAACAAACCCACATTTCTTCACGTTCATACAATTTTCAATCTTTTCATGAAGAACTAATATTTGATTTATGCAACCTCCAGCTGGCCTTAAACCACTTGCACCCCTTTAATTTGATTCATAATTTCCATTCCAATTTCTTCAATCTTTAATGTACAATGTAAATTCCCTGGTATACTTAATAAACTTAAAGCATTTTGGTTTTTACATTCTATCCTTTTCTCATCCATATCTACATAATCAATCATCAGGAGCTATCGACTTAATAATGCACAGATTAAATTAATTATAAATCAAACTACTGATTCTGTTGCATCCATAGTTCTGCATTTTACCATAAATCTTATCAACACCTAGAACCTCCCTATATTGTACTGCTTTCCAACATCCTTCAACTTACTTTATGTTGAATTAATCTTTACTATGATCAATAAAGCATTCAATTTCCCAGCCCCTTCAGGATTTATCTGGACAACTTCCATATATGTAGTTGGAGGCTGGCACCTCCTCATCAGATGGCGAAAAAACCAGATCTCCATCTAATTTGTAAAAACCTAGGAATACTATATGTTAATGAAGCATTATATCTTCTTACAACTAGACAAGAATAATTCCTGATCAGAAAAGAAATTTCTTACTTAAAGTCGATGGAAGCCATCCAAAATTATTCTTATAATGTAAATTTGAAAAGAAAAAGATGATAATAATTTAGATAAACATCAAAACTATTTTTAAAGTAATGACTACTGCATCCACTCAAGAAAAGCATGTACAGGGTGAGCCTTATCTCAGATGAATATTTGGCTGTTGTTTTTGAAAATTTTTCTGATACAGCATTTTTTCAGGAACTGCCTCTACAATAGGCTATGTATAACATTATGTAAATCTCATACGATTAAACAGAAACCTCTTTGTAAGGAGAAAAGTCATTACGATTAAAATCATTGCATTAGAGGTAAAAAGAAAGACTTCAGAAATGAAACTATGATTGGAGAAAACCTCATATGATAATGATTAAAGTAATGAAGAAGATAATAATAACAAGTAAAGTAAATCATATACAACTATACTGATTCCTTCACAAATGCTGCTGACATTACTGTGACTATGCTAATAAAAGCATCTGATGTCAGGGTCCTCCAAGATACCAAAGTTTCTATCCAAGTGTCCACATGATATACAGATAGCTAAGGATCAAGAAAAGCTACTCTTTCACCATTCATCAGATGAGCAGCATTAAAAATCTCAAAAAAATATCTTAGTGCCTAATGGAAAATGTTAGAGCAGATATTAATAATGGGGCAGAGAATAATTTAACTGTAATAAATTATTTTAATTTCAACATTCTTCTTAAAAATCTGGAAAAATAAATATATGGTATAACTAACCTACTTAGATTTTCACAATTTACAATGTTATTACTGTCAACAGAGATATTGGTTTAAAAAATTTGTAAGAGATAAAGGTATAATTTTATCCAATAATATTGACAAATCTGAAAAATTTGTAAGAGATAAAGGTATAATTTTATCCAATAATATTGACAAATCTCTTTAAATCTATGCAGATGGGAATGATTTTACCTTAATCTATGCTCTTCTTCATTGACAAAATTAATTAAAACCAATTGTTAGGTTACATCTATTTGCATGTAAATTGTCAATAAAGAAATAACATTCTAATGTGCTAAATATACAGTGAAACCTGTCTATAGCAGTACCTGTATGCTGGAATCTTGTCAATTATTGAAAATTTCTTGATCACAAACTGAAGGATAGAAGTATAAGTGAATCTAGATATAACAAAATGATAAAACCCTAATGTGGATATGGAATGATTTCTCGTCAAAAAGGAGTTTGCTACCTCTATTTTACAGAATTATGGTTCAGACATAAGCAAAAATATTTGGATTAAGGTAAAGATGCTAACTTTTGCATCATGAAGTCATGTGGCTGAATCCCAAGGAATAACAAGTGTGAAAAATAGCAACATGACTGGGACTTGAACCCAGGTCTCCCACAATCCGGGCACTATTCTAACCACTGAACTATCATGCCACATACCATAAGCTGCATGGAAGGATACATAGAAAAACCAATTGTTATAGGCAAAGCATCACAATCCAGATGCTTCAAACATTTGAACACTGGAGGGTTTACTATGATCTAGAGACACAACTGTAAAGCTTGGAGGAAAGAACAAATGATTGGGTAATGGCTGCAGACTTTTGATTGGAGAATGAAAACTGCTGGACTTAAAGGTGATTCTTTTCTTGGACAATACCACATGTCAGCTTCAGCTGGAATTAACGAATGTGAAACTTGCATGGTTCCCAGCAAATACAAGCATCATTTACCCCATGCCTCAAAAAATTGTGTACTGCACCAAAGTTAATTATAGAAAGTTTTTGATGCAGTCTCTTTTAATGGCCATTGATTGTGCAGACAAAATTATTAAAATTAGTTTGGTTAAAATTGTTACAATTCTAGATGCTATCAATTGGCTAATCAGAGCAATGAAAAGTAAGAATAAGGAAAGGGTCACAAATGCTTCCAAAGAGCTGGATTTGTTTTCTATGAATAAGTACCTACCAATGAAAATGATGATTTAAATACTGACATTGATGACCTCAGATGCATTATGGAGTGTGATGTAACAAGGGTGACATACTTTGTTATGATAGATGAAAACAATGACCGCTGCCAGTAATTTTAACATTGATTCTCCAGAGAGTGAAAAGGAATGTAGTAAGGATGATGGGGAGGACAATGTTGAGTCAAATGAAATAAAAGAAAATCAGTTAACAAAAAACTGTAAAATTATCAATCCTGATCCAGACATCCCCCATTATCTGCAAATATACACTTCCATGAATTCATGCATCCTCAGAAGGGATTTATCTTTCATTACTCAAAGTTTGAGACCATATCCATGAATTTCTGAAATGCTTCAACCTCATTTAAAATTAAGTGTTCAACAAACCATTCTTTGGCAATGATAAATGAGATAAAATAGAGGTCTTAAAATGATTACCTATTGTGTGTTCACATAAAAAAATGATAAGTTAAAAATAAGTGAAAATGATTTTATCTTCTTCATCTTGACTAATTAATTAGGTAAAATAATTAATAAGATAATTGTAAACTAACATTTACTTTTTTATATTTCTATATTTTACTTATAATATTTTCTCAAGAGTACTCAATCTTGAAAACAGAATGGATATTATCAGATAGATCAGGTGTTTCTGCAATTAGGAGAGCCAATGGAATTAAACAAGTACACAAGATAAAATCACATAAAGAATCAATAAAAAATCTCTTAAGAATGTGACACCACTGTCTAAAAATAAGATGAAAATGCCAGAAAGTCAAATTTGGGAAGAATATGAATATAAGAGTAAGAATAGATTGAGGATATTAACCAGAAGTATTGAAATGTACTCAATTGCTTTCAGAGCTGGAAAGAGATCTGATTATCTTACTCAGGAAAAGATTGAGTACGGGAAAATTATTGATTGCTCCATCAAATTTGTTACAGAAATGCTCAAGTATTTCAATGGTATTACATCTTAAGGATCCTGAACCAAATGAGTACTTAATCTACACAAATATCCAAACATGACCAAGGAGAAACAGACTGTCTGACAGTCTGACAGTCTCTGAAAGACTGACAGAACCTAGACTGGAACCCAGCTCTCTCAATTGCCAGTTGGTTGCTCTATCCATTGAGCTATTCAACCAGAACATTTCTCCATGCCATTTGGGAGACTTTTAGGTATATTTTTATATCCAAGCCTGTTTCATGTTAACGGTAAATTAATATTTAGTCATTTTTTCAGATATCATATTATCAGTTTTCCTGGACATGTCCAGGTAAATGCCTAGAATTAAAAAAAGAATCAGGCTTTCTTAAAATTTTAAAATTTCTTGCTGATTTTCACTATGTAATTTTCATTATATTCACCAATTTAGATAAACATCAAAACTATTTTTAAAGTAATTGAAATACTACTCTACCTTCCAAAATGTCTGCCATGCAGTGCAGTTTATCAATTTTGTAAGAATATTTTATTTTTTCCTAATAGGTGAAAAAGAGTGGAAAATTATTTTTGAGAAAAGTTTGGGATTTTCATCAACCATTTGCCTCAGGATGATGATTAAAAACAGGCTTAGATTTTGATTTTTATATCCAAGAGAGAAGTATGCCTCAACAGCTGTTGGTTGCTGTAGAGAATGCAGTGGCTTTCATAACTCCCTGCCATTGAAAGAATAATTAGTAATTTCCAGCAATTTGATACTTTTTTGTCACTGGAGACTCTCAAAAACTTTTTCATGATGGCACACAAGAGTGAAATATATCTTATACATTTTCAAACAGTCTTTGATACCAGGAATAGAAAATTGTAAGGAGCAATAATTCTTTAACATAAATATTATTGAAACTCTTGATTCAGTAAGAAATATTCTATCAGAAATAAGTACATGTGAATTAATGGCTCTAAGACTATAGTCAGTACTGGAGAAGAAGGTGGAAGAGGGATCAAGTGACAGAAGGACAGCTTTCAAATTAATTATCCAAAATGTATACACTTATATACTATCCTACATTGTCATTAGTACCAAGTCTAACTCTAGTAGAGTAAAAGGTTCTCAAAATGTAGAGGAAAAATAGATATATGCTCTTCATAATATCACTTTGGTAAATGGTAAAATGCTCAATACTTTTTTGGACAAAATTGATATCCTTCAATACATACTGCATATGTTTAGAAGAAAACATGTATGATTGTGCTGCATGCTTAAAACTGCTTCTAAAGATAATGAGCAGTTTTTTTCCTTTCCAATTCCTTTCCTGCATTTTTCTAAAACAAAGAAATGGAATCCAATATTATTATCTGTTTTTAATTATTACTCCCAGGAAAACATTTGCGATAATACTTTCATTTTTATATTTATAGATTTATAAATTAAAAATTATATATTACATCTTTCAATCATAACAATGGTGATAAATAGTTAATGAGATATTTTACTTTTTTACATCATCCCCACTTGGTGCAAAACGAAATGGGAGTTCAGTATTCATTAAATGCCTTACAAACGCTCTTCAACAGTGGAAGAACATTCAGTTAAAAATGCAAGATATTATCAAACATCGCAAGACAAAGAACTTTATTAGATGTAAAATCTCTCACAATATTCTATTTAAGTACTAAACATACCTTTAATCAATGCGGTTAGCCTCAGGCATTCCAATCGGGGATGAGGACTGGTAGAGGAGAATTCAAGTATGTTCTAAATTATCTAAGTATATAAATGGAGAATCAGGCGCCGAATAGGACACAGAAAATTATTACTCTTCATTTTACCGTTGAGAATCTAGGGGTAATTAAGGAGGGGAAAAGTCAAAACAGTGCTGTTTACTTATTTAAAAATTTAAGGCTTTAATTAAAACTATTGGCATTAGGAAGCATTAGGATTTAAATATTTAAAAA
>KZ308257.1:1233026-1260250 GCA_000376725.2 Ladona fulva
ATATGTTATAAAATATGCGCGGGGTGTAAATTGAATATACGAATTTTAAACTAAATAGACGATTAGCTGAGGTATTAATAAACCCACTGCCATACGCAGCGGACGTACTTTATCAATTTAACATTAAGATGTGCCAAGTCATATAACGTGGAATGCATAAATAAGATTTGAAGGACTAAATCAGGAAATATAATGTGTTTTGGGTCGTGTCTATACTATACGTCCCTCGTTCTCCGAGTTCTCACACTCGCATTTGTTATTGCATGAAGTTCAAGGTCCAAGCTCACTTAAAGCAAAGACAGTCAATGAAGTTATCCGTAAAAACTTCATAAAGAACGTGCAGAGTGTGGCCCCTTGTATGGGCATTTACTGTACGTATGAATTTAATAAAGCATCACACATAAGATCACCAAGTACAGTAAGATAGCTCTTTGCAATGCTCTTGAAACATCTGCTATGTAGAATCCATTTCATGGATGGAAGAAATATAAATTGAATATGAGTGAGGATATTCTCAATCAAAAGCATCAAAGATGAAGAGCAATCCAACCACATCACAACGGTAATTTTCACCAGATATTTACAATAGAACATTGTCTCTTGCGAGATCTGTCTATCAATAATTGAAAAGGAAACAAGGAATTTCCCTGATCTGATTAATTTTCCTCTAATCTGCCAGCTCACTTCTTAGGACTTAAAATTGGAGAGCCATGACTTGAAATTGTCAGTTTTAAATGGAGCACGAATCATACTGCTAAGAAATTTTTACTACTCATTAAACAGTGTAATTGTAAAGGTAATTTATTTAATTCGTATGAAGCACAGATTATAGCAGGGTATTTAAAAAGAGAAAGTCTATTCATTGAATTTGAATTCAACTCATTCAAACAGATCCTCAGTTCAAATTAAAATCACTACTTTACATTTCAACTAGTTATTTTTTTTAATAATCCACAAATTACTGGGAAGTTTGTAAGTGATGATTTATTGTTAATCTAATTTTTAGAAAGTAGAATTGCCTGGGATTTAACACCTTCCTACACATGTAAATGAACATATGGAAACGACTGTGGTACACAGTTATTTATTACTCTTCATTTTACCATTGACAATCTAGGGGTAATTAAGCAAGGGAAAAGTCGAAACACTGATGTTTTCTTATTTCAAATTTCAGGTTTTAATTAAAACTATTGGCATTAGGAATCATTGGGACATTAATATTTAAAAAAATACATCAATTACCATTTTAGAATTGACATAAAAGAGAACATAAAAAGATTTTATTTTGAAATTTATCATGAACGAAGTCAAAATTCTATAGAAAGCTATTTTCTTAATTTAAAATTTGAACGATTCAGTTCAAGCCATTGTCACTGAGTAACAATATATTTTTAATTAGGATTTTTTAAAATATCCATTTGCTTCTTAACATAGAAATAAAAGTTAATGAAAAAAGATTTTAATTTGAACATAATCACCAACAAAGTCAAAACACTATTTATAGCTATTTTCATAAATTAAAATGTAAACGATTCAATTCAAACTATTGTCACAGAGTAGCGGTATATTTTAAATTAGGATTTTTAAAAATATCCATTTGCTTTTTAGCATTGACATAAAAGATAATGAAAAAAGATTTTATTTTGAATACAATTACTAACGAAGTCAAAATTCTATTGAAATCCATTTTCTTAAATTAAAATTAAAACGATTTAATTTAATGTATTCTGTCTTGGAAGCAATTTTTTTTCAAATTTAGATTTTTAAAATATCGATATGGTTTTTAATGTTGACAAAAAATAATGTAGAAAGTTTTCATTTTGAATCTGAAGTGACGAAATCAAATTCTATTTAATCTCCGAATAGGGATATGATTTTTTATACGGCTTATAACTATATTCATTTTTGGGAAGAAAGATGAAAAATGTCGATACTTTTCTTTTTGAAGATGAAAGTTTTCGATGTTGTTCATTGTGTAGAATTGTACACAGTGTAAACAAGAGGTAATTTACTTATGTTCTAACTTAAAAGAACCGAAAAAATATACAATTCTTAATAGGCGTTTATTTTGCATATAATTACTTACGAGATTGGTCTATTTGTATAAAGAAGAATCAGAATTAACTCAAATATAAAACAATTATATGTCCTGCACAATCAGTAACAACTCGTTGTAACTTTATTTCATCATGTATCCTCGATTTTCGTTATTTTCTAAAACTACCCAATTATGTGTTTGAAATATTAAATTGGTATTCTAAGGTAACAATTCGTGTCCTGATTATATTATTTAAGAATTAGTCAAAGATTAGTTTTCTTAGACAATAGCTCAGCGGCGGGGGTGTTGTACGTCCTGGTATTTACCTTACTAATAATCATCTTCATAAGGGGTTAAAAATATCCAATTGAATTTAAAAAATCGCAAGTAATCTTAAGCTGAATGCACTGCTTGAAAGTTTCAACGCGTGAGACTCCTAATTTATTAATTCATTGGGCGTTGCTTAACAGAATGTATGAAGTTGAAAATGGTAATAATAAATTATACAGAAATCCCCTACCCATAACCAATTCCTAGATCCGCCTCATGCTCAAGTAGATAAGCAGGGATAGTAATGCTTGGTAAAGATTGTGACGCCCTAAGTATATTGTCTCTTACTCTTCGCATGCATCTTATAAGTGACTTGCGGTGCCGTCCTTAAATAGGCGGCTCTGGGTAACTAGTATTGCTTCTACTGAAGACAATTGATGCCAATCACCAGAGTATATGAAGAAGTAAAGAAGATAAGCATACCTTGATAGAGGCATTTCATGTAGTTCTGTCTTCAAATATCTTGATTCATTAACTTATACACTCTTATCACTATTATCTCTCTAAATTACACACACTTAATAAATCCACAACGACCTAAACACACTTACTACACTCTGGACACTGAAGTGTAACTTCTTTATTTTGTCTCTTCTCGGCTACCAGGAGGGAAGCAAGGCGGCAAATGCTTGGTCGTCCTTGGAAAGACCTTCTGCAGAAGCCCACCACTGATGTATACCTGTCGAATTGCAGCTTGAAATCCCTCGTTTCCCTCAGCAGAGAAATTCTTCTCCCTCGTCGCAATTCCGTCGGACGAAGAAATTCCTCTGACAACGTTGTAATATTTGGAGGAAGGCCTTCCATGGCACACAGGGCTGCAAGCAAAGTTCGTAAAAGGAATCAGCGTAAATTTCACTGCCTGATTCCATATCGACAAAAGGAATGAACATGAGAGAAAATGCGAGAAGTAAAACCACAGCTGAGAAATTCACATGGATAAAAAATCGCGCGAATTCAGATGTTCCGACAGACGAAGAGTCACAATTCCTAAAACTATGAAAAGTATTCGCAATATATACATAAAATTAGTAATTATCAACAAATGTATTTAAACGTTAAAGTTATTTGAGGAATCTAGGTACGGTTTCAAACGATATGCCACATTCCCAAAGGCGGAATAGCACAGAGGAATTGACACACACGGGAAGCAAGTTCACCGAACTGCACGAAAGAGCGGGAAGTAAGCGGAAGTGCACGGATAAAGAGAAACGAAATTACTTTTCCCGCGTATTTTACCCGCGCGAAAGTCAAATCTCATTTCGAGCGAATCAAAAGGCTGAGCCGAAGCAACCAATTTATATTGCTATCTTTTGTGTAGCCGTTTTAAGCGCATGGCTCTTTACTACTTTGTATATTAAATGGTATTTTTTACTCTTATACCGCGATCAATTACTACTGACAATTATTACGGTGTTCACGGCATATCAATTCTATATTAATGGAAGGAAAGGAAGAGGAAGGCCTTGGAAGGAGTATTTCCACGAGTTTCAGAAGAGGATAGGATGCATCAACTAAGCGACATTGAAGCGATGAGTAAGTAACAGAAAGGAATGGTCGCACCGACAAGGCAACTAAGATGTATGATGATAATTTAGATGTATGATGATAATTTATAGCTACCTTTTGAAAGAAAACAGAATTAGAATTACATTAAATGAAGCAGTAATGCATGACTAAGAGCATTATTAGGATTTGAAATAGACCCTCTTAGATAAGATGAATTTACAACTCTGAAATATCTCCTTAACACAGGTAATTAACTCGTTGTAAGAGACGAGAGTAATTCAATTATTTGCAATGTCTCCGGAAGTTAAGTATTTTCCTCGAGGTATCCTTTCAGAATTCTACGGTGGTGGTGCAACGTTAAGTAAATGTATATTAAGACGCAAATATCTCTCATCAACGAAATCATGCAAAATATCGAGCCTAAGCTATAGTCAGCATTTCAGGGAGTGCAGCAAACACTCCGTCATTTCCTGAATTTGAAATGAGCGAGATCAGCGGGAAACGATTAAAGAGTTATTCCGAAAAGACCCTTTACGACAGTTTTCCCACCGTTTGAATACATTGAGTGGATTATCAAAACTTCGTATACGGCATTTACCTTTAGGATAGAATATTGTAATTCACAATACTATTGTAATATATAGATACGGCTGACAGGTTTAGGTCACTTTGCATGATTTCGCGGTCGCGAAACCTATTGAGTGAGTTGAGCCTTTGTTAAAATTTTCTATCTTCTAGTGATTCCCACCCTAAGTCCTGAAGCATCTGATCTGTTCTCACTGAATTGTCGTAACAAGATTTTGGGTTCATGGTAGCCAGGCGGGGTTTTTACCGTTATAAAATTCCAGGTAGATTTTGGAAGGGTTCGTCTCGAAATTCGGACCCTTCGCTCAACCTTAGTGACCATACCCTCTCAGCAGGAAGTGCCCGGGTTAAGACTGACCGCGTGTAATACGATTTGAAAAGTTATAAACAATTTAAATCGGCAAATAATTGTTATCTCCGTCGTATCACTCGTTCAGAGAGATCCACGTGCGTCTTTTAATCGACGTTCTACGATGAAAATTAACGTTTTCATGAATTTGTTAGAAATAAGCCACTGACACGCGGCAACGTTGCTTACTCCCGTTGGCGGGAATTTGAAATAGTAGAGGGCCAAGTTTCGGCTTGCTGTCTGATTCTCTGTATCTCTTGTTTTATCCATCATTATACGTCATTATACGAGGCTTGAAATGCTTCCTCAAATTCAAGAAACGCAAAATAAGCGACCTTATCTTCGGAGGGTCGTCCTCGGTGTCATTAACATGCAATTAGGGTATCTTACCGTATCCGCCAGGCTACCATCAACCGAATATCGTTACGAGAATGTAATAGTAGAGGAGTTGCTGATACCGGATATAACTATATATTATCGAAGAGCAACTGTTACTCTCTTGAAATAGTTTTAACGATCTCTGAAATTTAGAGGTTTGTTGTGAAGATTGTTATTTACAGAATAACCCTCTAGTTTTATATATTTATAGGATCCGGCAGACGAAACATGCATCCGTGAACTCGAGAAAGTACAACGGAAAGCGATACGTTTTGTTAAGAAGTACTACGATAAAAAAGCAAGCGTTACCAAAATGCTGTCAGATGTAGGTTGGGAATCCTTAAAAGATAGGAGACTAGAAGCTAGAATTCGACTGCGTGATTAATTTAGGGAAAGTACATTTGCGGAAGATATAGTAGATATTATGAGACCCCCTGCTACCTTGGACGATCCGACATTGAGCGCAAAATAATAGAAATAGATGCTAGGACGAGTCGTTTTAAGAATTCATTCTTTCCGCGAACTATACATGATAATAATAGGCTAAAAAAATAGTCCGAATGCCCGGTATTTTTACCCCCTGCCACACGCCGTAAGGCGGCTTGCAGGGTATTTATGTAGATGTAGATGTAGTTGTAAAACTGATACATATTAAATTCAACGTTCAAGAGTGAATAGAAAGCTTTTCGGTGAAGATATGGCGTATACCTGTATGGCCAAATGCTTATTTTTCAGAGTTAAAGAAAAGAAAAAATATTTCCTAGTTTCCAGACACAACAAAATTAATCAAAACCATTTTGATTGTATTCAAGGAGCACTTTATCAACTCAGGAAGAACTGTGAAATCAGAAAAATTAAGAAACTAATTTTTGCTAGTCTCCAGTTACATACTGCGCTGCCAAATCAACCTTGTGACAACTCTATTAGAGGAAAATATAACAAGTGACGACAATGCAGCTATTACTGAGTGTTTTGAACTCACGGAAATGTTTTAGTCTATACTTGACATTGGAATTTGAAATTGTAAAAAAGAGTATTCTGAATCAGACGAACTATTGACTAATAAAAGTAATACCATGTATACGTATAGAATTTTCACTGAAGTAGCAAAGAGAAATAGGTTTCAAGCTCAAATGCTCCAAATGTCCTATAAAATTCTGAGCTAATCTAGGGTACTAGGTAAAGGCTATCTCAAATGTCACAAAAGATTGTAGATTACTTGGACTATATTGCTTGCAAATTGCGTTTCTTGAATTTGAGGAAGCATTTCAAGCCTCGTATAATGACGTATAATGATGGATAAAACAAGAGATACAGAGAATCAGACAGCAAGCCGAAACTTGGCCCTCTACTATTTCAAATTCCCGCCAACGGGAGTAAGCAACGTTGCCGCGTGTCAGTGGCTTATTTCTAACAAATTCATGAAAACGTTAATTTTCATCGTAGAACGTCGATTAAAAGACGCACGTGGATCTCTCTGAACGAGTGATACGACGGAGATAACAATTATTTGCCGATTTAAATTGTTTATAACTTTTCAAATCGTATTACACGCGGTCAGTCTTAACCCGGGCACTTCCTGCTGAGAGGGTATGGTCACTAAGGTTGAGCGAAGGGTCCGAATTTCGAGACGAACCCTCCCAAAATCTACCTGGAATTTTATAACGGTAAAAACCCCGCCTGGCTACCATGAACCAGATTTTGCGATTCGTATCGTCTTTCGTTGTCCTTTTTCTTATTCTCGAATACAAAACGTGGTACCGGAAGGGTCCCGTAAATGTATACCTAACGTGAGGCATAACGAAAGCAAAACAGCATCGCTCACGGACCTTTACTCCTCTTTTAGGATGCTAATCTCCTAACGAATTCATGTTTCTTGAGTGCTGTTCCATACATATTATGGATGTGGGTACCCCGTGTTATTTGTGAGGGTTGCTCCAAAAAAGGTTCTCCTGTTGACAAAGTTTTCCTTCAGAGCCTTTACGAAAAATCCTGGTAAATGGATTTTCTTCCGAAGTAGTTAAATGCTGAATATTTTCCTACATTGAGCTATGATTGCCACTCCTGACTTTTTGCAAATGCATCACTTTAAAAGTATTTGATTGCAGCAAAGCGTGACAGATTGGAAAANGAGCCTTTACGAAAAATCCTGGTAAATGGATTTTCTTCCGAAGTAGTTAAATGCTGAATATTTTCCTACATTGAGCTATGATTGCCACTCCTGACTTTTTGCAAATGCATCACTTTAAAAGTATTTGATTGCAGCAAAGCGTGACAGATTGGAAAATGCTGCTTTCGGATTTCTTGAGCCTGTGATAAATTACCCGTTCGTAAGGTGAAGACGCTGCTACAAATGAGGACACTTTCATTTTTTTCGTTATTCTTTCTCCATATTTTTTGATGATGCGGTCAGAATCGGAATATCGCTAATTAACCTCAAATTTGAATGTAATGCAGCAATATGGCGTCGAAATGTTCAAAATAGTAGCTTATTTCAGTACCTTTCTTCTATAACTCTACGCAGAAATAGATATTCTTAAAAATTTTATTTCAAATAATGTCGCTATTCGGAAACAATGGTTTGAAATAAGAGATTCGCTATTTACATTAAGAAAATAGTATTCAGTCGAACTTTGACTCCGGTGTAGGCGGTACAGTTGACTCCCCCGTTTCGATGACTCCCCTAGCGGTCGGGAGTTATCTTTACCGCGGCACAGATGACTCCCCTAATGATTGGGGGCCGTCTATACCTAGGTAGAAATGACTCCCTTCAGGTAGAGAAAACTCCCCATCCTTTTTTATATTTTAAAAACTTTAATCGATAAGTTGATGAAATAACTGCGTTGAAAAAATGTTATGAATTCATTTATAATAATACAGTTAGAAGGAATAATCCTGTTTCCTTCATTAGCAGTTCAAAAAGTATTTTGAATGAAAACTAACAGATCTCGCGCTGTGTCTCGCTTGTAGTAGTAAAACATCAATCTCAGTTGATGATTTTCCAGCTATTATGGGTACATGAAGTAGCCATTAAATGTTGCAATGTACGTTTTGAAAATCTCTATGTGTATGAGTACAATATTAGGAAAAGAATTGACAATAAACAGAATGCTTCCCTGGTTGATCGCGGCCACGCACGCGTAGCTCGGAAAGCGAATTTTTATATCACTCCATATCTCGGCTCCTATAGGAGAGAACTGAATATTTTTTTCATATGTTTTATTTTCATCCTTCTCCTCAACACTGATGCCGTGTAAATTTGTTGTTATATTTTTTTAAATTCACAAAATGTTTTTGAATAAACCCATAGCGAAATTTTTTGAAAATTGAACACGAAAAAGTTGATCTGCAGAAAACTTTTTTAATATTAGTTTTAGATGGGTATATGCTGCGTATGAAATTTAGAAGAAAGTTTGAAATTTTCAATAAACAAGAAATGGCAACAATTGATGGAATGATTCTCGAGAAATCGAATTATAATTATGCTTAACTTTTCCGTTTCGACCCTAACCGGGTAGTTTCGTTTTCAAGGAGCGCCCAATTACGGCAAAATATGCTCACGAATATGAAGTTCAAAATCTTAGGTTGTATTCAAGATATCGTCCCGTAACAAACGTTAAATAAAAATTTAAACATTTTTCTCGATTTTTATTGAAACAAATTTCTTGTTACTTAAGAAACGAGAAACATTTATGCGACACATAAAGTTGACTGCATAACACAATTTTTATGTTGTTACGTTCCAGTAAGATAATTTTTTACTAAGTTTTTGTGACTCTGAAATTGAGTAAATATAATAATTTTGTATGATGTTGATGTGACGAGTAGTTTACTAAAATATTAGCAGCTTAAATTACCAAACATTTTCGAATAGAAAATGAAGGTAGCTAAGACTTTCATATGCAAGCGGAGTTACTGAGTTATTTATTTAGAATGAGATCGTAGTTTTTATCCCAGTTGATGAAGTAAGACTTTAATCTAAAACAGCAGCATTGCCGGCCATTTCCATGAATTTCGGCAGTTTTTTTGCACGAGTGCCATTTATGGGGCTTAATCGATTTTACGGATTCAGTAATAAAATTAACGATGAAGCAATTTATAGAAATTATAGTAAACGATCGTAAAGAAAAAATTACACGATTCGTTAATGATATCTTATCTTTAGTTTACTGTTATATCGTTAAAATATTTTGCTATGTCTGCAAAATTTGGACATTGAGTAGAGTATTCATTTTAAATAATTTATACCACAGACAGAAGAAAACCCAGAAATATTTTCCAAATTTATCGTCAGGATAAATGAAACCAAAAGTAAATGCACAAAATTGGTTTTATTTTCAGAAAAGTTTGAACTAAAATTTTAATACTATTATTATATAACTTACTTTATTGATAAAACGCGATTAAAATGGTTGCCAACGTTCACCAAGTAAACGCACATACCATTTTGGCGGTTTTCAGTAACCTCATCAGTAGTCAACTGTGATTTTGCAGAACCAATTTGCTCAATAGATGAATAAAAATACCAGTCCGCTGATTGTGAACCCGATGGACGATAAAAGACTGCAATAGATGTGTCTAGCAATGTTGCAAGGGCAGTAAGTTCCACCTCCGTCCCCCAGACATTGTTCTTCTCCATTCCTGTGTCAGAAAGATAATCGTTTATATCTTTACCAATGAAATTTTCAAATATTTTGCGATACTTCTTGCTCCTTAAAATCTTTACAGCTCTCGCACGCAGGTCACTGTGATAACATTCTTTCATCGTAAGCTCCTTGCTAACTGCTCGGAAAAGGCAATTTCCATCCCCAAGGATTTCATCAATTTTTTTCGGTGAACCAAGCAAGTCTGCTTTATGCCGTAATTCTCTTCTCCAAAATGTAACATCGAGCTTTAGTTCTTGGCATTTTTTTCTCCTCCACTCAACATTAGTTGGTCGAAAAGGGAAGTTTTTGCACACCATTCCTAAACATTTGATATCATCTTCAAATTCGAATGTATTGTGAATTGTATTGTCAGTTTTGGCGGAACTTCTCTCTTTAAATAATTTTAAGTTCGACCCATGTTGTTTAGCTTTGAGTGTCCTTCCTCCCATTGTTACCAGTTCATCAAGACTCTTATCCGCAAAGCACTTCGAAACCAAATACGGCCCTTCATATGGCAATTGTCCTTTGTCTCCCTTCCTCTCTGCTTTACGAAGATTGTAGACCAAGACCTTGTCTCTAACTTCATATTTAAATATTAGATGTCATGAAAATCGATAAAAAATAAATTTTGCAAATTTAACTACTTTTTCTGACTATGAGGGATTTCTGTTGAACACCGAGATTTACAACCGAGTTGTTATAAGGAATATTACATCCATCCAGGGTAAGAGTTGGGATGACATAATCTTTTAGTGAGTTTAGGATGACCAGTTATGTCAGCTTGTGACTTCGATGGGTTGACTGTAAGAAAATGTTTCTTACTCCATTCATTTATTTTAGTCAAGTCATGGTTGACGCGCGTTATCGAATCCGAGAAGCTTGATGTTGGGGAATATATGATTGTAAGTGAGCATACCGCACTTATTCCCAAAGAGAAACGGATATGAAAAAGTCTGACAGCAGTCAGTCTCCGGTCGGCTCCTGTGACCATTGAGCTGTCGTGCCAGAACAGTCAGACATGCCGTTCGGGAGACTTTTCCGGCATGGCGAGTGTAAGGGGCATCTTCTGGCGCACCAGAACAATCACGTGACATGAATGTTTTTCAGTATAATATTTATAGAGAAAAAAATTTATTTTTCCAACATACTGATTTCGGTTGCAGTTCAATTAATAGCATGGAAATGATAACTTTCCGGATGATATTCTAAATATGTTTAAAAACGTTTTCATCGTTATATCTTGAAAAAAATTAGGGACAATGCGGTTTACTTCCGGAATACCGATTGAATGATATTTCGACCGATATAATCGATGTTTTGATAGTTTCATTAGTTGTCATTAGATTAGTGACATTTGTTTGGTATTTCAAAATAACCAGCTTTCACTGAACGGTTGCGTGTCATAGTTACAACTGACGCAACTACACTTTGACAAGAGACACATCCAGGCTTTTCTATCTCCAACGTGGTTCTTTTCGCATATTTTACTCGTTCCATCACCCATCTGAAAGTCGCTCACCTTATCTACTAGATAACAAGGCAGGCGAACATGTCACTCCGTAGCCCGCAAAGGGCATTGTCTTCATCGGGTGTACTCGCCAGCGTTCCACTATCCCTTAATTTTTGGTATATCTAAGGAGTTACGAGTAAAATGAAACTCCCTTTTCTTTTTTTGGGAGGTAAAGAGAATATTTTGATATATTTAAAGTTTTATTAAAGGCAATACTTCAAACCCTTCTAAGTTTTTAGAGCGATTAGATATAATATCTGCAGAAAATTAATCGAGTATTAGATCTTAAATCCACTGAGACAAAAACAACTATTTTATTGCTTATAAATTAAGAAGAATATCTNTCTGCAGAAAATTAATCGAGAATTAGATCCTAAGTCCACTAAGACAAAAACAACTATTTTATTGCTTATAAATTAAGAAAAATATCTCAAATCTGGCATTTACATCTGCATACGCACTCCCGAAAGCTGCGTTTTGGCGTGTGGCAGGGGGTGCATTGGGGGGATGTACCATGTACTTTCTTAATCGATTACTTTTGCGTATCGTTCACGGAAAAAAATAAGTTCTTGAAACGACTTGTTCCAGAATATATCCCTGATCTTCCTTAAAAAATCAACACGGCCTATATATCAGGGAGGTCGCATAATATTGGCTGCATATTCTAAAAACATACTTTCTCTAAACTTATTAAAGAAATTAAGCCTTTGTTTAAATCCTCTATCTTCAGAGATTCCCATCCTACGTCCTGGAAATCTTATCTTAATTTCTGAATGATCATAAAAGGTAAAATAAAGAAACAAAGGTAAATCCAGGGGTTTACTTTCCATAGAAAGGGTGCTCGTACCATTCGGCCAGTTATAAAATTATTAAACTGCGCTTGAGTGTCATATTGCCTACATTCAAATAGTTTGACGTAGGAATTCCATTAAGCTAAACGGATTTAACTGCTAGGTAAACCTTAGTAGAATATGTAAATTTTCAGTTTAACGTAAGAAAATAAGATGGGAAATTATTTGATTACGTTTATTTGTTACAGTTAGAGTACTGAAAGCATGAAAAGATTCAAGATTCTCTTCTCTGCTCTAATCCAGTAGGAAATATTATATAGCCTCGCAAAATCGTAGGAAAACTATCACAAATTATTCTTGGGTGTCGGATATTGAATGGACATTGAATGGAATGGCAAAGAGTTCAACTTGACGTTGCACTATTCCCACATTCAACATCCTATTTCGACGCTAATATCTTGATAGATGAATTAATATTTTTTCAGATGGAAAATTTCGCCATATATGTATCGCAGTGTACGTGAGTTGCGTGGATGCCTAATGTCGATTATCAGTTGCAAATGTTTCATAAACAAAGGCGCATTGAGTTGAACGTCCGTAAACGTGTTTGGTATTTTGTGCAAGGAACGTGTCTTGAAAGCTTTGCATAAATCCGTGGGGCACAAAACTGACGTGTTCCTTTTCGTGATTTTGTAAAAAACAATTTCGACGATGAAAATTAGAATCTCTATTAAATCTTCTATATTACGGATCTCCTCCCGATTTCGAACGACCAATAACTCGAATTTAATTTTAGAAAGAAAGAATGATCTGTAACGAAAGTAAAAGAATTATAGTAGATTAGCTACACCGTAAATGTATCACTGTTAATAAATGTGTCCTCTCTTTAATGATTAGTGCGGTCAAACTCAAAATTATCTCCCCCATAAACACGTTCACCATTCTCCCTCTCACCTTTACCTCCCACTGTTCCTCTTCTCTCCTTCCACACCCTCTTCATGTCATCCCTTTTTCACCCTTCCTTACCCCTGCCTCTTTGCCTACCTTTTCACAGTCTTTTCAACCCCTTGAGTATTTTAGTTGGCCTTGTTTGTTCTGCCATATGATCGAGTCCCGCTAGGAATTCTTAGCTTAACTTGAGGTCTGCATATCCCCTTTCGATTTTGCCTCGTTGCTATGGCGTGCTAATACCCTAAAATTTCGTCATGCAAAAACACTGCGTTAGAAACTGGCGTGATAAAAATTATATATGTATCGCATTTATCTCTGAGTACTGTGCAAAGAAATCATTTCACTTGAGTTGAATTTTCCTTCGAATGTTCTGAAATGTGGCGATCTTTCTTATCTGTTTTTCACTGCCTCCGACTTCTGACAGTCTATCAATCATACCAGCTGTGGCTAGTGTGTACTCTCTATAATCGCTATATTATAGCAGCCGATGGGACTTACAGACTTTAAAGAACTCACCCATTCTAAATAAAGTTTTGTACAATATTAAGTCTCCATTTTACTTGTAATTTCTCAATAAAATTTATCGAAACCCATCATAATGTTATACAAGTTCAGTAACCACTGGTTAATATACAAATCTTTAACCGGTTGGATCTTTTTTTGATTAACAGACTCCTACAATTACTCCAACGTCGCATTTTCAAAAATAAAGACAAAATATTTGTCACGTATAACTGAAACTGGATAGAAAACTCACGAATATTCTGCGGTGGAGCAATCGAAAACACTTTATGAAGTGCCTTATGGGTAGATGTGAAAGCATCCTGGAACCGGGACATGAACTATTGATTACCTGCAAACTCGAGAAAGTGCAGCGCAGGGTGATTCCATTTTTTAATTTTGTGATGAAACAGCAAACTTAACGAAAATGCTCTCAAACGCAAGTTGAGGATCCTCGAGGAAATCAGAAGCTTGGATGCGATTACTTGGTGATTTAGAGAAAGTACATTTGCGGAATCGTTATTACTACTTTGGCCGATCCGATAATGAGCGTAAAATAAGACAAATAAATGCTAGAATAAGTCGTTTAAGTCGTTCTCATTCATTCCTCGAACGATGTGTATTAACATTGAGCTAAAGACGCAGCTCAAAATCTTAGTGTTATATTAGGTTATTGTTATTATTTGTTTTTAGTATAATTAATAGCAGTTTTTCAAGTCTTAACGGAAGAAAAGGAAGGAAGTACTAGAAAAAAACACTCTCGCAATAGACCCAAAACACAAAACGCCCTCTGCCTTATCGTAAATTCTCAACGACCGCTACCAAACCTCAGGTTAACACCAGAATTCTTCCCCAAATCCCAAAAATGGAAAATATCTCTCCTTGGTAATACTTCACGGAGTAAAATCGCAACGTTTTCATCTACTCAACCTTTCAGCTACTTTCGCTCCTGAAAATATGTTTTCCTTTTTCGTGTGAATATTTTCCAAAAACCAGAAACCGTGTGACGTGTTGTAATCCGTGAGAAAGGGTTATTTGTTTTATAGTTGCTGAAACAAATCGTATGTTACGGTTGTTTTAATATTTTCTAAACCTTTTTTAAGCCATTTCGCCCGCCAAAATGAAGCTGCTCCGATTCTCGATCAATTTTCATCGTACATGTAGATTGAAAATATATCTGCTAGAGTTTCTTTCTTACGAAATCTCTATTTCTTTCCTTTAGATTTTTTTCGTCTCCATAGAATATATTCCGTAATTTGCTGTGTATTTGCGTTCGAATCATTTTAATGTCGTAACAAATGAGGCGGAAAATATATGAAAAGATCTTATTATATACACTTTTATCGCAGAGGTCTTTTCGTAGAATATCCCATAAGTTTTTCCTTATTAAATTACATGACTGAGTAAATAATTGTTCGTGGAATATTCACATAAATGTCCCCGGAAAGAAAAAATACATGTCGCATGCTTTCACTCTTGAACGCGAACCGGTGAGAAGATCAGATTACAGACGGAAGCTTCTTGATAAATCCATCGATTCAGAATTTTTAGAAGAAGTTGAAGACATTGTCATTACGGTAAATAACGAGCGCCATCTCCGAGAGGCGACGACCGAGCTTTACAAGAAAATAATTGCTAAAATAGATAGACGTTCTTTCCGCAGAGCATTAGAGGTGCGACCAGTATGTATTTGGTTAGGTCTTTGGTGTTGATACACCCCATGCCTTCAGTGCCTTGGCGCATGGCACTGAATGAATGGTATGAATCTAAATCAGAAAAATCTAAATCGTATGCTGTCACTCTGTCTAGGACCAATCTTTCTCTTTTTTGTCCAATTTGTCCAGTCTTTCTCTCTTTTTTGGCGAAGGATATCTTTATTGCCTGTTCCATTGCTGCGATGACAGAATTTATTTTTCGAACCTTTCGATCGCTTTACTTCTTTTTCGGGTACGAATTCAAAATTTTCCGGCGAACCACCTTTGACTATGTAATCAGTAATGTACGTGAAGTTAATTGATAGACGTGATAATACTTTCAAACTGATTTAGCGTAAGTTTTAAGTCGGCTTTAGCTAATAATAATTCTTATGCCTCACTCTGTAACGTTTAATTGAGTATTTGCTCGCAAAACAAAATAAAACCTAAATTCGTTGATCTGGGAAAACTTTCCCGCGCCTCCCTTCCCACTCCTTAGAGGTTACCTAACTATTCCAAAATGCGTTGGATACAATGGAAAATCGCTTCAACTTTATCGTGAGCCGACGGCATTGGGTTTGCCTTTCGAAGCCTGAATGGGTTCGAGTACGAACGAGGGCTCCATTTCACTTCAGCGAATTGGAAGTGGTCGCTTTAATCACTGGATGAGTAACTTCAAGGAGGAGAAGCATAGGAAGGGGCGAAGACGAACGAACCTCTCCCTTTGTCCCTCCCTCTCGTCGCCCCCCTGTCTTCCGTGTATAAAGTACCCGAAATGTCATGAGGAACTTCATTTCTGATCGGACCGTCACTCTGCTTGGACACGCTACCTTAGGAAAAATACGACTTAATCCACGGAACTGGACTTCGTTGGAATGCTGTTTGTGGTTGATGAGGTAGGAATCTTCGATTTATTGGTAGTGTTTTTAATTGTTTGTTATTTGCGTGGATTTTCGATGACTCTTCCGAAAGGCTCCAATTGTTTTGGTATTAGTGCAGTTTATTTCGCGTCAGTATGTGTATTAGGTATCGCTGTCACGCTGCAGTGATCATGTGAAGTGCAATTGACGCAGAAGACCTGCATGGGGTGAACTTTGAGGATTCCACGCTAGGAAATTAGACCACCGGTACTTCGTCCATAACAGCCAGCCAGCCAGCCAGTATGCTCTGCTCGGAGAAAAATCTAGAGAGCTTCACTGAACTCTGAATATTTGGTGCTACTGCTAAATATGGACCAGGTATGAGATTTTCCTTATTTTAAAGTTGGAGAATTTAATTGTTTGTTGACTGAGCATTTGGATTTGTCTGTATTTAGTAGGAAGATGTCTGGAATCAAGTGAGATCAATTTAATTCCTGACAAGAATTTGAATTTGTGTGATCGAAGACTGCTGGTTTCCTCGATTTGTGTACTCTAATAACCGTGCATAGCACGGTTATTAGAGTACACAATTACTGGCATAGCATAACTACTGCTATGCCAGTAATTAACTTGCTTTATTTTTAAGTGTCTTGTAGGGTTTCTTTTTCCAGTGGTAGTGTGAACGTTGAATGTTAAATATGATTTTATTCGTTTTTATTTCTTTTACATAAAGCGTAAGGTTGAGTTTTGTATAATCTCTGCGCTGTTGTGCATAAAGCTTGATTTATTCTTACTCTGCTCGAAACTTTCAACATAACGTACTGTTATTGCTTACAGGTTGCGAACCCGTATGAAATGCTGCGGAAGGTTTCTATAAAACCGGATCTTCACTTCTCAATGCAAGAGGTTCAACAGATGCTGTCCACTGGCTTTGAAGAATCTCTATTTGGACGAGTCTTATTGTTTGAAGAAATGTGTTAAGGAGTGGTGTCAGATAAAGGTAAGAAGTTTATTTTAATCTCTTCATAATTTGGTCAATATTGGACTATTTCCTGTTTTCATTTTAGTTTCTCTCTCCGTCAGCGGCTTCTACCAAAATTGACACGGTACTTTCAGTTAAATTTTTCAAATTTCATGGTTATAAATGTAGTCGTTAATTTATCTTATTCCAGAATGGTTAGTCTAAGATGTCTGAACAATTCGTTTATTTCTAAATTGATATTTAAAACACCATTGTAAACACTATTTAAAATGTTCATGGGTTCTTTGGTAACACAACCTAAATACTCCAAAGAAATTAAAGTTTTATCACTTAAATTTTATAATGGGACTTCCGCTTTCCTTATATCGTAGTTCTATGCATCGAAACTTTTCCGTTCTTCGGTTTACTAACATCGAGATTTTATTATTCTTAATCGCATAAACTGAACTTTTTTTACGATATCTGCTCCGCAGAGAGCATTGTACTGTAGAAATATTGTATTCCGAACACTATAACAAACTTATTGCCGGGAATTCGTTCCAATTCATATTTATTTCATGAAAAGTCATTCATATTCATATACATTAATGGGTATTGAGTGATATATAACAACGTTAAGAATGTATCTGCACAGTCGGAGTCTGTCGCAAAGGAACACAACATTGGGAAGATGTAACGATAGTCTGGAGTCTTAATGTGCAGCTTGATCTCCTAATGAATTAATATCTTAATGTTACACTTTTTTGTACTGCGAACCAATCTTGAAGAGTCTACTGTATTTGAAAACTTTAAGAATTTCATGGAGATGGGGCGCAATGAATTAAAAAGCTTCGGCATTAAAATAATTCTACAATCAGTTTCGCAAATTCAGCCATACTGCAAAATTCTTCAAAAAACGGGGTTTGGAGCAAATGTAACGGAAAGAGATCTGAGCGGCAATGGAGATGCAGCATTCGGAGTATTGTTAATTTTTTTGACAGAGTCTAGAGAACCGTAGTCTAATTTTCATTAATCTAATTTCTCCTCAAATTCGTCCCTCTTGATCTATTTACTTTTCTCCCCTCCTTTCAAACCTCTTACTCCGCCTCTTAATTATTTTATTTGTTGCCTATACTTCCGAAGCCTTACACCTGAGGACTTAAAATATTTGTTTTAATTCATTATGACAAATTGTGCAATCATTCACATTATCTTAAATCCGGGATATTAGTTAAGACTTCTAAACCAACTTTAAAAACTACAATCTAATTCATATTACATGATTTAAAAACTTGCTATTTCCTTAATTGAGGTTTTCAATGGCAGTCATTGTAAAAAGTGCGGCCTATGTAAAAATAATTTCAATTTTCATGACTTTCATACAGTAATGAAATGAAATTTTATTTTGAACATTTTTAAAATTGCTAACTGACCTAGCTTCCATTAAAAATAATTTCCATAAAATTGTGTAGTAATTTAGTTGAATCTACATTAATGTTATTTTGGTCTCCTAAAACAGCCACAATTATGAATGCAGATTGAAATTCCTGCCTTCGAAACTGCTGGAATCTGCCTCCCTCCAACCGCATCCAGACATTCGGATACAGAATAACCTCGGAGGCTACCAGCGACTGCCTTCGTCTGCAAGAAACGTTCTTTCCATTTCGCCCAGCTGCTTGTCAGTTATCTACAGCAAAAAGATCTTATTATGAAGATGCATCCGACGAGATTCATTGCTACAGATGTTCCTGAAAGGAGTGATGCTGCTTCAGATCTTCACCGCTGTCCAGCTGTGATTACCTGTCGAGCTCTTCTTGGACGTATGATGTAGCTGCTCCCGGGTCGGAAAAACTGGTGCTTCGTAATTGTAGCTGTGACAAAGGATCGCTTTACTTCAACGTCTAAGGCATTGCGGAGCGAGTATTCAAGACCAATTGAAGGTGCCACGGAAAGTGCCCAGGATGAAGAGTTCGGCGAAAGGTAGGTGCAGTTTCACTAACGCTCTTAATTCGTGCAATTTCTATAGAATAGATGCGAATTTTACAATCAAATACTTGCGAAATAGGTTATTAAAAATCCTTGCCAATTTGCGAAAGACATTTTGTTACGGAAAATGCTATCCTGTTAAGTATACGCGTTGTTTTTAAGACTTGCTTACAAATAAGTACGCGGTTACTTATTTATATTTCAGGGACGAGGAAAGTGTAAGAAGAATTTCCAAAAAGTTGCACTTATTTATTATCTGTGCAGTACTTGGAACAGATTAGATTTAGTACTGTTGAACAATTGTGGCAATATTTGTTTTGTACGATAGTTACGGTACTTACGGTGTAATTAGTGTAAAAAAATTAAAACATTGCTGGAGAAATGTTTTTATTACCTTAGCACCAGGATATGAGCTCTCTGAAAATACCGCATTGTGGAAATTGGAAAGTATTTCACGATAGCAGGTGAAGTAAACCAATTAATTTTATGATCAGAATAGCTTGTCCAAGTCTCTCGGACATTTTATTACGGATGCTAGTTTGTGGAATAGAAACTAAAGGAGGGGTCTCGCAGAAAAATATATTAAATTTCAGCATATTAGTTTTCTGCGTTTAATCATTTCGGTATTTTAATTACTCGTAAATCTAAAAATATTCTTTTCCGCGCATTTAAACGGAGCACTCTGTAAGATTTCACTTCTGAGAATTCATTCATCCGAAACTGGCCTCGTAACCGTCAGATCAGAAACTTGCATAAAATCTCGACCATTGGTAATTCAACTTAATGCTATGCACAGAGAGTAGCATACATTATTTAATATAATTATTTAATTTGTGTTAAATTTGTATGTACAACCGAGAGGTTTATTAAGTGACAAAATTCAATTTTCTTTTGGCAAATCATTACTGAAAAGATTTTGCTACATTAACTATATTTAACGTGATATAAATGTTAACTATGGGATAAATAGTTGTCGTAAGTAATCGTGATGAAGTTTGTTTCGATTAATTTGAAGAGTGATATTTGAAAGTCTGCATCCCATTCAACAGCGCGATAAACAACCCATTTTTAAGTTCTAAGAGTGATTAAAATAACAGATTAATGAAAACGAAATTTTTTAAAATGCATTATCAAACGCAATTTAAAACATGCTAATGTTTTATCTAACTTGTTTAGCCGTGGATAGCCGTGTAGCCCTTATAATCTATATATATATATAAAGCAGAAATTCTGTGGGTTTGTGTGTTTGTGTGTCTGTTTGTTTGTCCGCGATTGGAGTCCACACCGTTCGTCCGATTGGCGTCAAATTTTGCATACGTGTTCTCTGAGACCCAGAAGGAAGCACTGTCATATTTTTATTTGATAACTTTGCTGGGTTTGATCCAAGATCGTTCAGATAGGTTTCCATAAGAATTACACGTAAAGTTCGATTTTATCGGTTACAGACTTTATTTCTTCTGCAAAATTAAATTAGAAGGAATAGTCGCATAAAATCAAAATAGGTACCCAAAGAAAGGAAATTTAATACAGATTCTTATTATGGTCGTGGAATATCGCTTTCTATTCGAAGTTGCGAGAATTTAGATAAAATATGCGAATATTTTGAGAAATTTTGAGTTAGTAAACAACCCGTCCCCCTGACGACCAATGCGATTGTTGATTCCGAGTTTATGCATTTTCCCATAAGAATGCATTTGTATGTTAGCCCGTTTAGAAGCAAATGACGATATGAAGAGGATGAAAATTTTCAGATATTATAATTATATCAGTCACGAAAAATTTGTAGTGATGAATTACAGGGCAACAAACATGCGTAGCACCGTAATAAATTAGTGGAGATGGAGGAGTAACTTTTTATCTATCATTTCGGACTCTTGACAATTATACGATTAAAGTCACCAGAATCAAAAGTTGAAAATCTTGCAAACTTAACCATTACTTTGAGACATGTTAATAATAAGAGGGAAATTCCATAATGATTCACGTTCTTATTGTTGATTGTAGATTTCGGCATCGAACTTTGATTAGAAAATTTTTGTTTTCAATAACCTGTTCCATTGGACTAAACTAAGATGCAAGATGTTATTTTCTCTTAGGTACAAATAGGTATACTACATTTAATCCGACACCTATTTTCCCCATTGAGAATCAACGGGCACTTCGACATTGCGAGAATTTAGATAAAATATGCGAATATTTTGTGAAATTTCGATGTTGTAAACAACCCGTCCCCCAGACACCAATGCGATTGATTCCGAGTTCATACATTTTCCCATAAGAATGCATGTGTATTTAGACCCATATAAAAGCAATTGACGATATGAAATGGAGGAAATAATTCAGAGATTTTAACTATTATAGTTACGAACAATTCGTAGTGATGAATCGCAGGGGCAACAAAAATACGTAGCACCGTAATGACATAATGGAGATAAATGAGTAACTTTTTGTCTATCAATTCGGACTATTGACATTGAAGTTGAAAATCTTGCAAACTTGCACATTACTTTGAGACGTGTTAATAATAAGATGGATATTCCCTAATGATTCACATTCTTATTGTTGATTATAGATTTCGGCTTCGAACTTTAATTAGAACATTTTTGTTTTCAATAACCTGTTCCATTGGACTAAACTAAGATGCAAGATGTTATTTTCTCTTACGCACAAATTGGTGTGCTATAATGAATCCGACATCTATTTTCCCCGTTGAGAATCAACGGGCACTTCAGCTAGTAGTTTAATAAAAACTCCAAAATGGGATATCTATTATAAAAAAATCCAGCAGTAATTGGCCTTAAAATTCCAAACCGTTGATGGAAATCAAATCTGACAATTTGTGGGGAAACAGATCGTATTATTTACGCGAATATTAGTCTCCATTTCTTTCGCGCTTTTGCGAAACCTATCAACCGTTCAAACGGTCAGGTGTAATAAATACAGAACTTATCAGACATCGAAATCGTGCTACCAAAAATGTTGGCGGGAAACTGGTTTCTTTAAGGCGATCGTGAGAAGAGAGAAAAGTCTTGAAAAAGGCTTACTTCCCGCTAATATTAAATTTTACTTCCTGCTCAGCCTCATGCCCGTTCCTCCAAATAACTAACATTTCTTCCGCTGTAAACTGTGAAAATTGTTAGTTGAAGAAAATCGCTACTTGGGGGAAAGGTGTGTTCGAACCCAGGAGTCTGTTTCCGCGAGATCGCAAATCGAATTTATCAAAGTCTCATAAAAAATGTTGATTCATTGAAACCGGATCTCAATCTCATTTGGCTTAGCAGATAGCTGTAACTGTAATCTCCTATTTACTATTTTGGTAGATGGAGATCGCTGCAGAATTTTACTTTATTTAAAAACTAGTAAACGCCCCCGTCAAGCATGACGGAACTTAATTTAGTTTAAAAAGTATATCTAATATCTTATCTGGTCTTCCTAAGCAAAACAAAATCCGTAAGATCATAAATCAATGTATTTCTACCATTATTTATGATATTTATTCTACAGCGTTTAAAGTCGTGAAAGCTTACTTTACGTAAATTTCTTATAAAAATAAAACATTGGATGATTCATGAAATCAACATTCAACAATGGCCTTGGTCGTCAAAGGGATGTTTTTTATTTCCCAAAAATTTTACAAAATTAGTATATTTTACAAAATCCTTAAATTCGTATCTATATCAATATTTTACGACTAAAATAAGAATATATGATCATTTTCCTTCTGACACTTGTCTCAATTTCGTACGACTATTGTTTCTAGTTTGATTTTGTAAAAGAAACCTCTGCAAATCATGAAAACGTACTTTACGTTCATCCCTTATGGAAACTTATTATGGGCTCCTGGGTTCGAACCCGGGCCTTTACAGAGATGCTTTCCTACGGGTTTCAGCATACTAGAGTCATAAACTATGCAGTTTGTTTCGGATATCGAAGTCAAGCCGTTTCTGAGGTAAGTAGGGGGACGGACAGACATTGGCTTTTTATATTTGATTTGTCTATTAGATTCTTGCTTTTATACCTAATTATGTAATCGGCATCGTTGCCGTCTGAATAACTTGTGGGTAACAAGTTATTCAGACGGCAACGATCGGTAGCGTCAAGACTTCACTTGTCGCTACCGATACTTTCATTGATTGAGTCATTTACTAAAGTCGCTTCGTTAATTAATGAAAAATTTACCTTTTTATCAGTTTCTACGGTTTCTGATCCAGATCAATATTAGACAGTAAAAAATGTTGGTTAATTTTCTTAGGATGCTAAAAATAAACTTCACGTGCGTTAACGAAAGTTGCAGACATCGGATAAATTTATAAGATAAGTCTATTGAATTATTTTCGGTGCATTAAATTTCTTCATTCTTAATTTTACTGACAGCTGCTTTCCTACGATGGAAGCTCGATGCTTCCTGATGTACGGCTGTAATTTTTTTACAGAATAAATTTATATTCACAGCAATATGGTCAGTCCAAGGAAGCCTTCTCTATTCTTCTAAACAGTTTCGCTAGGAGTATAAAATTTTGAATTTAACTTTATTGTGAAAATCACCAGTTTGGCTTGTTAGAAATCTTTGCATTTAGTTTGTAATCAGTAAATTACTGCAGAGTTGGAAATGATGATCAATGAAAAACTGAAGTTTTGATTCACAGTTGGTTTTCAAGGTTTTGGAAGAAAAAGCAGTTTCCTAAGGAAATTCGCATGAGAAGATAGTTTATTTTGGTTGCTTAAAAACTATAATTATCAAAATGTATCAGCTGAATTTGTGTATTGAATGGTTGTTTAAACTAAAACTTAATAAAGGTAATCTACCATGGATGTTTGTTAAATATTTCTTTAAATTCCACATTTTGTTAAATGTGAATGAAACAAATTTACGTAAACAGAGTATTTAATACTTGTGTTGTATCTAAATTTCTCTTACCACATATTAGGTGAATAAAATTATTGGAAAATTGATGGAAAATTTCATTTCAACCACATTTTTGATAATATTTCCCGTTTATTGTGAGAAAATGTAACTGAAAAGAACTTACCTGTTTTAGGTAAAGCATTTTTCGATATTTTTGTTTTGTCATATAGGAAATTATTTCTGTTATTCCTCCTCAAAGAGGTGAGAAAAGGTCTTATTTCATGACCTCTTTATGTGGAGCAGATCTTGGAGATCATGTGGAGCAAAAGCCTTGGAAACATGCTGAAGATGAGCATCGCAGGTAAACTTTCCTCAGTCAATTCTAAAGTTCCTTTTTTGCAGTATAAGATGTTGTATATAAGATGAAATAACTCTTACAAAGATTAGATTTTATTTCCCACTATAAAAAAAAATAATTTGGAGCCTCAATTTTACTAATTTTGAGAGAGATATGCTAATAAATTAAACTAATATAAGATTTTATTGGAAAATTTTAATTCCATTGAAATTTGTTAATTTTATAATTTCTCTCTTTTGAAGACTGAAAAAAAATATAAAGCAGAACCTAATTTTATTGGTTTAATAGTTTTAAAATCTTAAGACTCAAATTTTCAAAGGACTGTAAAGAGATACTGTTTGATTGCTTATTTTTCATTTCTCTTGATTTGAGAGACTTAAATTTATATGGAGGTTCACTGAATTTCCTACAAATTCAAATTTTGCTATTTCTAAGTGAATGTTTTGTGAAATCTTGCCAATTTTAAAATTTTATACTTTTTGGAACTTGAATGATGAAATAACTGCTTGTGGTGGCTCCTATTTTTTGTATTTAATTTTCAGTTTTGTGAAACATTTTGTCTGAATGGCTGAATTTGTCATTATTCTAAACAATCCAGATGAAATAGTTTTGTAACTGCTTTATTTCATCTGAATGATTTTATGGTCTAATTTGATTTTTCTTCTATTTCTACATCAGGCAAATGTATTTTGTTTGATTGTGTGTATTTGATCTGATCAATTTCCCTGATTTCTGTGAAATGGTTTTGTGAAAAATATGCTTGAAAAGTGATAAACATATTGCTTTGTAATGTATGTATTTTTGAAATGTGCAAAATCGATGTAATTTTTGTGAAAATTAATATATGGTTGAGTGATCAGTTATTGCTTTGTAATGTCTTTTTTTTTACTTTTGAAGTGGTTATTCTGTGAAAGTTCTTGAAGCCTGGTGATTGCAAAATTAATTTGTGTGTTTTCTTTTATGTCCAAAATGTAATTTCCATATTTTTTTGTAAAAATTCTATTGTAAGATTTCTTTTGCTGTGCAAAATGTAATTTTGAATTGTAAAATGAGAAATAATTGTAAATGGAAAATGAGAATAAAGGAAGTTTCCCCCCAAATTTTGTGTGGATTCAATTGGCCCATGGAAAAAGAAGGCTCATCAGGGTGGAACCTCTCGAGAGTCTTCCCTCTGACTCTTCGAGATAGAAAAGTTTTCAAGTTTGTTTATGTTTGGGACTTGGAATTTTTTCTGGTCTATGCACTGGAAATATTCCAAGTCTAGAATCTTGAAATATTTTCAAAGTCCAAATTGTAAGTATGAGAAAATTCTCAAGTCCAGGACACATACTTGCATCTAGACTTCTGTAAGTCTAGATACAAGTACATGTCCTGGACTTGAGAATTTTCTCATGCTTACAGTTTGGACTTTGAAAATATTTCAAGATTCTGGACTTGGAATATTTCTACTCTGCATCTAAATAAAAACAATTTTTCAACATTGAAGACTTTATTGAATCAGTACTCTTGAAAATTACAAATATTTCAGAATTTTGAAGAATACATCTACATTTAAGTAATCACTGAACACTTCAATAAAAACAAAGATTCACAAAGTATAAAAGAAAGACTTTCCTCTTGATTAAGTGCATAAACAGTGTTAAACCATTAGCAAGGTCTGTATTCTTCCATGGGAAGTCCTTGCTAGAGAATTTCCAAAGGCTGCACATCCATGAAATGCTCTTTCAGGTAATGGATAATTGGTGTTCATACTTTTCAGGAACAATCTTCAAGCTGTGCATGAAAAATCAGATTAATGAAAAAATTCATAACATTAAAGAACAACACTGAGGCACTTCAATGGTTTGCATAATGCAATGAAAGAGAGATTTCAAAATCGAGCATTGCAATTTTCAGCTCAAAATTACAAAGATTTTCTAAATTATAGCATGCCATTTTAGTTATGCTTCCCACATGCTCACAAATTTTATAATTACTATCCAAATTATTTAAGATAGAATAGACATCAAAATTTATTCACTTAAATTTATAATTCAATAAAGTTTCATTGAGACATACCCAGATCTCATTTTGCTTTCTACTCTGACAATCATATTTTTGACAACTTATAATAATGAACACTAGATACAATATTGATAGCTCTGTTCTTGAAAATATTACTAATTCATGCTTCTTTAAGGCCCTCACCAAATTTTTCAAACTCCTCAATGCAATACTAAAGAAAATCTTTAGACTTTGTTTGCTGAAAATATCACATGCATTAGAAACACTAATGCTCAGATCACCTCCATATTATGAAAGCACTTTCTTTGATCATTTTTAATGGATTGTTAATTAAAAATCCTGCACACACTGATAGCTCATAAGTAGGGACATGCAAAAGGTGGGGTTATTTTATAGCCAAAAGTGGTGATATATTTTTACAAAAGTGGTGTTATTTTAGACTGAAATCGTTGTTATTTTAGTGACAAAATAATTGATGTTGATTGAGTGCCACGCTTTTAGTGGGCCCACCTGTTGCCCTGACTTTTGGATACTATTGACTAGGGATAATTTGAGCAATAATAAACATTGAGTATTGACCGAATTCACATTATATATATTTTATTCTTCACATATTCATATATTCTACTTACATAAAGAGACAAATTACTATTAAACATCTGTATTTTCAAATGAAAAAATTGCCATTGTAGGCCAAATTGTCTTCTTTTAGATTTGTTCTCCTATCTGATAACAGTGTTATAGCAGGAAAGAAATCTTTCTGAGTCCACAATTGCACAGGGGGTCCAAATTGCATCCAGGCACTTATATGCAAACGATGTCTCAGACAATTTGAGTACCTGCATTGCCTTAATTATATCCACTGAACCCTGGGAATTTTGCTTTTGTAATAATCGCTGTAATTGTCCAAACCCCAATATCAACTTCTCC
>KZ308258.1:3200-187380 GCA_000376725.2 Ladona fulva
AAACTCAGGTTAATAAAGTCATATATCCTACCAATTCTGACATACGCGGCGGTAATATGTTGCAACACCACTAACAAAAACTTAAACAAACTCACCATCTTCTACAATAAATGTATACGACTAGCTGTGTGTAGCAACAAATTAGTTCCACTTAAAGAAATATTACGCCATCACCGGACTCCAAAATTCTCTGAACATTTACTGGCCATATGTAAAAAATTCTCTAGGAAATTGCAAACCACCAACAATCCCTTAATACAACGTATATGGGACTATACACCAACTGTGCGTCGAAGAATGAAAAGGATCAAGGATCCCAAACGTATACTTACTCAGCTGGAGTCATACACCAAGAGGAAATGGGGAATGGAAAAAAAGCTGTAGATAATTAGTTTTAGTTATACCTTCATCATCTAGGTTAGTTTAGGTCAGGTTAGGTTAGATTACTTCAAATATAAGAGCCTATCTCCACTACTTCCTAAAATAATAAACAATGTAGAATAAAATTTGAAATCTATCTCGATCATTTTAATGTATAATTTTCGTTGAACGTTTAAGTACTTAAAGAGTTCTTAAATGTCAGACTCAATATTTGACAGACACAATAATGTTTGATCAAACTTGTATTAAATAGCTGTGGTGTAATGATTTATCCTAAATTACCTATAAAAGGTCATCAATGTTTTAAGTGGAGGGTCCAGACCTACAGATCGATCACTGAAGATTATTTGGTCATTGAATCGCTTCCTACTTCCAAATGATTTCAACTGACCCACATGCTGAACTATATCGGCAGTTCTTAAACGTTACATACTTGAGGACCATGTTTTGCCCGCGTTTTGTTTCGCGGACACCAATATTTTGTTGTTTTTGTTTGCTTTGTTCCCAAGTAGAGATGGAAAAGAGAAAAATCTTGGCACATAACATATTTTTTCATAATATTATATTCGTATTTATTTATCATTCACCAGTACACTCACAAGCATACATTCATTGGTCAAATACATGTGAGGCGTGAGCAGTGACAATAGACGAGCATTTACGTATAATTTTTATTTACATACCCAACTAACTGAGACTCGAACCCGGGGCCTTCGAAATGAAGCATCATCGTGCTAAGCACTTCGCCACTGCGGCCGGTAGTGAACAATAGCATTAACTTCAGGTTAATTTTTATCGTGAAATTAGGCACCTTCTTAAGAGCCCTGTATGACTTAGGAGGACCTTACTGCCAAGTCTCAAGATATACATTTTTCAATTTCTTTTACAAATTTTATATTATTATGATAGTAATATTGATAAATTTATTCAGTTAAACTTACCTTGGGCCCTTACTTGATGGAGAAAGAACCTGAGGCGAAAGAAAAGCAGGATCCGGAATATGAGTATGCATATGCCTGGGAAGAAAGATGCATGCTGGCGTAGGGAAATATGGAGGATTATTGTGAATAAACGCAACAAATTTTCCTTCCCCTTCAACTTCTTTCTTCTGAAGGGTACAGTGTGGTTGACTTATATATATGTGTTTATCTACGTACGGAAAGAAACACCGAACAACTGGCACTGAGACATCGAAGAGAGTTTTACTAGGGGAAAGTAATTTCACTGCAGGAGAGCTTTCACACATACTCGTAATATAAATGTTTTAAAAAAAGGTAGAGAGGCAAATAATTTACTTTGTTGTTTACGAATTAATGTCATCATTACCTCCGTTAAGGAGGCCTTGGCTTAATGTACTACACACTTGGAAGTATCAGTTCTCGAAAGAGAAGAAACTCTCAATTTTGCTCATGGACAGGGAAGAACAATTGTAAAACGCCGGGAAGCAATAAAGATTTCGGCCTTGCGGGTTGCAGTCTTAATGACTGAAGGATGTATATTTTTTCCGTCCTGCAATTAAGTTTTACGGGATTCTTTTTCCGTGCTTCGGAAACGAGGAAATTGCGCTAAATGCCGCTAGATGGAGACATATGAGAGTAGTTATAGTGCGGTTAAAAGCAGCAGCAGATAAGAGATGGATGTTGCGAGGAAAATTAAAGCTTCGATTACAATTCAGCTTCTCTATTTTAAGCTACGCAAAGGCTTAAGAAATTCCCATGCTCATTCTTTTGCTTTGCCGTATTCTTCTCTACCCCAGTTATTCCTCTATTATATCAAGCTTATTGAGCAAAGAATTTATCTAANATAAAATACTAAAAATTTAGCTTTATTACTGAGATCAATTTAGGTTTGAAACAAAAAAAGACGAAAATGATCTCTTTAATGAAAGAAACTAAGAGCAGAGAGCTTGATAATTCATTATCAAGAGACACTATCAATTAATGCACGGTATTTTAACAGACAATCTTCGGCATGTTGTAGAATAACCGCGAATATTTATAGTATATAATGAATAAACGTGTATATTTCCAGTGTATATGCGTTCTTGCACTTTTATTACACCGAAAAGGATTCATCGATACGTGGAGAAAAGTGGTATCTTCAAGGTAAATGGCAAATTGATTGTTTCCGGCGCATTAAAAAGGCTTTCACTCATTACAGTTAATTGATTCCATAACCTGGTATCAAATCCTCGTAATAAAAACTTCGAAGAATAGCGGGAGTAATGAAAAGGCACATCAAACGAGGTCATGTGATTAAGAGAGTATAATAAATGAAAGAAAATTTTAATTCGGCGTCGCCTACGTTTCCTCTTTCATTTGAGGAGGAAGTAGGCGTGAAAGAATAGAAAATGGTCGAAAGGGTTATCGTCCTTAATGGAGGTAAGGAGAATGGAATAAAAGAATTCGAATCGGAGGAAAAATCGTTGGCCCGATGAGGGAGGATAACTCACAGGGTATCCGTTAGCGGCGCTGAGGTCGAAAAATCGAGAGGGAGCGATAAGAAAGATGAAACCGTGTGGAAAGGACGAAGCATTTCTGCAGCGGCAAAAACAAACGAAGTTCGCGGACCCGAATTCAATGATAGCTCTCAATGGGTCCATCATGGCTCTCAAAGTGAAGAACGTTTCGAAGGAATGGCGAAAAAATTTATATGTATGTGCAAACACTTCTTTTGTCCAAAAGCAACTCAATAACGCTACTAAAATATGCTATCAAGAACAGCCATTGTACTGCAATTAATTATGCCAAAAATGACCTTCCTTGTAACTTGTTGCATTCGAATCCCTAATTAACTACTATTATTCGAGTTAATACAACTATTTTATAGCTCACATAATTTTAGTTTATTCATATGACGTTCTTTTACAAAATAAATCAGTACTGTAATTTGTCGCCATCTTATCCGTTTGGATATTTCTCATTCCTCATTATAAATACACATTTTTAAGCAATAAATTCCTTGCTTTTGTTTAAACTAATGTTTATTTTAGCCAAGACAATAAAGAACTTAATTAACCGATGTTCACTATTATCAAACAAAAATCTTCAATAACTTTCATTTTTCAATCTTCATTATAAGGAAGTCTTTTCTTTCTTTCCTAAACTTTTCACAGATTTGTCTGTATACGTGTTTCATGCAGTAAAAATTAATTCTTTTCAAAAACCACATCATAAACTATTTTTATCCGTCATGAATCATTCTATACATAGCTAATTTTCTACATTTTTGCCACCTCAAGGCCAATTTTTATGTGAAAATATAGAAACTTTCAACGCTAGTATTTGTGATGAGAATTTTAGAAAATTAAAGGAAATTAAGAAGCAGATCAATGATCTTCGACGGAGCGGCGATTTACTTTGTAGTATTCCATGACAGGTGTTGAAAAAATAACCACTTTTCAAGGGAAACTGGTAAATTTAATCTCAAATAACTTTGCACAATACTCCATAACTACATCAGACACACGGCAAGTTTCGACGCATAAGCGTCACACACTTGAAAATGACGCTTATGCGTCGAAACATGTCGTGTGTCTAATGTAGTTATGTAGTATTGTGCAAAGTTATTTGAGATTAAATTTACCAGTTTCCCTTGAAAAGTGGTTATTTTTTCAACACCTCAATGATCTTCAATGGGAAGATCAATGATCTTCAAATTTATTTGCAGTATGCACCCGTTTTCAACGATTTTTCGTCATCATTCATCGTTGAAATCTGTCCTGTAGAGGAGATAAATTTAATGAAACAAGCGCACATTTTCGTACTTGTTTAACCGTGATTGTATTTTATGTTTTCTTTTACATATTCCTTTGTGTCTATAAATTCATCGGCCGAAGACTTCTTGGATACTCCTTCCCTTCCTAATTATTCCCTAAAGCTGAGGGAATGAGGCTTATTAGGAAGGCCGAGGAGCAAGGACGATTTCCTCTCCGTGCCTAAATGGTGAAAGTGGAAAAGTCTATTCAAGTGCAGTGCAAGACCCTATAAGAAAGATCCAGCAATAAAAACACAAAAATAAATACCATTATTCATCATCATGTCATATCTCAGTTACCCATTCCCGTCCAAAATTGAGAAGACGCAACAATATTTGATTCCCCAACTCTGTTCAATATATTCACATCCGAAATACCACGTCATTCCCAAACTTCTCTACTATTATACGCTGATGACACTACAATAGCCAGTAGCTCAACGGACCCAAACCTTGCAAATCTACATGTTCAAGCTCATCTGCATCTCATACAGAACTGGGCAGATAAATGGAAGATTGCTCTGAATCCTCAAAAATGCACACGTATGCACTTCCGTAGGAACAACAGAAAGAAAGACGCTTCAAATCTTCGATGGAAAGGAGAATATATCCCTAAGAAGACAACAGAGAAATTTTTAGGTGTGGTACTTGATGAAAAACCGACATGGAAAAACAATGTTGAAAACAGCATTCAAAAAGCAACAAAAGCAAAATTTGCTTTATCCNTGGTCATGCCGTTCGGGAGACTGTAAGCAAGGGCGAGTGCTTCGTCTGACTAAGCAGTATCGTCCGCAGCCACGACCTCATAGTGGCACCTGCCACTCAATTAGATGACAAGGAAGATCCCTTTATGGCCAAGATAACCCGGATCTTGCACTTTCACAAATGTCTACTCTAGCAAAGTGACAAATTTCAATCCGGGTTCGAGTCCCTATCCTGTCAGACTCTTTCTTACGTCCGTCTCTCCTTGAAAACATTCCTTATCGCATTCATTTACGTGCAAAGTTACCTATCCCTCTTATTCTTCTCGATTGCTATTACTTACATGATAAAAGTATGAGATTTAATGCCAAACTCGGGAAAACCATCAAAGGGTGTATGATTCCCAATGTACATCTCAACTTTCAAGGAGCAGTCATTTGAAATCAACAGTCCCTTGTAAGGCGAAATGTATATTGAGCTTTATGCACCAATTGATGGTTTTCCGCAGTTTGGTTCCTTTGCTTTATAGCTATATCATCAGTGGTTCATATCTATTGTTTTATTACAAGCATATTCAATTAAGTTCAATTTATTACAGAAAATTTTCTGTGAAAAATGCTGTTAGATTTAGTGTTGGGCCAAATATAACAAAATCACAGAAATAGCATTTCGGATTTTAATTCGGACAAACATTTATTCTCACGGACCCCTTCCATTTTCTTCGTGGACTCTAGATTAGGAATCGCTGAAGTAAATATAGTTCAGCGATAGATATATATTGCTGCTAAAACCATTTTCTGCGGTGGATCGCTCGATTTCTCACTAAGCAACACGAGAATTTAATGTTTCCACTGACACAATTCCTACCTCTCTTGCTTACTTTCTGCATGCGACTCAAGTAAAGGCCCAAATCCCTCATAATACCTAAGATTTCACCGTAGAGTGGGGAAGACCACCTCCAGTTAAAAGCGCGCGTTATAATTAATTTTGTGTGGGATTGAATCTCCACCCCTATTTGACAACAAATCAAATAGAGATTTCCTTTGAAGTTAGGTCTGACAATTGATTGATCTAGGTTAGTACCTAGTTAGCACGATGATTTTCGTACTTTTCGTTGTTCTTATTTGTATTCTCTGCCACGCCCATAAACATATACTTGAATCGATAATGACTGAAGTATAAACAAGATGTATTTTAACAAAAGGTAACCATTTCAACAGATACGATTAATGGTAAAAAACAAGTAGGCAATCCCAGCTAAGGATTAGAATGTTTATTCTCAAAAGATCGCTGGTAAAAAATGAATACTATGTCGTTCAAAACGTTTTGTCGTTCGGTAAGAAAAACACGATTTATTGGTTTGAAATACATTTTATTATTCGATAAAATCTCCCTGAACTTCAATACACTTGTTCCAGTGATCTTCTAATTTATGGATTCCATCCCTGAAGTGAGAATCCGGAAGACTGTCGAAATACGCTTCCAAGGCTTCTATTACCTCTTTATTCGATGAAAATCGTTACCCATGCATGAATTTATTGATACTTGAGAATAGCCAAAAGTCAGAGGGAGCTAAATCTGGCGAGTAGGGTGGATGTTGCAACAATTCGTACTTTAATTTACTGATTTTCGTGATGGTTTTTTGAGAATTGTGAGAGGGTGCGTTGTCTTCATGATAAATTATATTTTTCTTCTCCAAACCTGGAATTTTCTCAGAAATTTTATATGCAGCTGGTCCAAAAGGTTACAATAATAATCATAATTTATTGTTTTACCAGTTTGGAGATAATCCAGGAACAAAATTCCTTTCGCAACCCAAAAAACTGATGCTAACATAATGTGACACGTCAACTTTGAACAGCTGAAAATATACGAATGAGTTGAGAGATCTACATGAAACTGCATACGAGTTCATGAAAAAGTAGCACCATCTTTAGACGAATATATAACGAACCTAACAGCGCCATCTCTTAACGAACGACAAAACTTATTGAACGACATAATAGAAACAATATAAAAGCGTTACCATTTAAGTTATTTCTCCAATTGGAAATCTCCCATCATTCTGAAACCAAGTTTACCGCATTTGTCTATTTTGGACGTACCTTTAAAAAATCTTGTAATATCACTTGAAATAATTAACTTATAAAACACAAGGAAAAGGGTATAGGTAACTTTGCTCGAGGAAAAAGGCTAAAGGAAACACGAACATGAAAAATAGGACCAGGACTCGATCATCAACTTTCCGGGTGGATATTTATCCAATTAAGCTATCTTGCCAGAACCTGAGTAACTTAAAAATATTTTCTCACTGATTTGATGAGAAAATCGGTTAGCTATTTAAATTTCTTCGCTCTTTTAAATTAATAAGAAGGATTACAAAAATATTTTCCCTCGAAGTTGGGTGTGCTGCGCAAATCTTTCTTGGAAAATTGTCATGTCGATCAGAATGACAATATACATTCGAGACAATATAAATCGGACCTTTATATCTTTATAAAAGTAATTTATCTCGATTAATCCTTACAAACCCAATGGTGGTGAATTATTAAAATGTAACTGAACAATTTTCTTCCGTGGAAATATACTGTATGTATTGCAAATTTCCTGGAGTAATGGGTATAAAGTGTTTGTGAGTACAGTATAAGACCACTGAAGCGGCCATCTCGGGACTTCACATCCGGCCGGTTGCTGTCTTGGCCGGTTAATTCGACGTGTACCTACTTTAACTTTTAGTTACCCACGTAACTTTTTCTTTGCTTGCAGTACTTATTTATTTACACGGGCAAAAATATTTCCAAGGTGTTATGATTAAAAAACGGATGTAAGTACGTTGCTGTATGCGTAATAACTCCGTTTTCTATTGATCTATTTCAAGTGCTAAATAATTCTTGTAAAATTGAATACGTAAACTGTAACCATATAGTTCCGCGTCACTCTACTTAAAATCCTTCGGGTGGTTAATCCGTCGGTCGATTAATGCAAATCCGGTTAAGAAAAGTTATACTGTACAAGATAAATAAATAATGAGCAACTGTAGATATTTCATTGTGACAGAGATACATCGAATAACTTTAATTTTACCATATGCTGCTGTATTGATGTCAAAGTAGTTGAATGCTTTTTTATTTCATCACGAATTTTCCCGTTGTGTACTTCAAATAGCCGAAATATGAGAAAAATGTCACAAGAGCGTGACTGTTTTTATCCATGTTGTTAATTTATAAATATAGACGAAAGATATACGTCACACGTATTCTGAATATAGCGCTTTCGCGAAAAACAGTCGCTTCATCGTTCCACCTCATACTACTCGTATTATTTTTTGATTGCAGTTCTTAGTCGTGCGTGCTCAGCGGAATTTCCTGTCCAACAGCTCAATTTTCGAAGTGTTGCGTGAGCAATCACGTTTTGTTTCAATCAAAACGATTCCGCTTTCGTTTAATCATTACGATGGGAGAAAACACTCTAGTCAATATCCCCCGTGAAAAAAAATTCGGGAAACAATATTACTTTTAGAACCGATTGTTCTCTTTGCTAGTAACTCTGTGGAAGCGTCACAAATGTGAATGTTTCCGAGGTAATTGAAATGTCTGGTTGAAATAGGCCCCATGAGATCGGAAGCAAACATTTTAAATCGGAAGTGGATATTCGCAAACGAATAATAGAGAGCACGGGATTGGATACCCGAACCTTTGTACTGGGAACGAAAGCAGTGTGGCCCATGTTATTGAATTGCACCTCCTACCGGGAAACGGTCTTAAAAAGTTCGGACGGCTTATGGTCAGGAACCCGAGTCTCTCAGTTGCTAGACGGTTGCTCTAACTATTATACTACCATGACCAGGGGGGATATTCTATAACTCCGTACCGAAACGAAAGTCGGCCATTCCTCGGTAACTTCTCGGTGTGACGTCAAAAATGAGCGGAGAAGATATCGGTGAGATTCTGTATTCTTCGATTCGGTACGACGGCCATTTTAATTCGACCACTTCTACCGAGACGAAAAAGCTCTCGGTACCTCAGAGATTTCTTCGGTTAGCCCTCGTAACACCGCAGCAATCGAATACTTATTTCCATTTACGTTGGAAATATGTCAATTTAATGCTCATAATTAGTAAATAACTTTTCTGCAAGTAGGTGTAGATCATATACTGCCTGTACTTCTACAATTAATTGTAATTATTACCTTTATAAAAGTATAAAAGTCCTACGAAGTCGTAATTTTGCTGCAGAAAGTATGAAACTATTGAATTGTATTTTGTTTCACTATTTATAGTAGTCTCTTGGTACTTACTAAATGATTAGATTAAACTAAAATGATTTTATAAGCAATCAATGTTGGTGTTTTCTCGATTTGGTAGCGCATTGTTTGACATGATATGTCCCCATTCATGAGTTGACCAGTAAATTATTACAATAACTTAAAGGTACGCAGTATGTAACAATTGTTACATTTTTTTTACATTTACTTTTTGCCACATTTAAATGTGGCAATAAAAACTGTTGTGCTCTTAGACAGAAAAACATCTCATCCATTCTTTTCCAATTATATTTTATCACACGTTTATTATTTAAATGACATACTTCTTTGTCATAATATTTGTGCATAAATATTCTCAAAATAACTTCCGTGATATGATAAACTTCTTATAGAGGTGCTACCGTTCGTGTTTTTCGCAATATTGAAATAGTGCACTTTGTCATCAAATATATAAAGCATACACGCTGGCAAATACAATTGCAATCATTTTCCCATAATACCTTGTTTACCACTATTTCCAATACGCAACAACAAATATGCCGCTAACCTAAGATACCGATATACTAAACTCGATGTTTTCTGCTAGTAGTGAAAGGCGAGTTCCAATCCTCACATGTTTCTTCGCTCACCGTTGGTGGAGATGAAGCACGTGACCTCTAACTTCGGATATCTTCGGAAATTTTCTCCTTCCACCAGCTGGGCAGCGCTCCTACCGAAATCATCACCGAGAAGCGTACTGAATACCGTGATAAGTCTCTCTCGGTAAATTCTCTCGGTACGCCCTTGTTTCGGTAAGGAAAACGTCATCAATTTCGGACCGATATCGAAAAGTTGCAGAATATCGCCCCAGAACTTTAAATGAAAAGTTTTGAAATTGAACAGAGATAACTCGATAGTCAGAGCAAACGACCGGCAATTTGAAAACCCAGGTTTGAGTCCCGGCACTATTTTCATGTCCGTTTCTCCTTAGGAAGTTCTTTAATTGCAAGGAGGCTTTCGGATAGCTTTCGGCGAGCGCGCTGCCCTCTTGGTCCCGGGTTCGATTTCCCAGTAGGGGCAAACATTTACTGATGCAGGCATCTGACATGATCGAAGAACGGAAAGTTCACCCTAACAAGTCCCATTGAAGGAGAAACGGGGAAGACCAATCAAATATAATAAAAGCAACGTGTGATTCTAGTTGCACGTCTTACTTGCAAAGACACCTTTAAACCTTTTCCTTGAAAATTACCATTGTTTAGAGAACAATGTAACATCTTCCCCACTCCCTTAGAAAAACCTTTTGGCCATTTTCTATCTTTCCTTTACGTATTTCTATATAATTTGTAAACACGGATGTGCATTTAATCTCCTCAGTTGAAGAAAACCCTCGAAAAGTGTGTATTGGCCCGGCTCACGCCCAGCGCTCTGGTAAGCCAGGATTGGGTGATTAATTTCCAGTCTTCCGGAGGGCAAAAGTTGCCGATTTATTTTCGATTCTATAAGTATTTACAGTGGATTTCGAGCCTCGTGTACAGACTGCGTCCTTGTTATTCCTTATAAGAGCATGTGCGTACTGCAGATTATTTTGCAACAGAAGTTCTTATTTTCTGATAACACCTCAGAGCAAGTGGAAATTGGCGTCCTCATCCCGTAAAGCATCGGTGGAAGTGACTAAGACACTTGATATTTTTAATAACATTCTACAAATTAAAATGTATGCTATGTACATTGTATTCTAAAATGCAAAAAATATGGTGAACTAATTCGCGAACATTCGTGAAATTTGACAAATTATGCGAAAAGTATTTCGAAAAAAAAAGAAAATAACTTTCTTTTTATTACTTTCAATAATGTAAATCCTTAACAAATGACCATGGAGAATCCTAACCCCCGCTGGTTGGAATTTCCCAACGGTTAGTATGCTAGCAAACTACGGTTTTATGTAGCTTTTCTCATAACTCTAATGGAAATGAGATCAGAAATTATGCGTGGCCACTCAGGAAATAAATGCAAAGCTGCCATGCCACGAAAATATATACCAAAAGCGACATTGATTTGGGTCTTTCATCTTCATTAGCTGAAGCGTGTCATTATTACCGACGCACTATATACAAACTACGTATATTGAGACTGGAACAAGCAGTAACAAAATGAGGAACGCGTCGATAAAAAAAAATCTCGCGTCGACCTATTTGTCCTTTGGCAACCCCGATAGACTCAAATGGCATCCACCCTAATTAACCACCACGTGACTAGCCTTCCTTCTCTTGGGGCATTCCGCGACGCCTTTCCCTCCAATCGAGCGCCGAGGAAGAGACTTTACTCTCCGCTGCAGCACGAACGAGATCAAAAGGCGGATGCAGCCTTATAGGGCCTGGAAATACTCGCGGAGGCGGGGAAAAGTGCGGGACTTGGATGAAATCCCTGATCCAAGCTTCCCGTGGGCTGAAGAGATCCTCCCATTAACGCCCATCCTCAGATTAAAAGGATGACGCAGCCGATGCTCCCTTTTTTCTCGCATCTCCGAAGAAATATGTAAAAGAGTACGGGGCATATAGGTCAGAGGGGCTTGTGTCGCGGAAATTTTTCCTAGTTTGCGACTTGTGGAGTACACTTTTTCCCGAGCGTAACCACGTTGGCGTTTTTTCCTTTCTCCTTCCAAAACGCTCGCAACCTCCCTTTTTTACCTGCGTGACCCAGTTAGGGCGCCCTGCCTGTCGTACCGTGCCATCTTTTTGTCCCCGGAGGGTTCATAAAGGAAGAATATTTGACAGGAGCTCTTGTGGTAATTTTCTCAGTGTAATTCTCGGCATGTTGCTAAGTAGGCGCCCGAGCCAAATCGCTTTAAATAAAGCTTTTATAATTTGGTGCGAAACTCAGCCGGTAGATTACTTCGGAGCAATTGACTCGGTTTCTTTTTTAATGACGCGCTTCCCTCGAAGTATAGAAGCCGATTATGGAAGCGTTGTTTCCGAAGGTAGTCGGCTGTGAAAATAAATAGAGTATAACGTAGGGTTAAAAATAAATTGAAGAAGACGATAGGCTTATTTTACTAAAGTTTCTATGAAGTAGTTTTTTTCCCTTTCAAATGAGGTGCGCCTGCAATAAGAAGTAAGGAAATTCACAATTTTATAGACAGTGCAATTAATTGATGCTATCGATAGCTTCAAGATTCGTTAAATGGAATAGTTACTTCGATTTTAGATTTCCTATTTATAACCACACTACCATAAGAATGATTTTTATATAATGTATGTACATAAAATATTTCGAAAATACGTTTATATGGGTAAGTTAACTAAAAAACTTAAATTAAATCTCCTGTTAAATAAATTGTCATTATATATGCTTCTGACAGGAAAGAACATTTTCTAAAGACGTATTTAAATACGTTATGATAGTGAGGTGGGTGATTTTAGTTAATATCATAAAAGACTCATTAAATTGCACAATTTATCAGAAACCTCAAAAAAAGAACCTATAAAAATTCACAAGTTGTATAGTAATGGTTTCCAAAGAAAGGATCCGAAACTATCTTACTGAAAAGTGCTGGATGAAATCAACGTTATTATTCTTACCTTTACTTATTTATGACCTACTTCTCAGTTTTTGAAGATAGTGACTACTTGGGGTTCCAAACTTAAGTTGAGAAATGCTGTACTGGGTAAGCTGCTAATCCTAATACAAAATTAATAAGTCCAGGCGTGATTTCGTAGAAATCAACTCATCTTAAAAGAAAGAACACTCCATAATTTCCGAAGCAGATGTGAGAAAATTGCGTCCATCCATCTTCTGTGGAAATTATGATCTGTTCTTTCTATTAAAACTTGTTCTACAATGTAATCTATGGGAGGTTGTGTTCGTTCCCCTCTGGATGATCGTCCCTTCAGGATTCGTAAAGGCCCTGTGATCTATCTGGAATTCAATGGATAAGCAATGAATTTAAATGCATACATATACATGCATACATATAAAATATATACGATATTTTATATTGAAGAATGAATTCATTCTGGGCCATTATTGGTTATATCTTATGCTGGTTACTTTCCTAAGGAGCGGATTCACGAAGATAGGGCACTAAATCGACTTGGCGTGGCCGATTACTTCGGTACCGAGTCTCGTGATAAAATTGGAATGCATCGTTTTCCCAAAAGAAAGTCAGGTTTTTGGATCATCCGTCTGGTGAAGGTGAAACCTTGGAAGAACACCGCTGTACTGATAGGAAACAGTAAATCTTTTCTAGACACCCTGACACTTTCAGTATGTCAGAGCAACTGAAATGGAATAGTTTTTGATTAAATACGTGTCGTCAATCATCGCCAAGTCCGAAGTAAACTCTACTCATGAATACTTTCCTTCGGTGAACAAATTTGACGTAGCTATTTTATCGTTTATTAAATACGCCTTGAACCTACGGCCTTCCTGCCATCAACGGCGATTCCGTCATTCCCTAAGCAAATTTCCTTCTTTGGATTGTTTAGTTCCTCAATCTTTCTATCGTTGCCAAGGGAAAAATGGAACGGTAAACTTTCTCTTGTAGTTCGCTTAACATATGAATTCGTTTTCTCGTGTAAAATTACGATGTTTACTTTTTGGAATATAGGCAGCATACAACTCAAGTTCGGTCTAATGGTTTACAAAGCTGCCGAGTGAGATTTACCTTCAATCTTCGGACAAGAAAAAGTTCGCCATTCCGACGTATACATCCAATCATGTATTTGGTGTAAAAGTTGTAATTCATGTATGTCTGTCTATTCTAGTATAGGTCAGAATGTACAACGTTAATACATAACCTTAATGTATAAGTTTTTAATACTCGTATGTTGATATCAATGCAAAACTTTTCATGTTAACTTTGTAAATGTAAAACTGTGTAACGGTGTAATGTGTTACATTTTAATGCATAGCTGTATTATATGTTACCTTTTAATGTATAATTTATATGTGTAATGTACTGACTTCGGGAGGTTTTTGGAGCGGATGCCAGGCTATTGAAATTGAGGTTATTTATTGAGTTACTCTCCTCTCCGGAGTTGCCACCTGGCAAGAGAGCCAAATCACAATGTACTTACAAATAAATAAAATTAATAAATAAACCCTTACCGTAAGCTAGAAAATGTAAATAATGGTAATAGTTTGTTTCATCCGTAAACAAATGCCACATCAAAATAACACAAATTGATTATATTTATTGTGAAGATGGAATTCCACCAAATATCGCTTACCAAGATTAATTTTATCAAATGCCACATGTTAAGCGTATAAAGTTAACTCTTCAGTACTCGATTTTTCAAACATGAGTACCCGCGCAGGGCAACTGGTACAACCCATCGTTTTTCTTGACGAAGTAGGGATATATCTTTTGATTTTTCCTATTCTCAATGTACGTGTGTACTGATGATTAACCAATGCCCGAATCCCAAGTGCCAACTTTTGGTAATGCTGGGATCGTTCCCGGGAAGCTTCCATATTTGGGATGTAGGGCTACGTCAAAAATACGTGGAAGGGCATATTACCGTAGACATTAGTGCCGAATCCAAAAAATAACCACTTATAAATCATTATAAACACTAATTACCCCTGACCTATTACATCTGTCCTCATAAATACTAAACGAAAAATACTAAAGATAAAAAACTCGAATTTCTTGAACTAGTAAGATTTATCTTATTTTGTAATTTTTAATTGCGGATTTCTTTATATTCCAGTGGAAATTTAATACGCAAAATCAATAAAGACGTTTATTATCGAGTAGAATTTCCTACGAAAATTTATTTTTTGATATTGCTATAGCAATCTAAACATGTGCATGAAGTTCATAACCTTGAGATAAATACCCACGGAACTTGTATTTTATTGATTTTATTTAGCCTAACATTAAGGTTCTCATTCAGTTTCTATCGCAGTCTTCTTAATGGCATGCCAAGATAGAATTACCTCGCCCACCGTGGACTCGTGAGAATAAATTAGCCAAACTAATCAAAAGGCACTTCATCACCGAAAGACCCAATTCTAAGAGTTGAGCGAAGAATCTTCTTAATTTATCGGCAAAATTGCATCCAATATATCAGGCACCCGCCTTCATTATCCTTCCCGGCCTTTAAAACAGGAAAAGAGCCACCGAAAATTTTCAAACTGGCTCTCCATCCAAAATAGTCATCTTCCGCATGGAGGAATGCATTTCATCAAAGAAAACTTAGGCGACAACTAGGTTATAAGACTCCGGCCGTCCATCACCTAAATGGCTAGCAATTAACTCAGCAGAGCATAACTCGGAATTATGAGGGGTATTTGATTTAGGGAGTAGTAAAGTAGTACGGGATGAAAACACGCCATTACGGGGAGGCTTTATTTTGCGAGGGCAGAGCGCACTCCCGGTCCATTCCACGGCCTCAATATATCGTTAACGTTGTGTCCCTTGGGAAGAAATTACCTTCTCTCCCAGAGGAGGAAAATGCATGGCGCAGTAACGGGGAAAGAATAGACGTCGATGCGAAAAGGAAGCGTTCTCAGATGTTGTTTACGCGGGAGTTTTGCTAGGATCCGAGGGAAGGCAGTTAACTCCGTGGATCTGGGAAGAAAGTGCACGTCCTGAGATGGGGTTCGCAATAACTGAAGACTGCCCGTGCTTTCGGAGTGTGCATTGAGTGATTCATAGCTTCCATTCCGTTGGGGTGTGGGATTCCGAGCACTGCGCCGGAGGTTTTAGAGAATGATGTCGTAATAGACCGTTTATAGGTATAGGAACAGGAGTCGGGAATAGCTCAATGCAGGGGGATTAACTCTGTCGCTTTTATTTTATGGGTTACTTTTATGGCGAAGGTCTTCTGAGACAGCTAAGCTGCTCTTCTAAGCTGCCGAGTACAGTTGCGTCGTCGGGATTGTAAAGAGTAAAAGGGGCTGGCAAGCCTTTGAAAATTTTTTCAATAGCTTAATACGTTATAGTATGGATTAGTTATATGTATGTGTCCAAAGGCGTAGCCGAAGGGGTGGTCTTGGGGGTTCAAACCCCCCATGAGAACAGAGCCAGCAATAAACGAAGGCATGCGAGAGATCTCCACTTGCAAATTTGCAATACAAACACCGCTGGAGATTTGCAGGCTGTACATGTTAAAATGATTCAGTTTACTTTTCCATTAGATTTTGGGTGGAAGATTTTTCCTTCCCCTGGTTGTAGTCAATTTAGTGTTTACTCAATAGCTCTGAACCCTTCCGTGGACAAATCCTGGCCACGCCCCTTTATGTGACACATTATTACGTTACATTAATTCTGAGGTAAACAGTTTTCCATGTAAATACCTTGGTGTGTTTAGTATCTTTTAGATTCCGGATGAAGTCCCCGATACACCTTATTGTAACGATTGCCAATTAACGAAGAGACACGGCACGGTAGTTCAGTGGTTAAAATACCTGCAAGGAAAGTGGGAGACCTGGGTTCGAGTCGTAGGCATATCGCTATATTTCACACTTGCTATTCCTTGGATTCCCAACTAGTTTCATTATACTTGAACGCGTTTCTCAGTTAATGGTAGAGGAATTTAGCCACAAATGTATTGAAAAATATACTATGAAAAGCAAAATTAATATGAAGTCACTAAAATTAAGGAAAAACGTGGACTCCAAGGAATGATATTTAAATGTATTTTGAAGCGCAGACTTCAATTCGTATATTTCAATATTTATATTTAAATTTATAAAATTCCTTTGCAAATTTCGATATGAACTCTAATATACATCCTAAACCACATTTCGATGCATATTTAAATCCGCATTTCCATTTATATATTTCGATAGATATATCTTGCCTTTTTCGTCGAAACAGAATAATATTCTGGCAGAAAAATCTCCCTAGAGAACCAGCGATGGATCCGATGACGGCGTTCGAAATAAAACAGGAATATAGAGAATCACGGACGTAATGATGCATGCAGAACTAGCGAGGGGAAGTGGGCGCGCGTGTCCGTCTGTGTGAGTGAATTTCGCCTCGGGTATTCCCCTCACATTCGACTGATTCTCAAACGCGACATCTATGTGCGAGCGTGCAGTTACAGGTTGCCACACGTTCCGAGGTGGCATTATCTTCCAGTGTATCTCCGTGAAAGGTTTTATTACACTTTTTCCAACAAAGAGGTAAAAAAATTCTTTTTTGGTCCTTTTTCTACACCTTGCAGCAACGATATTTTCCGCGTAATCTTTTCTTGTTGTATCGTTGAGGACTCCGTTGATCCAGCTCTGAACGGACTTGAGTAAAAGCCACCCGTATCCTGATACCTTGCTAAAGGATTATTGTAATTAATCCATCTTCTGGAGTATCTTACGCATGTTGAATTCTCTATAATTTATAAAAAGGCTGATATTTTCCCGGTGTGTAGTTCTCCGGAAGTCTTCTTGACAAAGTATAGAGAAAATCTTCTCGGGTAATCAACCGGGTAAGTTCGTTGAATGGTTTCGACGTTTCGGTAACAACCTCCGTCATCGTTTCCAAGGATAAAAAAACTACGTCGGAATCTTTCAATGAACTTACCCAGTTGATTACCAGAGAAGATTTTCTCTATACTTTGTCATTAAATGGAAAAATAAACATTTATCACTAACCAGCTGGTGTGTTTGGTATCTATTTATATAGATTGGGCTTCCAAAGTAAATCCTAGAAGGATGGTAATAAAAGCTGAATTGAAAGGTCCAATTCAGATATATTTCAGTTTTAGTCTAATTCAAATCTCGGAATCCCTTCTAAGGTATGTATTTAAGAATCTACCAATGCCTCAAACTGATTCGGCATGGTCGAAATCCTGCTAAAATATTACTGTCAAAATTCTTAAGAATATGACCTTCAAGGACAATTTTCCTGTGTGAAACTGATATGACAACTACATTAAATGGCATAATGATTTTAATTAAAATGTCCTTTAATTTAAAGGTTAACTATGAGCCCTTTTCTATACATCCTGAGAGTTGCACTGATTGTATGTGGGAGAATTGCCAATAAAAATTTGTCTCAAGACGCTATATATCACCACTATATTTCCTTCTGAGAGAACATCGAAGATATCTAACCGTAAACGCAGAATACATGAATAATGAAGTTGGGATTTTCATTTTTAATAACATACGAGGGTAGATCAGAAAGAAAAGGAAATTTTACAAAACCTCCCATTGATGCTGAAAAAATACATAAGTCGCCTATGAAATTGTCCCTCTGTATAGTAATTAACTGCATGTTCAAAGCTTCTTCATTTCCACTGAGTAATACGAAAATTACATTTGATTACTGTTACATTATCACATTGCACCCATAAAAATGTTGTAAACGATTTAATTCATGGCAGGTCATTTATTTTTACGACTGTTTTTATTTACCTCTAAACCCGACAAAGAAATGAACCTTTTCCTCAATGACATAACATATAAAAAGAATTGCTGACAACAGCGTATTAGATTATCTACTGGGAAGTGTAACATGTTACATCCTTTCATAAAGAAAGAGGCATTTAATGGGGCAGAATTCAATTACTTTACGCTTTATTCGAAAGGCTGAAATGCTGTTCTTTACTTTATTTCCCCTTCCTCGTCTATTTCACTTTACTGCTATTCTTCCGTTTTCCATCTGAACATTTTATCTCTCTTCCGTTATCTTTTCCCATACCTCATATTTTCTCACGGATCCACGTTTTCGTTAGTCTCCAAGATTTTTTTTTCCCGTCCGCTGCTAATTTTTCCCCTCCTATACTGATTGATAACGTTTTTACGTCCAGGAAACAGCCCAGTTTTGATCATCAATCCAAATCTCGCGTTATGAATCTTATATACTATTAAATAATATGAATCCTCAATGCTGTAAGAGTATGAGGGCTTAAAAATAATTGATAACGTACAATATGAGGTATTGTTAATCCTTAATTTCCTAATGAATATTTCTAAAAATCATGCACCAAAGAATTTATAAGAAATGTGAAATAGACATAAGCGAATCACAGTATAGGTTTAAGCAGGGACTGGGTACCAGAGAAGGGATAATCGCAACACAAGTGCTTATCAAGTATTGTTATGATCAAAGAAAAGAACTGTTCCTATGCTATTTAGAGTACAAGAAATCATTCGATCGAGTGCAGCATCATAAACTAATTGAATTCCTGAAAAATCTTTATGTATGTCTGTACTTTGATGTAATCATATTAGTACTTATTTTCGGACGTTTCTCGAAAAATTAAAACATTAATGTTCGTACGCGTGCGAATAATGAAATTCCGTAGTAATATGTAAAATCAATGCAATTCTACGATGGAAATGCAATCTTTAAAAAGGGCACGACAGAATATAAGATCTTGCGGTGAAAAGTAATCCCTGGTATTAGCATTAATATTATAATCGATTCAATTTTTAAGTGAGCTTGGGTCAGTGTCAAGGCAAATATCATTCTCGCAGCCCGATGCATGGCCTCCGAATTGCCTCCTTCGGGCACTCTAATACTTGCAGCTTATTCAAGTTAATTATTGAAGCGACAGCGACAGAATAATACACCAAATATGAATATTCGTGCCAAAAATTATTTCAAAAAATGTTGTCTTCGAAAAAAGTTCTATTAAGTATTTAGCTGCGTTAAGTATCAAGAAATACGAACTCAAATATGACGATATGTTGAATCTAGCAAAAATACGAAAATATATAGGATAAATAGGATTTAAAAAGAAATGAACATAGTTAAAATATTTACTAGAATGTAAAAGTGTCACAAATGAGAAAAGTTTGGTAGAAATTTAAANAACAGCCACTTTTTGTTATTCCATCAAAGAGAACGCCCACACGTTTTTCCCTCCAATAAGCCTTCTTCGTCATTGCCCGTTGCATACGGATGGAAGTAGAGATAGAAATCTTTTCGAAAGCGTTCGTTTCAGTTATGCGTTTACAGAACGTGTATTTTCAGTTATGTATTTTAGAGGAATGATCTTAATATAATGCATCTTCCGCTAGTTACAGCTGATCTACCTTCTCAAATTAATATTGACATAAAATTTGAACAATGTTATTCATATTCACAAGCGCCGGAACAAACGGGTTTATTGGGAAAAGTTCAGAATCAGTAAAATATGATTTTAAGAAATAAATGTTTATTTTCTGTCAATTATTGAATATTGATTGTACTGGGTTTTAATTTAAAAATTAGTTATTAATTTTAAACTTTTTTTAAGACGTACCAACAAGCATACCCATTCAAAAATCTCATTTCGTACACAAACGTACCTTAGTCATCAGAAAGGACTAAAGGCAAGGCAATTATTTTAGTATAAACGATTAGCCTTTGTTTAAATAATCACCTCAAAATAATTCATTAATTTATTATATGCACTATCCTTAGCGAGAAACATAATATTTCTTTAATGTTTGAAAATATATTGCAGTTATGTTAAAATATGTTGCAGTATATCATATGATTTATCATGTAAGACTGTTATTTCGGATTCCTTGGGTGGTGGAGAAAAGTATTCGGGTCAAGATGGTTTTACATTTGGCAACACTCCTCGCATCCTTGTAGCAGCTTCGTACAGCGTTTATTAAATGTCTGGGAAATCTTCTGTTTGCCGTTATTTGCTATAGTCGCGAGAAGTGGCCCGAGAGATACCTCGGGTTCGAGCTATTCCCTTCAAAAATTTCCCCGGACTCCAAAGCTCTAGCCATCCTTCCTTCTCTCTCTCCCATTCTCTCTCTCGACTACCTCTCCTCAGATCCCATCTGGGATCTATCCTCCTGTCCCAGGAGTGGTGACCATTAGCCCTCCCCATGCATCCACTGGAACCCTCCCTCTCAACCTTCTAGTTCCAGCGCATTACCTCTCCTCGGACAAAAAATGTAAACCGTTAAACCGCTCATCCACCCGACGCACAAGCTCCGAAAGCTAGCGGCACCTAGGGGCAAAATAAGGTCTCGCTCGAAAAAAAAACATTGCGGCGAATTCTCGGCACGGAGGATACCTAAAGCGACAAAGGAGAGGAGTTATTCTTGCGAGGTCACGTCCGCGTCCCCGTGATTAATTCCGGGACTAATGTGGCCGTTTTAGCTTAATTGGCAGCCTCGAGGGATCCGAGCGCTCGCAAAGTTTCTCTTTAACATATTTCGTCGCTCGATTCAAGGTTGATTTCGCTTGGGAGGCTGAGACGTTTGGCTTTTAAATTCGGTCTATTTTGTGCCTACTAATCGCGGGAGAAAGTATGCCGCGTCGGAAGGATAAAATTGAGCGGTTTTAATCAGGAGAAGTTAAGCGACGGAGCGTTCGGGAAAAGTGAGCAAGGCTTTCAATTAGTGAAACTCCTTAATTAACTTCTCCATTTTAGCTCCTGCCGAATAATGTTCGAGTAGACCTTTGTTTGAGGTTCACGTGCGTCATGTAGGTATCGCTTGGTTTATTCTGCGCTCACTTTACCGTCACCCACTTGACCGACATCCTGTATGGAGGAACTTATTCGATTGACCAGCCTCCTGTGAGATTTAATTCTTAATTGTTGAGAAATTTATTTTAAATTGCGTAAAAAGTGTGTAAATGTAAAGCTATTGTGTAGCTCTGATCCTACTGTAATAAAAAATAATAGTCATATTTATCCTTTTAGGAATACCCATCATGATAGCGTGAGCTAGGGATATAAACAGAGCGCCTAAAAGTTAGCTTTTTAAACTCTTATCGAACACTATGAAACGCATGTAGTGGAGGTTTTACTTTGTAATAGGGTATAAAGGATGGCCGTAAGTATAGTATGGCAAGAAAACAATACCAACAAGATATTTTTTTATATAATGAAATCTTTTTTTGACTAAGTAGTATATACTAATTTTCCATTCTTATCTTCTACTCTACTGCGTTTATAGGATAAGAAATTAGGATTAGGAATATGATTTTATTTATTTGAAATTTTTTATACTCTGGGAAGTTCCCATAGATCAACACAAGAAACAAGTAATGTAAAAGTACATCAATGTATGGAAATACAAAAAATAAATCTCGACAGAAGCGATAAAGTTCTCGCGATTGCGCGGCGACGAAAAGCATTCAGAAATAAAACAGCTGCGCGAAAGAAGTGAAACAAAGAGACGATAAGGAGTGTATGAGAAGGAATTTTTAACCTTAAATATTATTACTGAACATAAACGATGAGGGCATTTCTTTCTAACACAATATCTGGAACAGGAGAACTGACCGTGAAAAGCTCAGCGGGGTTTACTAAGTAAAATTCTTCTGTATCGCAAAAATATCCACTAAAATACGTCATAATGAAATCCAATAAAATATGTACCATTAAATCCAATAATATACGTCATAATTAAATTTCGTTTTTATGGTACATCACTGAGCGTTGTATATTAAACCTGTTCTAAATTCACGAAATAGAGCAACATGAAATTTAAACTCGACGAAAGAAGCCATGCTTTCTGAACTGCAAATCTCAAATTAGAATCAAAACAATCGATAAGAATTGAATGCCCGCAGAATACAACTGCAACTGGCTGACACGCAATAACGAGTGCTCTTTATATTTGGCCCGCTGCCAGATTTAATTTCCCGCCAGGAAACGAACTTAGCTTCTATGCACCGTGATTTCCTTTCATTCGTAACGTCACCAAGCTTAACCAGTCGATATAAATGAAAGATAGGTTCACGGCAGCTCAAAATAGATAAACCGCCATCGTTCCGATCGTAACAGCCACTTTTTGTTATTCCATCAAAGAGAACGCCCACACGTTTTTCCCTCCAATAAGCCTTCTTCGTCATTGCCCGTTGCATACGGATGGAAGTAGAGATACGTCTCTGTGTTTCACTTCTTTCGCGCAGCTGTTTCATTTCCGAATGCTTTTCGTCGCCGCGCAATCGTGAGAACTTTATCGCACTTGCAGGAGATTAAGTCGCACGTGCAGCGATCGCGGATTGGATTGGGGCGGTGACGCATGCCTCGTCTTCCTCCGCCGCGGAAACAAATTGACCAAAGTGGGCGAAAAATTCTTATCTCTTTGCTGCGCTCTTGATTGAGTTGGTGGGCGCCAAAGCGTAGGACAGATGTTCCGATGAGCGCGGCTTAAAGGCTCGAGTGCATTGGTGTGCACACATGCGCGACGTTGTGTTCGGGATCCCAGAAACGAAAAGCAATCTAAACCGTAATCGCGTCGTTAAATCAGTCATACTGGCTGCGCTGACACAATACACCTTTTTCATATGTATTCCGTTATTCCTTCTGTCCTTTCTGCAGTGAAGATAGCAATTAGCTATTCGGTTTTCGTAGCGAAACTCTTTTCCCAAATGCATTCAGGACATATCCTACGGTGCACTGACCGCCCGCGTGTCAGCCTCCCATGAGAAATGCATCGAGAAACTTTTTTTGAATAGCTTAATCGTTTCAAGTTTATTTAACATATTAAAGATAACCTATTACAATAATAGAAACCTTCTAGTCCTCCTCAGTCTAGGTATACTCGTCAGGAGGTGCTAAATTTTACTACAAAGACAAAATATAGAATAAGCAAAGAAAAATCCACAAACATATTACATAAAATACTACAAATTAAGAAAACATTATACAATTATCAGAGATAAACTACTTATAAATCATCAGTAATATGCTACAATATTGTGAAATGTAAACAAAACATAGATCATATTAGATACTACATGTAGTTAAAATCATAACAACAGGAGAGTCAGTAAAAAGTTTCATACAATGAATATAACAACTAGAAAAGATAAAAACAAATACAATGGCAAGATACAAACACTGCAGGTTTAGAGCAACAACATATCTGATTAATCTAATGATCTATTTAAACAGTTTCATTTTGAAGGTATCTCTTGATCTTTAACTTTACTTCTCCCATTTTTTTAGTGATTTAAGATTATTAGAAGTACTCTTAACAATACTACCACAATACCAATAATTTACTTCACTTGAAGTAGAACAATGGAATTATAGGATCCTCAAGAAGGGCTAATTGACTATCAAAATCTGTCGTTACTTTTACAAACTTAAACTGGATTCAACTGCAGACGACTCGAAAGCTAGTACCAAATGCATAAACATTCAATAGAGTCATGTGAGGTTATTTTATAATTTAAATTGCGAGAATTTCCTGAAGACGAGGTAATGCTTTTTGATACCAGCTTTTACGTTTACGATAAACAATAAGTAACAGTAGATTTACGGCCAAAAAGGTAGGAGTGTTTCTTAATCATTTCGGTTTCCCAAAAAGGAAACATTCATGGTGATTACCAGTGTAGGGAAAGTTTCGTGGGGAAAATTTTCATGAGTTACTTTAGAGGAATTGGCAATTCATTAGACGAAGAAAACATTTTCGGTGGTGGCAATTTAACGTCCTAATGCAATATTTTCTATGTAAAATATTAAATCATACTTTCAATCTGTATCTTAAGTTCGTAAACTCATAAAAACACAATAGAGAAAAATATTTAGCTGAGCGAACATATTTTCTTTTAAATAATGATTTGAAACGAATATTAATTTTGAATGATTCACCGTGGCTAATTAATGTCATCATCTGAAAAGGCAAGTTTGAAATCCAGCGTTAATCATAAAATAGCTCCGAAAGCTACAAATCAAATCCACAAAAGCTTTAGCCTCTCTAACCAACCGTATAAACCGCAGTGTGGTTGAGACAAAGTTCATATTTCAAGCGGTAACTGGAATATAAAATATTTCTTTTGAAATAGCAGGATTCACTGCAAACCACGGAAGGTTTTGTTAAAATTGGGAAAGTGAAAGAGGATATATTCATTGAAGCTAATCTCCGGGTGCAAAATTTTTATATTCACTGAAACTAATCTCCGAATTACAAAATATTATTCTCAATGAAACTATTAATCTCTGAGAGTTGGCCGTCGCAATTTTCTCCCACAATCAATGAGCCCAATTTTGCACAAACGCATTAATTCCTAAATAGTTTCATCAAACATCTTAAGAATGCAGTTCTTTTTAGCAGCAAAAAGGTTAATTACTGAAAATGTATATTCATTGAGCTCTAATTGTCAATTATTGCACCATTTCATATTTATATCCAAATTATTGTACAGGGTTACTCCATCCTCTGTACTACCTATTACCCTATAAAATACCGTCCCGTCCGCAAACATCGTAACTCTATTATCAATATTATTGCAAAGTTTGTTGATATATACATCGGCTGACGTCGATCCTCCTAGACATATAAGACTCCTATCGAGATATAAGTCGCGGCCGCTTCTATCAACGGTGGACGTGCGTGGACGACGTAATCTAGGTTAAGGAGGGACCCCATGAAATGCACCACATCAGTTATGGAATGCCAAAAATAAAATCCTTGAATATAATACCAAAGATATATAATATTCACTATGAAATGACTTGAGCAGTCTTTAACTAAGCAAGGAAATGTATGAAATAATACGATGAATGCTCGTTTTAATTAAAACTAGCTAAATAAATTGGAATGGAACTCATGAAATGCAGAGATCCCTGAATAAGATTTAGATCATTCTACAAATACAACCGAGAAATTGAGATTTCGAGGGTTACCAGCTGTTGCAGATTTTATGAAGCACTGTTATAGACTCACAGAGTCACTACGTTGCGACGAAGTGAAGTATTAAGTGTATGGTTATCTCGTATTCGCTAACGTTATCGTGGCAATACAAAGAAGCAGGACCGGTTGCCCAGAAGCTACAAAAACCGCTTTTTCACGTTCTGAAAGGCTTTTCTCGAAGCAAGTTCGAGCGTTACAATGAATCTTCTATTTAATGCCGGCAGAAACAGTAACCGCAGCCGGTATATGTAGAGGCAATGCTCACTTTACGGTTTAGCGCGACATGAATTTAAAGTGCAGAAAACTCCGGCAGTTTTTTACTCGAATAGGTTTTTACTTCAGCAGGAAGTGGGTCAGTGGTAATGAGAAGATTTACCTTCTTAAGAGTCGGCATTTGAGAGGACTTTCCGTTGGAATTAAGCCTCATTTTACAGAAAGAATACGTCTCATAGGGCAAGGCATTATCATAGAACACAGGGGAATTTGCATAGGAGGGATTAAGAGCGGAGGCTCAATGAAGGTCCTGGGAAACTCGAAGAAAATGTCTGAAAAGTTATCGAACGTATTTCAGTCATTCTCATGGATTATACGGCTCCAAAAAGATCAAGTATTTCTTATGGGTTTGAGAGACAGTATTACAGAATGATATGGCGCCAACCTAAGCATTTTGTATGATGAAAAAGGAATGGGGAAGACGTCGTATTGCTGCCGTACAACAACATGCCATAAGCAATGTCTCAAAATACATCCATAATCTTGGACGAATTATATGAGGTTAGAATTCAGCAGGGCGAGATATAGAATAAAAGAGTCTCTTTTCATAAAACGAACTTTTGACGGAGAAAATATTTTTCTTTCTTCTCAGGAATTGAGGGAATGGAACCCCGCCTTAGGTGAAGCTCAGCTTACATCATAAGGCAAAGGTAGAAAACCTGTGGAAGTTTTAGACGTTTAATCTTGGAGCCACTTTCTGAAACAAATTCACACATTGAAATAAGTTTTCTCATCTCGTTAATTACGTCAAGCAAAACAAAATGCTAGATATTCCACACACGTTTACTTAGTGATTAAATCCCTTTTCGTTCATACACATTCGGTTCTAAACAATTCCATTACGCCACATGAGTTCTGCCTAATGATTTTATACTTGGCTTAAGGGCATCTTATGCAGCTGAGTGATTCATATATGCGGCCTACCGACTTAAGAAGGTACTTGGTCTCTGTAATAAAGTAACACTTATTTAAGCATCACTATGAAATCAAAACTCAATTTTGGCTCAAATCTCTATTTCATAAATACTATCATTTTCATATCCATAAAAACTATGGAATGTTTATCAATATTGCTTGTAACTGAAATTACAAAGACCATTTGAAAATTCCATTTCATTCCATTCTTTTGTGAATTTCTGTCGTCCCTGTTAAATTTCAACGGCAGACACTCTAGTAAGCCCTTAGGGCCGAATTTCATAAAAATTCTCCACAGGGATTCTTGGTCAAAGGTAAAAAATAATGAGAAGAAACTCGTAAATTTTGCGTTTTCCGCAAAGGTTTCCATTTAACAGAAACCTTTGCGGAAAATTACAATATCTGAGTGTCTTTCGGTTATGGATTTTCACAATACATCTGATTCTACAATGTTTATTAGTTAAAAATAAAATTTTATAAAATGTTTTCACAATACACCTGATTTTGTAATGTTTATTAGTTAAAAATTTAATTTTATAACATATTCATCAAGTATTCATTCTAGACGTGGAATAAAAAACAACGATAGCTGAAAGAAATTACATGAAAGTAATGACAGATATTGATAATTTTCCGCCATTTTTATTTACGTTAGATTGCAAGTTTAAGTGTCCAGTTCAATAGGCATTGATTACTTAAATAATGTTGCTGAAAAGAGACTTTATAACTTCAGCGAAGATTAAACCTCATATATACCTAAATTGATAATGATGTTTGATTTAATTGCAAGAAAATCAAACCGAGTGGAACTGAAAAGTCCATTTGTGGGAGCTAAAATAAGTAATTAAATTATTTTATAAGACGTAAACGACCAAAAATATTTATTATTATTATTATTCACTATATATACATACATATACATATATATACACGTACGTTAATTCAACATTGCAATATTGAATATGAAAACATTACCCTCCACTACAATATCATTAAATTATCATCAAGATTTTTCAGGGTTCCTGGTTGGCCTTCACTGCTTTCGTGGCGTTACTGGGGTACACAGAGCCCCCGCCGTACATCGCCCTACAAGGCATTCCCCTAATCCTCCTCTCATTTTATTTCTTAAATTCTACTCATACCAATGCACTAAATTTACACCTATTTACATTACATGATACACTATTCTACAACATTTTTAACAAATAAATGTATTTTACAACTACATTACGTGACCCATTAACATGATGAGAATGATCAGAGAAATGGATGCCAGAACCATTAGATTCAAGAACTCATATTTTCCGCGAACGATACGCGAAAATAGTCGATTAAGGAAATAGAGTCAAGGTGCATGCACCCCCTGCCACACGCCGAAAGGTGTCTTGCATGGTACTCACATAGACATAAACATAAACCACATTTCTTCGTAAGTGATATCTTATACGATGATCTTAATGTGTTATGATGGCACAGTAAAAATTGAATCTGTAGACATGCTGTCGAATGAGACATATTGAGGGCGTTGAGAATTCGTTTCTCAATCTCAAATATTGATTGCATTAGCCAAGTAGTCGTACGTTTTCTCGATGATATTTCTTGTAGTTTACGCACAAAATGCCATTTTCGTGATCGAATTCCTTTCTGAACATTATGAGAGAAACGCAGAGTTCCTTTCATCACTCAGACCTTCAGACTATAAAAAGACAGCTGATGGGAAATTCCTCTATCGGCTGAAGAAAAAGGTCAATTGTCTTCGCAATGCTGCTCAATTATCATGATGTTTCAGCAAATGTCATCATTCCCTCATCATGGTCATCAAATTCAACGGTCAGTGCGACTGAGCGGCTTTTTTAATACATTCCCTCGGCCGAATAAGATGGAAGACTTTGAAAATCAAGCTACAAAGCGATTAATCCACAGCGATGTCAAATCTTCTTCCAAATCACTCCCGGCATTCCTCGAGCGACCGGCCGAGGCGTAGCAGAAAGATTTCTCAGAAGGATTTAATATCGGAATGATTCGGTCGGCATAAAGATGGTTTCGGGAAGAAGAGAAATAGAGACAAAGGGTAGAAAAAGACGCGAGGAAAAGAATAAAGATCATAGAAAAGGTTTCGATAGGGAAACTGAGAGAGAGAGAGAGAGGAAAAACAGTTGAAAGTCAAAGGACCAGAAAGGGATGCTGGAGGAGGAGAGAGATTGAATCGAGAAAAGACAAAGTTCCGGGGGAAGAAAGTGGGAGAGGAGAGCTACTACAAGGGTTTTGATGGTGAGGACAAAGATAGCCTTCAGAAGAGATGGAGAATTCGTGAATCCTGGACATGGAAAAGAGCCCTGCGAGAGGCGAGTACAAGAGTAAATGCGCCCGACCGTCGGAGGCGCGGAAATTTAGGGCGATATCGCATGCGGAATGAAAATAATGGAGGAAGGAAGCTATGGAAAAGAAGGAGATAAACCTCGGAGAAGAAAACGGTCCAGACGAGAGATCAAAGGAAAGCCAGCGGCTAAAGAAAGGGGAATATCTGCGAGCAACGATCGAGAAAGAGGGTAAGGGATCGAAATTTCGGGATTCTGAAAATGTTGGTCGAAATTTAGTCAAGGAAAACAATACCTCGAATATATCCGCGAGCTCTTCTCTTGCCATTAATGAATCTTCCATTCAGGGTGATTGACATTATTTCTATTGCATCCCGATTAATGACATTCTCAGGTGGAAGCATAAGAATTCAATTATGATAATTTTACGTAAAAACGAGAGTCATATCTGCGTAAATAATTAAAGACGTAAGTACATAAAAATGAAAATGCATACCTCAATGAAAAGTGATTAAAATTTACTACATTAAATTCCTCAAATGCTGTACGAGTAATGTACGAGGTAAACCTTGTTATTTATTAATCTTGCCCTTCCAATATTGCTTTCAAGAGAAAACCTACCCTTTCTCCGTGGTCGTTTGAAATAACTCTTATCTCTATCGATATGTTGGATAGACTTTCCATTGAATTGAATAGAATTCCCTTTAATTGCCTTTTATAGCACTCCAATATTTTTCTTTGATATAACTTCTCCATTGCCTCAAATTATATATTCTCTGCTGTCGTTGCAGCCAATATTTCACTTCCATACATACATGCACATATACTGTGATACAAAAGACTTTCAAAGAGCTGGTATTTATGAACCGTTGTATTATTAATCGTCCGCTGCTGCTTGTGTTGGTAGACTGTCAATTACGTTAGGTATATTCCACTTAGTATTTCCCTGTAGCTTTTCCCCGTTAGTGATCTTACTCCTAAGTAGCTGAATTACAAAAAAGCAACCATACATTACAGGAGTTGCACTTGAAGTGAAACAAGAAAGACTGGAAAAGTGAAGTGGAGAGTAGATGAAGGTAGAGAGGAAAAACGCAATCTGCTAGAAAGCTCGTAAAAATCCAGCTGGCACTTAACTTTTGTAGTAGAAAGAAAAGTCGAAGGAGTCTCTAGAGTGATCCTACTTTGTGCACGGGCCCCATCTGGACTATGCGTCCATTATTTGGTGCTCTGTCGATAAGAGAAGCATTCGATTAATCGAAATTGTCTAGTATGAAACTCTGTCATCTATCGGGAAGCTCTAAAACGATTCTGAAAGTCTGAAGAAAAATAGAGAAGATTAGGAATACTTAGAAAGTTTAGATGACGTGCATTATCCGCGAAAGTTCAGCGCATTTTCTTAGGCCCTCGAGAGAAAACTAACAAAGAACTTCGTCGACTTATCAATGCAGAATTCCTTGAATAATAAAGGGGAACTAAATGATCAGTTGAGATACCATATTCAGTGTAATCGAAGCCCACGCAAAAAAATCCAACAAGTTCGCCAATATTGATCGTAACTCGAGAAGTTTGTAATAGTCATCTACAGAAGAATCGTCATACCTCCTCGGCAACCGTTACCACGAAGATCGGAAATATCATTCAAAAAAGAAAAAGAGAAATTGACTACGTCCATGAAAAAAATTGTTTTCGTGGAAGTAGTCAATTTTTGTTTGTCTTTCAGGGATAAAAATATGAATAAGTTCCTCCAAGTAACACTTGAATTAATTAAACGATTCAGAAAAAATAGGAGAATCTTTGTAATATATTGTAATGTATATTAATGTAAAACGAAAAAATGCTGAATATTTAAGAGTAGAAACTGTTTTTGAGAAAGATAAAACTAATACGGTATCATGCAATACTTAATACTGAAAAGATAACTACATAAACTATCTATATTGCTTGCGTTAAATTTCTGATGCCGAAATCTATTCGTAAAATTTAAAACCAGCTAAGTGAAGTTATATTTCATTTCGCTCTAGTCTTATGAAAGTTCTATCAGATACTCTTCCCCTTTAAATTTAGCAGAGCGTCCTCCAGTAAATGTAATGCTCTGTTCAATATATGCTCAAACAACATATTTTGTCAATATTAACTACATTTATAATCAATATGATTGGACCTTACTTAGTGAAACCCCATTCAATAAAAGATAAACAATCGACTTCGTATTTTCCACTCGATTTTATTAACCGACCGATTTCGGCCTTCCAGCCATCATCAGGTACTCTTATTGGCTGGAAGGCCGAAATCGGTCGGTTAATAAAAGCGTGTGGAAAAGACGAGTTCATTTTGTTTCCCTTTCATTAAATGGGGTTCCACTAAGTAAGGTCCAATCATATTCATTATATGTAGTTAACATTGACAAAATATTTGTTGACAAACGTTTGTAGAAACAATGGAACTTGTCTTTTCCACACGATTTTATTAACCGACCGATATCGGCCTTCCAGCCAAAATCAGGTCCTGTTATTGGAAATCGTGTGGAAAAGGCGAGGTCCATTTTATCTCTTTTATTAATTACATTTCTTCGAACCTATTCGCTTCAAAAAGGAGCTTAAAAATGGCAAGGGAATTCTTTCGGAAAACGGTGTTGACTCAGGAAGCTAACAGCGCTTGTTGCCCATGTTTTGGTGATGTTCACACAAATGTCAGTTTTCCAGTTTAACACCTCCCGGTTTTTTCGGGACAAATTTCCGGACACCTAAATGTTTCAAATATTTTTAAGTATCTGAAAGTAATAAGTCCTAGTGACAGTCATCTATTTGGAGTACTAGAGCTATCGTAGAACTAAGCTGCGCAGATCTATGATCCTTGGTAAGACTGACTTAGTAAAATAAAAAAGAAATTTAACCAAAAGATAGCAGAATCTTTAAAAAGGAACACAGCTGTGATAATAAATTAGAGTTATGAGCAAATAAGCAGTAGTTTTCAAGAAAACTAATCATGGGAAAAGATCACAACGTAGTTACGGAAATACGTATTGAGAACAACACTTTTCAAAGCACAACCACGGAGAGCCCCCGTTGGTTGGAATTTCTTCACAGTTGGTTTAGTTAGCTTTAAAATTACGGATTTTTGAAGCTTTTTTCAAAACTGTAATGCAAAAGATAACACTTTAACACGATTCACTTTTATTTACATACACAATAGACGTTGGACCTACAAATTTTAACAACAATGGAAATTGTTATAGAACGCCTTAGTACCGGTTGTATCGTGGATTTTCTAGTTCTTTGCGTATCAAACGTCCTGGTTTTGCACCACCGCCTAAGATCGTCTATATTTAAATATCTCGACATTGGAATTTACAACTTAAAATGATTTCAATCCTCAAAAAGGGAAAACATAGAGTACTCTAAAATGGCAGAATAAACTCGACTGAGAAGAAGGATATTTTTAATGTCTGGGTTTGTTAAAAGGATCGAAGCAAAGGTCACTTTGTAGCCGAAGCAAGCCACGGTTTCCCTAATTCTTGTCAAGGATCCGTAAGAAACTAATTATTTTCTATTTCTCTGATATATCTAATCTGACCCAAAATCACGCAATTTTCGCCTTGCCGAATCAGGGGAATTGGATAGATGGAGGTTGGTAGAGGAGACCAGATAACAGGAGAAAGATAGAAGGGGTATGGGATGCAGTAGGCAAGCGGTTGAGAGGAAAGAATTGGGCGGGAGCTAGACTCACTCCCTCGGGACGTGAAACGGGAGGGAAAACAACGGAGATGGGCAGAGGAGTGGAAGCGGAGAGAAATATGTGAAAACAAGGATCCTTAAAGGAAGAAAGAGCACAACATGGCAAAGGCTTTATTCCGGCGAAATTGGAGAAATAACACGAAGGCGGAAAGGGTTTTTTTCCGGAGGAATTTCATCTGCCGCTGCGAGAGTATGGCCTGGAATGGAGACGTCGCTGCGTTTAATCGGGCCGTTTTCTTAAGTGACAAATCTCATGAATATTGAACGTATTGGAGGATTCAGAATGCGGAATCACATCAAGTATTGAACGAAGAAATGAATGCTCGTTCGTACATAAAAGCAACATTCTCAATACATTCGATTTATATGCCATGTATATTTGATATAACTTAACATGCAATCGATGTATGCCGTGTATATTGGATCTTTATTCGAAATATGTTCGATATGTACCTTGGTAATCGAATTCTGGATGATACACATTGAATTGGTGTTCGATCAAATTTACTTCATATTTTATTCTAAATACATTTGATTTGTGTTCGATATAAAGATTTTACGTTTTTTTCCTATTTATAATAATGATGAGATTAACTTCTTCAAAATAAAATAAAAATAAAATAAAATTATCCTAAATATATTTGACATCTCGTATATTCGAATTCTGGACGACACACAGTTTATTTTTTCTCAGTGAAGATTTACTTTATATTTTATTCTATTTTTATTACAATAATATGAAGTTATATAATAGTCTATAAAATAACAATTTTTATTATATATTTTACTTATATATTCCCTTTCATCAATACATATTCGATTGGTTATATTGGAATATTGGACTGGTTGACATTACTTATGAAAAAAGGAAAGTAAACGTACGTAATGCACGCCCGTACGTACTCGTACGTATCCTTACGTACGTAAAAATGCCTACTTTCTACGCATCACACATCTTTATTTCTTTAGAATCAAATAACATTTCCACAATATCTCAACAAATTACATGGACCTCACTTGAAATATATTTCTTATATTTTATACATAGACACTTATACATTTGAAAAATGCAATGAGATTCGTTATGTGGGTTCGTTTCTCAGAAAATTTCAATCCTTTCTTTCCTTGGAAAGCCACGAGCGCGAAAATTCTACCCGTTTTTAATTGCGGGCTATCTAAATTTGGGATTAAATCTGGGTTTAAATTGGGCCACTTTAACGTATACCCATGAAAGCGAATTCAGACTCGTAGAGAAATATATGGGGATATTTTACAGCTTTTCCTCTTCATCCTTAAATTGAACTTGTCATTGGGTACAATTTTTTTTCAAATTTGGATGGAATATTCTGACATAAATGTGCGGTAATATCAATAAAATTAACCGAGAACTATGAGAATTACCTGCGCGGGTTGTATAGACAATCTTACATTCGAATGGTTGGGTGTGTATGAATGGAACAAGAAGAACTAAAACGAAGTCTGAGTAACCAATGTGGACGGTATGCGTTAAGTTGGCTTCCGCATTCCTCAATGGTGGATTAAGACAATGGCAAGAACGGTACATTCTGCGATTCTACATTCTCATTCTCTGAAGACCGAGAATGGGCTGATTGAGAGACGGGTATAAGCTATCTGAGAAAAGGTACTTATGATGTCTGATGAATGGAATGGAGAATCTAAAAAGGTGCGCGCAATGTCTGCTGCGGGGGAAAAATCCGATGATACGGAAGTATGCAGAAGTATTTCAACTTATAAGTAAAGTAAACTTTATAGTAGAGATCATTAGGGCTGCCGGTTAGTCATAAGGGCAGCGCGTTCGACTTCGGTAAAAGCGGTCCCGGGTTCGATCCTCGGTTGGAACCCACATGTGCGAAATGACCAAAGCTGTCGAAGCACCTTTAACAATAATACTACTACTAGTTAGAAATTAAGTGAACAGATCTGCCTGATTGATTTATTAGCTAGAAAGGATTGGTTTAAATGCTATGAGCAACATTGTTTTTCCACATCTTCTTCTCCTCTTCGGCGCTACAGCCCTATGTGAGCCTTGGCCTCCATCACAATCAGCCTCCACTGTTTTTCCACATATCTGAAGTAAAACTCAAGAAAAGTAACCGCGTTAACTTAACGTTAAAGTAACGTTAACGTTATGGATGATTCTTCGGTTATTTCTCGGATTAAATGTCATTTACCGATATTTTCGTCCCACGCATAACTTTTCAAATCTATCAATCTATATTTGGGAATGACTGAGGACTTGATTAATATAAATTTGGTGAGTAAATTTTAGTTTTTAAATAGTCGTATAGACCGCCGATGGTTGCACTGGTAAGTAGTAAAAAACACTCTAATAACCATCAAGGAAACTACTTAAGGCTTATATGTATTTCACTCTCCATGTAAGAACCTTCAGAGCTTAGACGACAAGATAAAACTGTGTAAATTCATGTTTTATATATGTTTTACCACATACGAGTAAATTTTACTTGTTCTTGCATTATTTACAAACTTTTACGCAATTGTTTGCCAATATACTTTAAAAAATGAGATGCTGTTTGATCCTAAACATGTCCAAATACCCTTGTTAAGTTGGGCGAACTAAAAACTCGAGGTCGTTTAAAGTCAAGGACATTTGCAAACTAATACCGATGCTATAAGCCCTTTTGAGGTACCGAATATTTTATTACTTCGTCACAGAAAGCAAAATAAGTTATTAAATCCGATTAATATCTTAAAAACATGCGCTGTATTATTAAAAACAAAACTTTCGAGCGATTTATAAAGAGCTTAAAAATAAAGTTTGTTTTTAAACTACAAGGAATTTACAAGCAGAGAACTAGTTACTGAGCGCTAGATCTTTTTCTCCATTGAAACCGCTACATAAGGTAGGGTAGAAGACTTCTGAATGCCCCAATATTTATTATTCTAAAAGTTTATAGATAAGTTATTAATTCAAACTTAAAAAGCACTTGATTTTAAATTCAAAAGGTATCAGAAAAATAATGTAGATTTGAAAAGAATAATTCATTAAAACTTAGGGTTTACTCTTTCACTATATGTAAAATGCAAAGAAAATTACCAATGACTCAATTTTACTAAATATGTGGGAAAATATGAAACATTTTATGCTTTAATACGGAAAATATTGCAGCCATATAAGGTTTTTAAATATCTTTACAGGATAAAATGAATTAAAACTATTTTCAATGATTTTCACAGAGGGAAAGTCAGTCCTCATTTACCATATTTTAGGTAATTATGGAGTGTTTGCTATTTCTAAACATAAATAGATGTGAACTACGAGGAAAAAAATTGGTCGTAATAGAAATTCTATAAAAGGAATGAAATGGTAGTATAGTTATTCCCGAGGAAAAATATTCATATTCAGACAAATGCATATGTACAGAGATTTGGCCACTATCTCTTCGAATATTTAGCTCCATATCAGAGAGAGCCTAAGGAGAGCTAATCAACAAATAATAAGAGATAGGAAACAAACTTTCAATATAAATAGTAGTGTATGAGGAATGACTTAGAAGATGAAAGTCGTATTTTCCATCACAGATTTCGTTAAGTTATATTTGATAGCTTGGAGAAATTGGATGGTACATAACAAATTATACTAGTAAACACTTCCGTCAAGCATGACGGAACTTAATTTAGTTTAAAATATATCTATTATCGTATATATGTGGTCCTCCGAAGCCAGAAACAGTCCGTCGTAAGATCATAATAACTCAATATATTTCTTACCATTATTTATAATATTTATTCTACTGTTTTCAAGATATGAAAGTCTACTTTACGAAAATTTCTTATAGAAAAACATAAGAACTGTTTATCCTCGTGTACTTATATGGGATTATTTGTGAAATCAACATTCAACAATGGCCTTACTCGTTAAAGGGTTGTGCTGTTTATTTACAAAAAAATTGACGTATTTTCCTAATGAACTAATGAATCAATTCTGGCAATATCTGGTGGAACTTATGAGGTAGTAAACTCGGAATCGGTCGTGTGTTTATCAAATACATAGTCTATGGACAGAGTCAGATTGTATTTTTATTTATCAATAATGAAAAGCTGTTACAAAAATTTCGAGTTAGGCTCTTCGAACTGGAGAGTTAAGTTTGTAGGTCAAGGTACCACTGTATTTTTAATCTCCGAGTTTGGATGGAGATGAAAAAATAGGGAATTGAATGTTAGAGAAAGCCATAGGTTTATTTCGAAAGACAGTAATTTCCGCAAAAAGTTTTAATCGAAGACTAGTTGTTCTGACATCAGGTAAGTTTCCATTGGAAACGAAGCTTCTCTATCAAATGGGGTATCATGGGTAATCTGAGTGTGTGCGGAACTACGGTGTGTTGGCAATAGAGGTCGCTATCTCAGAAGGAGGGTCACCAAACATCGACCCTGTTTCCACCAGGGACTTTCCGATAGACCTTGGCAGAATACCTCCAGCAGTGTGGACACTCTTGTTCCTTTGAAGGAAGATTACTTCATCGACTACCGAAAGAGAAGAAGAGAAAGACACGGACGCATTGGTAACCATGGAAATTGTCTCTACCAGCACACCAGTTTAAAGTTTCAACATTTCCAATATGTTTCCCTTCTTACCCTACCTACAAAACTCCTAACCGGATTAAATTTAGCTCTCAGTTAGGATTCAAGTATCCATTCATTAACAGAAAAGTGTCGCTAATATAAATTGTATGGATATTATGGGGCCAATTAATTCAAAGATTGTTAAATAACGGGAGAAACATCGATTACAACATTACATTAATCTTTCAACTCTAAAATAAGAAATTATAAATGAGAATGCGCCATGCACAACACAGAGTCCGAAATCTGATCCCTTAAGCAATTGCTACCGAGAGCTCTGAAAAAAAAACGTTGCGCCTAGGTAAAATGAGGAATGAAGTAGTTTTCTTATCTATTTCACTGGACAGAACAAAATGAGTAGAAAACGTTCCCGTTGGAGCTGCATAATGGCTTTATAAAATGTGCTTTTCGTATAATTTCATAATAAGTAACCCCAGTCAATGCCACTATTAACATCACTCATGCCTCGGTAACCTTTTTATTAACGTATCAAGAGTAATTATTACACCTGTATGCCCGTAAATTCATAAATCTGAAGGCTGGTAGGAATACAAACCCATCCACGAATACTATAGCTACGAAAAGCTGAAGAGAAGAAATGAGGTATACCCAGCAAGATGAGGAGTGAGGTAGTTTACATGGCTTGTCTCGTTAATCTACAGTATTATAAGTAAAGGAACCACACGTGAGTTTTGAATAATTATCCAATGAATTACACTTTTTATAGCATTCCATAAGGAGTGCTCAAAATAAATGTATTTCTAAGAACCAGTCATAACTCAACAACAGTCAAATTATCACAGCCATGAACATGACTGAGAAAAATGTGAATAAAAGTGTTCCCTATAAAAAAAGATAAGTGATAAAAATTCCATTCATTAAGGTGCGGTAGCACGAACGAAAGAAATTGATATCCTTCGGCATAAATTACAGCCGCGTGAGCATTCGAAGAATGCAGTATTCTGCACATTATATTACGGATATCAGCCGCGAGTGACTCGCCGGAATCTTGCCCATGCGTCATAAGAAATGAGTGACGTGTGACGCTGATGCAAATGCCCCTTTGGGTTCAACGCCAGGTTAAGAGGTTATGATCCTCCGATCCCGAGTAACTGTCGAGAGTTTTCTACGGTACGATATATACGCGGTCAGCAATATTCTCGTCTGCATGCCCACCTATCCTCTTTACTCCAATAACCTAATCTCCAAGCAGCTGGATCTCACTCGACTCAACCCTTCAATTTCTTCCTCTCGACTCAAGCCGCGCTTTCCCCACTCGAAGATTTTGCCGCGGTGGGCAAGTAACTCTCTCCCCTCCCACGTCTGTCTACATTCTCTCTGTCATACCTTCTCAACCCAATCTTATCCCTTGCTTTCCTCCATTTTACAACTTTCTCTCATCTTTCCAGAAAAGAAAAGGAATAGGAATGACGTTCTTGACTACATTTAGGCGCGGATAGGTTTATCGAACACATTCATTGTGCTGATCTCTTTACAAAGTTTGAGAATATATAACATTACACAGAATAAAGCCAGTTGACAAAAATGGATTTACATTTTTATCAAAACACAAGAGACATTTTCCAGGACTTTATTTTCACATTTACCTCAGCGTAAAATAAATTTAAATTTTAAAGTTAGGTTAATGTCTGAATTGAAGTGCATGGAATTCATGTCTGAATTGAAATGAAATATCTGTACTGTAATTCTTAATTTCTCCTGACATATAAGGCTTAAAATGTTTTTAAATATATTTCTTCATATCAAGTCTTCTCACCTAGTTAAGGTTGTTATGGAGCCGGCCTCGGTGGCGTAGTGGTTAGCGTGCCTAATTAGCCTAGCTAATTATAACAACGCAGAGGTTCCGGGTTCAAATCCTGGTTAGGGCATGGTTGTTTGTGTTCGTCTAGGTTAATTGTAACAATGGTCTCAATATACCAAACTTCATTTAGCATTGTAGCATTGTTGATTTGGAGTAATTTTACTAATTATATCTAGTTATAAATATGTTATACTGATTATATAATTGTTTTATTTCGATTAGCATTAAAGAACTTAAATTATGGAAGAAACCAACCAGCAATTGTGTAATACATTTATGAGCGACTATCGATCACGAAAAATGCATACTTACTCATATGAATTAACCAACAAGTTTTTCGAAATTTGCTTCCTTTAGTCATTGGATAATTACAATTCAATCGCTTAATTTCATTTTTTATTTATCACCGAAATTAAATTCATAGACATCTTGAATGTATGCAACTAAGAATCTTTCCGGAATCGTAATATAAATTTTAACTGGATCTCAATGGAGTAAAAATCCATATCTCCCTCACGTGAATGAAACTTAAAGGTTTCGAAAAAAGCTTCATTGGCAGATTATGACGCAAAAAATGCATCATACATAAAATAGCGTTTCATTCGAATTAGTGTACATGGAAAGGGATGGTTACTCGAAGAAATGATACGAAAATAAGTCCCCTCCGAAATTGTTCGAGCCAATAAAGCTACACGGATACGTTGTTGAGAACAAAGAAATCCGTACACAAAAAGCTACGAGAGGCTGCAAAGCGTTCATCGGATGGAGCAACGACGCGAAATTCTCTCGCTGCACTGCGATATCGTTCCACTCTCCCTACGACAAAATATTCTTTCGGAGAAATGTTTTCAGATGGCGAGGAAATCGATATCGCTCGGAGACTGTGGCGCGAGCGAGCATCAGCCAGATGAGAATTATCGACACTTTTTTCGGAGGAGTGTCTCAAAAGGGTTTCAGTTATGAAAATTAGCCCATCGTTGTATGAAGAAACTAATCAGAAGTTTGGAAAATCTTTCGGGTGGTAATATCCTTCCCAGGAAATAATTTGGGACGGACGAGGGAAGGAAGTAACAAGGACTAAGTAACAATCCACGTAAAAGACACTAAATATTAACAAATTACAAAAACCTATTCTCTAGACCAATTATATATTTCAAATGAAAGAGAATTCCAATATGTTTTACACTGATGATTTTTATGCGCTGTGTTGTATCTTAGAGCAAGATATCGTATGCAAATTTATCAATTATGGATACTACTAACTAAATATTTGCTATTAATTATAATTATAATATGATACGGTATCAAGGTATCTGTTTTATTGAGCAATTCTATTTACAGAAACCCTTTTTCATATGTTTCTTTATGCTTGATTAGAATCTTGAAAGAGTAAAATATACTTACATCACTAATAGAGTTGATAGCCAGATAAAATAAAAACTTTATTATTAATGATAGAAAGAAATTGCATTCAAGTATTGCATTTTCAATAGACATTTAAAATAGTACTTTAGCCGTTAGGAAGCTGTCCTTGAGCTTATCACGGAAACCGATATTCTGTATACACAACCATTCTGAAAACCCAATATACATTTCACTATCTGAACTATAATTATCAGGGGGAAAAGATAAAGAAAGGGTAAGGAGTGAGTCTTTACCTGGTTACCGGTGCGGCGTTTACGAGAGAATAAAATGAATGCGTAAGTACCAATGGAGGTGGTCCATTCCCGGCTAGCATGCTAAAAGATTAAACAACTTATATCGACGCTTTGGTGCCCTTTTATACTTACTCAACCTACATCGTTTCGTAAATTCCTCTCCATTTATTGTAATAATTCGCCTCGTTCCTTCAGTATTCAATTCATTACCAGATACCAGATTACCAATTACGCCAGATAATTCTTGGTCTTCCTTTCCTTAAACGGCCGATCACTCTCTCATCAGGTACCTCTATTTTAACTCTGCTTTCGATTATTTTTTCCTTAAATTCCAGCGAGTTTAAAGCAGTTTTGCTGACATTATTTTGGTCTAAATTCATAATTTTCCATTCCATCACAGACATTTTCTCCATTTATTAACAAATATTACCTACTTAATTCCTTTTTAACTGCACTTAATTAATTATAACTGAATAAATACGATATGTTCTACGCTGAATATGCCTCTTGATAGTCAGGTGGGTAGCGCGTTCGCCTTCAGTGAAAGAAGTCCCAGGTTCGGTTTCCGGTCGGAGCCAACATTTATTGGTGTCCATCCAGCATTTTGATGAATATGGGTAGCTATCATAAGTTTGGTTAATCTATTCTCGTGTACCACGCACCCCCGTGTAAGATTCACACCTCGTTTTTGGGCACTGAATTTTGGGAAAAAACATGTTTCAAAAATAGCAAAATTCGAGTTACTATCGTTATCATTAGAAGGTCATTCCTAATAAAAAAATCAGCACCAAACTCCTTAACACTTTTACCTTTAAATTCTAATTCCTTTAATTCTAAATCTATCTACAGGGCTTTAATTTGGAGCATTTCCGTCAAAAATGCAAGTATTAACCGGCGTCCGTCTCAAGCTTTCCGGGAAGTAACTTCCATATGCCAGGATACTTTGCAGATTTTCCTCTAAACGCTCTTTTCTTATTGCAACAAGATTGAATTTTATGTTCTCTCTTCGTCCAGTACTGTACCAAGATTCCGGCGTATCACATTTACTTCCAGCTTCACGAATACTGATCAGGTGTAATCAGAGACAAATTCGTAATTTTTATGATATGACATGAACATATTCAATGTTTTTAGACATTCACTTCACTACTTCGCTTACATCACCTTCATTGACTCTTCTCCCCTCCTAAGTTTACCCTTAAAACTAGGGGCTGTGATTAAAATTCCCTCTGTATTTTAATGGGTTTTACCTGAAGATGGTTGTAAGGCCGACACCGGTCTAATCATAAAATCGTGTGGAAAATACGAATTTCAATTTTCTCATTTCTTAGACACAAACGTGTTACACAGTATTGGGGATGTTTTTGTCCGTCATGTTTCTTTGGCTAAGAAAGTCATTGCAAGTGGAAATCCTCGCTTGTGACGCGCACTCCATCTTTTGACGCTGATGAAAAGAAGAAAATGTGCGCTTGGCACAGCATTACTCGTAAACATATATAATACATTACATAATCTCTCAAAAGGAGTCCAAAGTGATTCTAAGCTGCAGATTATTTCAAGTGGCGGTAGATACTGATTCTTATACTAGGTTTTCTTATAGTGGAATAAATCTTTAAACAAATTTGATCATAAGTTCGTTTTCTCAGAATATTTATTAGTTTTCTTAAATTTACGAATCACGCGAGTCAGTGATTTTAAAAAACGGAATTTTCCAGAAAAAAGCAATAACCATCCCGGATCCAAGGATTCATAGTTTTTAAAGGAAGTTACTACGCATCTCTAATTCCTCAGATTATCTCCAATTCTTTCTACGTACAGCGACGAACTAGCTTACTGCTCTCTTACTTAAAGTGAAACTGCTAAAGAAAGCGTGGAAGCTACGATATGGAATCTCAGCCTCTCTCTTTACAAGGAACACAAAACTATGGAAAATTTCCTTCCACTACCTCGAAAATGCTCGCTCGAATACTTTCTTTTCCCTCTTAACTTTGAGAGCTCTCCGTTTTTCCTTTCACCGCAAGTTTTGTTGATTACTTGATTACTTTCCGTTTCTCTGATAATCATTGCTCGCAGCGAGGTGCCAGATTTGATGGAAAAACTCTTTAGCGAGGCCCTTCCTCCAATCTCTCTATACTAAAAATACCTAACATTATACCCCCTGTGGGGCGCCTCAGTGTTACTATTCTCTTTCACTGTCTTATACTACAGCGAGATTAGCGAAAATAAAGTCTGAGCAGTAACTTGACTATTTTCTTGGAAAAAGAAGTTGGTTGGTGCCCTAAAAATAGGAACAACGTATATAATTCTCAACGAAGTTCTTCGGCTATCACTGATAGGAGCTACGGTTGCGATACTAACTTGCTGAGGGGGGCGTTGTCCCATAGAGGACCACTTATTGGTTATTTTCACTTTTATGATAAATAGCATGGAGAAAAAATTCTTTACACTTGAGGATACTAAATAAACTCTAGAACACTAAGTCTGTGAAGAAATACTTTTCAAATAAATCTGCAAAAAAGTGGCCCCTATAGGGACCAGTACCTTATAAAGGGTTAAACACCTTTTTCATCAACAGATTTAAAATGTTCAGAAAATTTATTCGATCAGGGGCTATATCTATTTATGCTATAACTATTTAGTATATTATATAGGCTGTGACTATTTATGCTATCGGGGGCCTTAGGCGCAAAGATCAGACTGAGAACCAAAATGGAACTCTGAGAGTTAACATTCTAATTCTTCCACTGTGCAGATATGGGTTAACTACACAAATGTTCATAATATGTACCTCATTCGCTTCACTACGGCAAGAATAAATACAAAGGTTTTGAATTAAAATACATATTATTTCCATAAATTACAAAGAATGATGGGTAGACTTTATATAGTGGCATAAACAATGTAATACATTGTGTAGACTGATTCAACAAAGGTAAAATTCTCTCTTGAAACATAAAACAGAACAATTTGTACCTGAGAATTAATTAGGACAGTCTAATTGAGGCCCCAATGCGGTTGAGGCCCTCAGATAGCGCTTATTGCAACTAATTATAAATCCGCCCCTGTATTTGATGATGCCATAATTTTACCAATATTAATCATTTGGTGTTAAGGAGAATCTGCTCACAATTGTTTCGTAAATGAGGTGGAAGGTGTAGTTTAATCTGAATTACCCATTAAAGATATGGAAGAGGTAAATGATGTATAAATTGGTATCCATTCATTAAGAAGTTATGGATAAGGTCCAAAGGTTATCAGTTCAATTGCGAAATCCCTTGTTTCCAACAACTATAATAAAAAATTCCGGCTTCCGAAGAATGTTTTAATTAACCTGAGGTTCAAGAAAACGCAATAGTAGAGGTAAACATTAAGGTGACGTATCTTCATTAGCATGAAATTCTCAAGATGCTGGTGAAATAACTTTGCCCCGTGAAAGCATTCAACCCGCATTAATGTGTGCTGTGTGGGATGCATAAGATAACGGGGTTCGTTTTACCGTGTACGTGAACAAATGGTTTACGCAGCAGGTATTTCGTTTTTGATGAGGGATGCTGCCATACGGTATAAGGAAAAACCCCTATCTAAAGATAATACTTTCCTCATAATCTATGGTAGATTACTTGAATGTTCATGCAAGCAGAAGACGATGTATTTCTGGAATATGATTCCGATCTGATACATATAAAATTGTGTTCAAATAGATAGTATGAGGCTCGACTAATTACCTAATTACGAATAGTCAGATCAGTAAATTTTTAATAGATATATATGAGAAACTGCACAGGGACGTATACGATTCCTCAATATTTTACAACCTGTTGAAGCTCTTTGATCAGTGAACAATATAACTGGACTGGTTATTCCTGCCCTTACTCCAGCCCTCCTCAGATCCTTTTTTTAAATACAATTTTGGACTGTATATGACAGGGATGGGAATGCATGAGGTCAATCAGAGCCACATTCCTGTGTTTCATGAGTATTATATAGCTAGGTGCAACCAGGATATATCTGGGTGTGGCTCTGAGCCTTTGATTAAACGGAAAATGGCCTACACTACCATGGCAGGCAAACTTCTGCCCTAATCGTAATAAAGATAGAATCAGAATAATATTTACATATATTCCCTGTGAATTACCAGTGGCAAATGTAACTGTAAATATCTAAAAAATTACAATTTATCTCCCATATTCTCGATTTTAAAAGGCATTTTGGCTCAGGATGGGGGTTTTAACATCCAAACTACACCACGGTATAAAAACCATGATATAGATATAATGTATAAAATACCTATGTATTTTATTTCATCTAACTAATATGACTGCACAATCTATTAGAGTTCGAAAAAGTGTAATATTTAATGAAGACCTTAGTCTTTGAAATTTTGAGTAACATTTCTTGATGCCATTTGCAGCAATTCTGTGAGACGACGATTGATCAACTATCAACGATATTATGACTTAACGAACTCCTTTATTGAGCACAACTATCCAGCCAACAAAAGTTAGTTACTTAGTTAATGTGAGAAGAAAAAAGTGAAGTTAGTTTGAGTGAAAAAAGTCGTGAAGTACAGGGTCTAAATCTTTAATGGGAGCCGCACTTAACTCATCAAAGATCCACGCTTTCCCACGTTGGTATATGATAATAATAATGGCATTTAAAAATTAACTTAGTAAGGAAACAGAAAGATGAAAAACGAAATTGAAATTCATAAAACGTGATGTAGAACCAGAGGGAAAATATCCAATTGAAGAAGCAAGAAAGAACGATTCACGTAGGAGTTTGAAGGTAATAGATTCATAGCTGCGCATTAATGGGAGATTTTAATTGGTCAGATCCGTTCGGGAACCGTTCAAACAATTGCGTAATGTAACGTTTCCATAATTTGTGATTAAAATTCCCTCTGTATTTTAATGGGTTTTACCTGAAGATGGTTGTAAGGCCGACACCGGTCTAATCATAAAATCGTGTGGAAAATACGAATTTCAATTTTCTCATTTCTTAGACACAAACGTGTTACACAGTATTGGGGATGTTTTTGTCCGTCATGTTTCTTTGGCTAAGAAAGTCATTGCAAGTGGAAATCCTCGCTTGTGACGCGCACTCCATCTTTTGACGCTGATGAAAAGAAGAAAATGTGCGCTTGGCACAGCATTACTCGTAAACATATATAATACATTACATAATCTCTCAAAAGGAGTCCAAAGTGATTCTAAGCTGCAGATTATTTCAAGTGGCGGTAGATACTGATTCTTATACTAGGTTTTCTTATAGTGGAATAAATCTTTAAACAAATTTGATCATAAGTTCGTTTTCTCAGAATATTTATTAGTTTTCTTAAATTTACGAATCACGCGAGTCAGTGATTTTAAAAAACGAAATTTTCCAGAAAAAAGCAATAACCATCCCGGATCCAAGGATTCATAGTTTTTAAAGGAAGTTACTACGCATCTCTAATTCCTCAGATTATCTCCAATTCTTTCTACGTACAGCGACGAACTAGCTTACTGCTCTCTTACTTAAAGTGAAACTGCTAAAGAAAGCGTGGAAGCTACGAGATGGAATCTCAGCCTCTCTCTTTACAAGGAACACAAAACTATGGAAAATTTCCTTCCACTACCTCGAAAATGCTCGCTCGAATACTTTCTTTTCCCTCTTAACTTTGAGAGCTCTCCGTTTTTCCTTTCACCGCAAGTTTTGTTGATTACTTGATTACTTTCCGTTTCTCTGATAATCATTGCTCGCAGCGAGGTGCCAGATTTGATGGAAAAACTCTTTAGCGAGGCCCTTCCTCCAATCTCTCTATACTAAAAATACCTAACATTATACCCCCTGTGGGGCGCCTCAGTGTTACTATTCTCTTTCACTGTCTTATACTACAGCGAGATTAGCGAAAATAAAGTCTGAGCAGTAACTTGACTATTTTCTTGGAAAAAGAAGTTGGTTGGTGCCCTAAAAATAGGAACAACGTATATAATTCTCAACGAAGTTCTTCGGCTATCACTGATAGGAGCTACGGTTGCGATACTAACTTGCTGAGGGGGGCGTTGTCCCATAGAGGACCACTTATTGGTTATTTTCACTTTTATGATAAATAGCATGGAGAAAAAATTCTTTACACTTGAGGATACTAAATAAACTCTAGAACACTAAGTCTGTGAAGAAATACTTTTCAAATAAATCTGCAAAAAAGTGGCCCCTATAGGGACCAGTACCTTATAAAGGGTTAAACACCTTTTTCATCAACAGATTTAAAATGTTCAGAAAATTTATTCGATCAGGGGCTATATCTATTTATGCTATAACTATTTAGTATATTATATAGGCTGTGACTATTTATGCTATCGGGGGCCTTAGGCGCAAAGATCAGACTGAGAACCAAAATGGAACTATGAGAGTTAACATTCTAATTCTTCCACTGTGCAGATATGGGTTAACTACACAAATGTTCATAATATGTACCTCATTCGCTTCACTACGGCAAGAATAAATACAAAGGTTTTGAATTAAAATACATAGTATTTCCATAAATTACAAAGAATGATGGGTAGACTTTATATAGTAGCATAAACAATGTAATACATTGTGTAGACTGATTCAACAAAGGTAAAATTCTCTCTTGAAACATAAAACAGAACAATTTGTACCTGAGAATTAATTAGGACAGTCTAATTGAGGCCCCAATGCGGTTGAGGCCCTCAGATAGCGCTTATTGCAACTAATTATAAATCCGCCCCTGTATTTGATGATGCCATAATTTTACCAATATTAATCATTTGGTGTTAAGGAGAATCTGCTCACAATTGTTTCGTAAATTAGGTGGAAGGTGTAGTTTAATCTGAATTACCCATTAAAGATATGCAAGAGGTAAATGATGTATAAATTGGTATCCATTCATTAAGAAGTTATGGATAAGGTCCAAAGGTTATCAGTTCAAATGCGAAATCCCTGGTTTGCAACAACTATAATCGAAAATTCCGGCTTCCGAAGAATGTTTTAATTAACCTGAGGTTCAATAAAACGCAATAGTAGAGGTAAACATTAAGGTGACTTATCTTCATTAGCATGAAATTCTCAAGATGCTGGTGAAATAACTTTGCCCCATGAAAGTATTCAACCCGCATTAATTTGTGCTGTGTAGGATAAGATAACGGGGTTCGTTTTACCGTGGACGTGAACGAATGGTTTACGCAGCAGGTATTTCGTTTTCGATGAGGGATGCTGCCATACGATATAAGGAATGCATTTGTGGCATACAAAACACCTATCTAAAGATAATACATTTCTCATAAGCTATGGTAAATTACTTGAATGTTCATACGAGGAGAAGACGATGTTTTTCTGGAATATAATTCCGATCTGATACATATAAAATTGAGTTCAAATAGATAGTATGAGGCTCGACTAATTACCTAATTACGAATTGTCAGATCAGTAGATTTTTAATAGATATATATGAGAAATTGCACAGGGAAGGATACGATTTCTCGATATTTTACAACCTGTTGAAGCTCTTTGATCAGTGAACAATGTAACTGGAGTGGTTATTCCTGCCCTTACTCCAGCCCTCCTCAGATCCTTTTTTTAAATACAATTTTGGACTGTATATGACAGGGATGGGAATGCATGAGGTCAATGAGAGCACCACATTCCTGTGTTTCATGAGTATTATATAGCTAGGTGCAACCAGGATATATCTGGGTGTGGCTCTGAGCCTTTGATTAAACGGAAAATGGCCTACACTACCATGGCAGGCAAACTTCTGCCCTAATCGTAATAAAGATAGAATCAGAATAATATTTACATATATTCCCTGTGAATTACCAGTGGCAAATGTAACTGTAAATATCTAAACAATTACAATTTATCTCCCATATTCTCGATTTTAAAAGGCATTTTGGCTCAGGATGGGGGTTTTAACATCCAAACTACACCACGGTATAAAAAACCATGATATAGATATAATGTATAAAATACCTATGTATTTTATTTCATCTAACTAATATGACTGCACAATCTATTAGAGTTCGAAAAAGTGTAATATTTAATGAAGACCTTAGTCTTTGAAATTTTGAGTAACATTTCTTGATGCCATTTGCAGCAATTCTGTGAGACGACGATTGATCAACTATCAACGATATTATGACTTAACGAACTCCTTTATTGAGCACAACTATCCAGCCAACAAAAGTTAGTTACTTAGTTAATGTGAGAAGAAAAAAGTGAAGTTAGTTTGAGTGAAAAAAGTCGTGAAGTACTGGGTATAAATCTTCAATGGGAGCCGCACTTAACTCATCAAAGATCCACGCTTTCCCACGTTGGTATATGATAATAATAATGGCATTTAAAAATTAACTTAGTAAGGAAACAGAAAGATGAAAAACGAAATTGAAATTCATAAAACGTGATGTAGAACCAGAGGGAAAATATCCAATTGGAGAAGCAAGAAAGAACGATTCGCGTAGGAGTTTGAAGGTAATAGATTCATAGTTGCGCATTAATGGGAGATTTTAATTGGTCAGGTCCGTTCGGGAACCGTTCAAACAATTGCTTAATGTAACGTTTCCATAATTAGCGGTCGGAGATAATTTAAATCAACCTCAAAATCGTTAATCACAGTCGCTGCATACCAGGTTGCGGTTCTTCATTTAGATGCCTCATTAATTTTGCGTGTACGTTAAAATGTTTTAATTTGCAGCAAATGAAACAAAATGATTAAAATAGGTTGGCTACGGCAAAAAACTGTGCGCTTAATGGCATTCTCCAAGGTAATTATACGGTGGACTTCCTTATGCGCGTAACAATTGTATTTGGAACATTTAAGGCAAAATGTTTCGTCATACGTTCACCAAAATGGATGTATCGAGGAATTTAAATTTAACTCCGTGTTTTATGCCAAAATATGGCAGTATCATGGAATTAGATGTTGCATACTAGAGCATAGCTTTATGGTACATTCAGAAAATAAAATAGCCGGTGAACTCCCCAAAAATATTGCGACCTAATTAATTATTTTTATTAAATGCGTTGAAGATGGACTTAAAGTCCAGTGCTAACTTATTACTATTTTACAAATGTTCCAATATAATGCTGCATAGTGATACAATAAAATATACAAAGCTAATTACAACAATGCAACCCATTTTATTACTAAAGGAAATGCATCATATAGCTAAACAATACACTTTTATGCATTTTCGAGTAACAAAAACATTTAATAATTATAAAAATATCTTCTAGCTATAAAAATACAATATTGAAACACTGTTGTCTCCTACCTTAAGAATACACGGATACATTTCATATGTGTTCCCCAAAAACAGTACTATTTCACTTAAAAGGTCAACCAAAGTTTATACAACATATTTTTTCTTACCTTTACATCCCTGATTATCATAGACGATTTTTCAGCGTACCTGGAAGGCCTTCATGATTACCGTAGTGATCTCGGGGACAAGTTCCTACCGTACCTCCCATACTCCACGTGCACTGTCAACCGCTATCATCATAATAGAAAATACAATAAACGAATGCCTTTATCAAGGAAATTTTTTCAGGAAATTCCCGCCTTTTGGACGGAATAAATCTCTCTGACGCTGATAATGGTGTATGTATCCCTTATTGGGAATCTGCTTTAGAACGTTAATTAAAAAGGGAGGTGAGTGCTGCTTTTCGATTCTGTTAGACTAAAGTTGCTTAAGTTATTCGAAGCATAACATTACCAATGTAATATATAGTAACAACAAAAAATTTCCTAAGCTGAATAAAAGTTGTGGAACCAGAAATGGGAGGGATAATAGGATGGAATTGATAAATTAACAGCTTTAAATGTAAATATTGACAATTGAACGATTAATGCAGTATTGTAGGGGTTGTTTGAACGATTCAGTTGTTCTATGCAAGAAATAGCACAATGGAATCAAAGTTGAATTGAAGAAGGAATAAACGCTGCAAAAGCGCTTGACTCCTTTGGAAGGAAATAACATTTCTGAGAGATTAGCTAAGATGATATAACACAAAATGAACAAAACTGATAATGCAAGTATTATGCAAGAATCTATACAGAAATGTAAGACTTCCGACTTTCTGCAGAAACATAGTCTTCAAATAAACCAAGGTGTTTTAATTTAATAATAAGAAAGAAAGTTTATTGACAGTTTACAGTATAAACATCACAATATTAAAACAAGTCTCAATACGGTCCCTCTGAGCCAAATTGGCTCATCAGAAGGTGCCTGTGTTTACACACATTTCAAGGTCCAAAGGTTATCAGTTCAATTGCGAAATCCCTTGTTTCCAACAACTATAATAAAAAATTCCGGCTTCCGAAGAATGTTTTAATTAACCTGAGGTTCAAGAAAACGCAATAGTAGAGGTAAACATTAAGGTGACGTATCTTCATTAGCATGAAATTCTCAAGATGCTGGTGAAATAACTTTGCCCCGTGAAAGCATTCAACCCGCATTAATGTGTGCTGTGTGGGATGCATAAGATAACGGGGTTCGTTTTACCGTGTACGTGAACAAATGGTTTACGCAGCAGGTATTTCGTTTTCGATGAGGGATGCTGCCATACGATATAAGGAATGCATTTGTGGCATACAAAACACCTATCTAAAGATAATACATTTCTCATAAGCTATGGTAAATTACTTGAATGTTCATACGAGGAGAAGACGATGTTTTTCTGGAATATAATTCCGATCTGATACATATAAAATTGTGTTCAAATAGATAGTATGAGGCTCGACTAATTACCTAATTACGAATTGTCAGATCAGTAGATTTTTAATAGATATATATGAGAAATTGCACAGGGAAGGATACGATTTCTCGATATTTTACAACCTGTTGAAGCTCTTTGATCAGTGAACAATGTAACTGGAGTGGTTATTCCTGCCCTTACTCCAGCCCTCCTCAGATCCTTTTTTTAAATACAATTTTGGACTGTATATGACAGGGATGGGAATGCATGAGGTCAATGAGAGCACCACATTCCTGTGTTTCATGAGTATTATATAGCTAGGTGCAACCAGGATATATCTGGGTGTGGCTCTGAGCCTTTGATTAAACGGAAAATGGCCTACACTACCATGGCAGGCAAACTTCTGCCCTAATCGTAATAAAGATAGAATCAGAATAATATTTACATATATTCCCTGTGAATTACCAGTGGCAAATGTAACTGTAAATATCTAAACAATTACAATTTATCTCCCATATTCTCGATTTTAAAAGGCATTTTGGCTCAGGATGGGGGTTTTAACATCCAAACTACACCACGGTATAAAAAACCATGATATAGATATAACGTCATGTTTCTTTGGCTAAGAAAGTCATTGCAAGTGGAAATCCTCGCTTGTGACGCGCACTCCATCTTTTGACGCTGATGAAAAGAAGAAAATGTGCGCTTGGCACAGCATTACTCGTAAACATATATAATACATTACATAATCTCTCAAAAGGAGTCCAAAGTGATTCTAAGCTGCAGATTATTTCAAGTGGCGGTAGATACTGATTCTTATACTAGGTTTTCTTATAGTGGAATAAATCTTTAAACAAATTTGATCATAAGTTCGTTTTCTCAGAATATTTATTAGTTTTCTTAAATTTACGAATCACGCGAGTCAGTGATTTTAAAAAACGAAATTTTCCAGAAAAAAGCAATAACCATCCCGGATCCAAGGATTCATAGTTTTTAAAGGAAGTTACTACGCATCTCTAATTCCTCAGATTATCTCCAATTCTTTCTACGTACAGCGACGAACTAGCTTACTGCTCTCTTACTTAAAGTGAAACTGCTAAAGAAAGCGTGGAAGCTACGAGATGGAATCTCAGCCTCTCTCTTTACAAGGAACACAAAACTATGGATAATTTCCTTNAACTCCGTGTTTTATGCCAAAATATGGCAGTATCATGGAATTAGATGTTGCATACTAGAGCATAGCTTAATGGTACATTCAGAAATTAAAATAGCCGGTGAACTCCCCAAAAATATTGCGACCTAATTAATTATTTTTATTAAATTCGTTAAAGATGGACTTAAAGTCCAGTGCTAACTTATTACTATTTTACAAATGTTCCAATATAATGCTGCATAGTGATACAATAAAATATACAAAGCTAATTACAACAATGCAACCCATTTTATTACTAAAGGAAATGCATCATATAGCTAAACAATACACTTTTATGCATTTTCGAGTAACAAAAACATTTAATAATTATAAAAATATCTTCTAGCTATAAAAATACAATATTGAAACACTGTTGTCTCCTACCTTAAGAATACACGGATACATTTCATATGTGTTCCCCAAAAACAGTACTATTTCACTTAAAAGGTCAACCAAAGTTTATACAACATATTTTTTCTTACCTTTACATCCCTGATTATCATAGACGATTTTTCAGCGTACCTGGAAGGCCTTCATGATTACCGTAGTGATCTCGGGGACAAGTTCCTACCGTACCTCCCATACTCCACGTGCACTGTCAACCGCTATCATCATAATAGAAAATACAATAAACGAATGCCTTTATCAAGGAAATTTTTTCAGGAAATTCCCGCCTTTTGGACGGAATAAATCTCTCTGACGCTGATAATGGTGTATGTATCCCTTATTGGGAATCTGCTTTAGAACGTTAATTAAAAAGGGAGGTGAGTGCTGCTTTTCGATTCTGTTAGACTAAAGTTGCTTAAGTTATTCGAAGCATAACATTACCAATGTAATATATAGTAACAACAAAAAATTTCCTAAGCTGAATAAAAGTTGTGGAACCAGAAATGGGAGGGATAATAGGATGGAATTGATAAATTAACAGCTTTAAATGTAAATATTGACAATTGAACGATTAATGCAGTATTGTAGGGGTTGTTTGAACGATTCAGTTGTTCTATGCAAGAAATAGCACAATGGAATCAAAGTTGAATTGAAGAAGGAATAAACGCTGCAAAAGCGCTTGACTCCTTTGGAAGGAAATAACATTTCTGAGAGATTAGCTAAGATGATATAACACAAAATGAACAAAACTGATAATGCAAGTATTATGCAAGAATCTATACAGAAATGTAAGACTTCCGACTTTCTGCAGAAACATAGTCTTCAAATAAACCAAGGTGTTTTAATTTAATAATAAGAAAGAAAGTTTATTGACAGTTTACAGTATAAACATCACAATATTAAAACAAGTCTCAATACGGTCCCTCTGAGCCAAATTGGCTCATCAGAAGGTGCCTGTGTTTACACACATTTCATTATCATGAAATACATTTGAAATATACCCAATATAAAATTCGTCAAATTCAATCAAATGCACTAACTTTAAAATTGCACTAACAGTAAAATCGTACTGATTGTAAAATTGCACTAGATGTCAACTTACATTAATTGAAAATTTTCACTACTTGTGAAATTGCACAAATTGAAGAATTACACTAATTAGAATTGCACTAATATAAAAGTATCGTAATTTAAATATAACATAAATTTTGGTTGCTACACGTAAATTAAATATAACATAATTTTCTACATAGAAACAAAAAAGGAGGAAAATAGTTACATAATAGGAAAAAGACGTATGGTATAACATATTACATATAAGCTGAATGCAGACACAAAGTACTATGACATGAAGTTATTTACACAGAGAAACAGTGCATAACCGGATAACCATCTATTTCTATATTTATTATTAAGTTAAAAGATAAGATTTTAACCTCTTTTTCAGTTGGGCTATACTGCCTATGTTAAGCAACTCGTCAGGCAGCTTGTTCAGTCTCTTAGGTACGGTAACTGATAATCTATTGCTTCCGTAAGAATTGTAGCAACGAGAAATCTTGAACTGAAGTCTGTTTCTGCAAATCATATTATGCTGACGTTCAGCTGTAGTTCGGTACCCACTTCTGAAATAATTATCACATATCAGTGTGTACTCATAGAGCTACTCAACTGGTAGAAGACCTAGACTCCTGTAGCCTGCATTCAAGTCATTATTTAATCTATTGGCGAGAATTATTTTGATGGCTTGATTCTGCAGTCTAACTCTTGATTTATGACTTTCACATGCATTACCCCATATTGTAATACCGTAGCGGAGGAGAGATTCGAAAAATGCATGGTAGATGGTAGTGGCTATTCTTCTAGAAACCATAGGCGTAGTATGATACAGCAGGAAGCAGACTTTTCTTAGTTTATTGCTTAATTCATAAATGTGTGTGCTGAATTTGAAGTTATCATCTATTGTGATGCCTAGGTACTTATACGTATTGACTTGAACAATGTACATGCAATTGCAAGTATCCTTAGAAAGGTTGTGGAGGCAGCTATGGCTATGGATTTTTATTTTGGTATTTTTCCTCCGATCGGTTCTGCTACAGATATGCATCACTTTACTTTTTTCTGTGTTTTTTCAGTCTTTAATTGTCACTTCATAAACATGTGATCATTTCGTTAAGTTATCTATGTCATCTTGCATGTATCTTGAGACTATTTCAAACTTTTTGTGAGCTGAGATTAGGACTACATCATCAGCATACATTAATATTTCGGAGTGGTGAATATTTTTAAACAGATTGTTGATATAGATTATGAACAATATAGACCCCAGTACCAAACCTTGTGGAACTCCACATTTTGATTCAGTTTTATTACTCATGAAACTTTTTATTTTGACATAGGAGCTTCTGTTACTGAGATAGCTTTTAAACCATTTGATTCACTTGATTATTTTTGTCCAAGTTGGAATTTACAATGTCAGAAAACTTTCAAGAGCATTCCTTTTGCCCTTACTTCTCAGAAAAGCAAATTGTTGTGTAGTAATTATTTTGTATTCAGCAAGTTAATTAACATGCAAGATGCAACATATTTCTCTAGGGTTTTGTGAACCACTTATAGAATAGAAATAGGCATGTAGTAGTTTAATTCAGATATGGATCCCTATTTATGGATAGGTCTCTCTATGGCCACTTTTAGGCTGTCTGGGACATTGCTTGTTTCTAGGCTGTTATTTATGAAGTTTGTCAGTAAATCAGCAAGGACATTGTTGCATTTTTGTACTCTGATATTATCCAACCCACAGGATTTCTTTTCTAGACAATTGACTATCTTAATCGTCCTTTCACGGGTAATTGGAAGTATTACTAGGCTGTTTTGAGAGGGAGGCATTTCGTAGCTGCTGGTACAACACATTTTGCATTAACGTCATTGAGCCGTTAGTAGTGTTCTGCAAAAGAATTAAATATAGATATGGTGTCTTCAGTGTTTTTAAAAATTTCTAATGATTTTTTCATCACCAGATTTATTACCAGATCTGCCTATTAAGCGGTATATTTCCGACCATAACATTCGAGAATTTTTAGCACTGCCAAACTTTCGATCATAGTAATTTGTTTTGGACTTCTTGACTTCTCTCAGAGCGATATTTCTCAGCTTCTTATAATTTTCTTTAAATTTAGAGTTGCTTGGAGAATTTTTCCACCTTTGAAAGGCAGCGTCCCTTTCCCTGAGTAGATTTAATATATTCGTTGAATAAAATTAATTTTACACCTTTTCTTGCCCCATATTGAATATGCGGCGAGGTTATTGGATCCAGCGGATGAAACGAATGCTCACAAACTCGAGAAAGTGCAGCGCAAGGCGACACGACTTCTTAAAATGTGCTACAATAGAAAAGCAAGCGTTACGAAAATGCTCTCAGACGCAGGTTAGGAATCCTTGAAAGAAAGGCGACTAAAAGCTAGACTGCGATTGCTTGCTAAATTCAGAGAAAGCATATTTGGGAAGACGTTGTCGGTGTTACTCGACCACTATGCCACTTCGGCCGATCCGACAATCAGTATAATAAGATAAACAAATGCGAGGACAAGTCATTTTGGAGACTCATTCTTCCCACAAATGACGCACGATAACAATAAGATGAAGAGGTAATTCGAACGCTTGGTGTTTACACCCATTGCCACAAGCCGAAAGGCGGCTTGCAAGGTATTTAATAGATGTAGAAGTTATTTATGAAAACTCTGATGTTTCTGAGTGCTTGGAGGCATGGCCGGAAAGATAAGTGCAACGTGCAAAGGATAGACTGATAATGATCTGATATTTGTAGGAAGAAAACTATCAAGTTACTTTCATCTCCTGCCATTATGTTGGAAGTGCATTTAGGAGCATACGAACATGAGATTGTGGCGAAAATCTGAGGAATAAACTTACCCCATATGGATTAATTAAGTGCGGAGATTATTTTCTAGCAAGGGCCTTTCATATTTAAATGTTGATAACAGGTGTGGTTTTCTCAAGCCACGCAGAACAGAGATAACCTTCATATATGGTAGCTAAAGGCAATTGAAGTAAATTAATTGAGAGTATTCGCGTTTTGATACTACGAAAATAAAATAAACAAGTAAACGCTCTACGGAGAGAAAAATAGCATTATCACGGAAATCATTACCATCATATCATTATCATATATCTAAAGACTGGTGCCTTGTCGATGCAACCCTTCCTCTCTGTTACTTGCTATTCGCTACAAAGTCACATAGTTGCTGTATCCTATCCTCTTCTGAATCTCGTCCAAATATTTCTTCCAAGGCCGTCCTCTTCCTTTCTTTCCTAGTACTTTCCCTTCAAGAATGTAAGTCATGAATACATTGCATTTGATGACATGTCCAATAAATTTTATTTTCCTCTTCTCCATTTCCGTTAATAATCTTTTCTCTAAATCATTAACACAAAAAAACTAACTCTTTATAAATTGCAAGAAAAGGGCCCCCTTAATTTCATCCATGGAGCGATTATAGCATAATAAATGGATGAAAATGGACAAGAGGAAAGATCCTGAGTTTAATCGGTGAAGAGATAACAACGAGGATTTGTAAGACAAAAATTGAACGAACCATAAGAGTAAACGGAAGAGTCAATTTTATCAGAAAACGAAATATTTAAAAAAATGTACTTCATATTTTTTTAACTATAGTGTAATACCTTTGAAACGTTTCTACGATTCTCGATCACAAATGCTCCTGATTTCCTGCATTCGCATTTTGTGGGATGAGGAACTGTCATTCAAGTAATGACTGTTGTCTCATATGTCTCTAAAAATTAATGGAATTTATGTGAAAATGCTGGCCTTAATTAAGGCTTTCATAATGATCTTAATCAGGACACAAATTATTTTCTGGTATTGCTTAAGGATTCTGAGATATTAGTTTCCTTTGATGTTTGTAGTTTATTCCCTAGTGTCCCTGTGGATATTACTCTGGATATATTAAAGCAGCATTTACTTGATTTTAACTATAGTGTGGAAGTGGTTGAAGAATTTTTAATATAGTANTACCGGCTATCACATATAGATATTATTTGATATAATTAGATAACCATTTAATCACATATTCAACTAAGCAAAAATGTTGAAGTTCGTATCATTTTGGAATACGTAATCATGTACTAGTACATATCTACAAATTCAGTATATATCTGGCGTAATGCGCTATGCTATAACTCAGTAACAAATGCTCAAACAAGCTTAACTGCTTAAGTGGAATTTTATCAACCAGTCGGTTACTTCCCATGAGGAATCTAAATAAGGAAAGTTCGTACTTTAAAGAGTAAAGCCACGATCTCTTTTGAAAACAACGAGAAATCTGTTATCTATCACCTATGATCTATATTTCTTACACAAAATACAATTATTGCTCAATGGTATGGAATGTTCCAATTTCAATTATGAATTGGTTAGTTTCCTTTGATGTTTGTAGTTTATTCCCTAGTGTCCCTGTGGATATTACTCTGGATATATTAAAGCAGCATTTACTTGATTTTAACTATAGTGTGGAAGTGGTTGAAGAATTGTTCATATAGTAACAGTCTTTAGACCTAAGGCTCTTCAAAGTATTAGAATAACTATGGCTCTGTAATTTAAAGTTAGAAGTCATGTTTTTGGAGATGGCCGCATTGCAGGAAACCCTTAAAAAACTTTTAGTGTTGGCATCTAAGTGTTCAATACCAGTCTCAATACTAGCAATTAACTGCTCAATTGGTGTCACCTTAGGAGGAAAGGCAAACTTAAGGCCATAGTTCAGCAAAGAGAGTTCCTCGCTCGAAAAGGAAACAGTAGATAAATTCTTAACAAATTTGCAAGACGCAACATCAATGGGAACATTGGAATGAGCTTTCTGTTTGGTACACCTGACATTAGAGCAAGCTAATAGCGACTGAAATTCAAGTCCATGCCTTTCCCTGATCCTCGTTCTGTATTGAATTGCTTTGACTTCACAGAGAGGATGGTCAACTTGGAGCTTAAGGATTCTGAGATATTAGTTTCCTTTGATGTTTGTAGTTTATTCCCTAGTGTCCCTGTGGATATTACTCTGGATATATTAAAGCAGCATTTACTTGATTTTAACTATAGTGTGGAAGTGGTTGAAGAATTTTTAATCTTAACCAGACTCTGCATGAACCAGAACACCTTCCCATTCCAAGACAAATTTTATTTCCAGACATTTGGTACAGCTATGGGAAATCCTCTTTCCCCCTTTTTGCTAACGTTTTTATGAGTCATTTTGAAGATATGTGTTTTAAAACTTTTGACTATTTTCCAAGTACTTGGTACCGTTATGTTGATGATGTTTTTGCGGTGTTTGATACTAGTTGTTGTGATATAGGATCATTTTTGAATGGTTTGAATAGTTTGTTTCCTACCGTAAAGTTTACAGTTGAAGTTGAACAGAACAATGTTTTAGCGTTCTTGGATGTCTTTATAGTTTGAAACGGCAACAAACTTAAGTTCGATATCTATAGAAAATCCACTTCCTCCAATAACTTTATCCCCAACTCATCCTTTCATCCACAATCGCATAAATCAGCGGCCTTTCGCCATATGGTTCATAGATTGGTCTTCCTGTCTCTTGGCAACATGGGTTACAGAAATGAACTCGGTTTTATAAAGGACACAGTTTCTATGCTTGGTTACGACTGTTCCTTGATTGATACTCTAGTCAAGAGACAAAAATTTAAACGTTTAATTCGGGACTGTTCTACGTTGTCTCCCTTAACTGAAACTCGGACCCCAAAGTTTATTAAACTCCCCTTTTATCCTCCATTGACGAAAGGTTTGGACAGTATTTTCAAACAGAAGAAAATTAAGATCTGTTATGTCAGCGATCTTAATTTGAAGAATTTACTTGGCTCCACTAAAGATAAAGTCCCTCTTCTCCATAAGTCTGGCATTTATCAGATTACCTGCCCAGATTGCAACCTTAAATATATTGGCCAAACAAAAAGACGGGTGTTAATCAGATTCAACGAACATTTAGCTCACTTTAAAGCAGGCAGATACTCGAATTATAGTGTAGCCAGTCATATGCAAGAGCAAGCTCATAATATTTCATTAGGAGACTTAAAGTTATTAATAAACATAAATTACGGTTTTAATGCTTGAGTGAATTTATATATTTACAAAAATCGTCACACCATCATGAATTCTAACTTAGATTTTGATAAAAGATTGTATTGTTTATTGGACTCCGCTGGTTGATTCTCTTCTGTTTTTCGACTGTCTCTACAGCCGAGACTGTTCACTGTCAGTCACTATCACGCCTCTGAAGATGCACTCTGGGAGTGCGAAAAGCGCGTAAGGCTTGACGTTCCCGTTTTTGGTGGTTTTTGGATTTTGTGACTTTTGTTATATTGTTATGTAGAAATTAAATTCAAAGTATCTAATATAGGAGCTAATTAACGAAGAGATTAATGAGAAACGGGTCTAGGTCGGTCAAGTGAGTGCCGGTCAATCGAAGGGCTACCATGAGGAATGGAATGGCTCCCATGAGAAACGGATACAAAGTTGGACGGAATCTTGCGACAGAATAACGGTAGTATCCTTCTCCACAAAGGAATCATAAAGATTATTCACTTTTAATATTTTTTTGGGTTTCCAACGTATCTCGTCAAAATCAGTGGGATCGAGAGATGTCGAAACCGTCATTTTAACAAGCAAATAAAATAGGTAGATAAACCCTTCACTGGCGACTTTAGGCCCTTCATCTAACCACAATGAGAGCAGGAAATGTAAAGGTTACAGCAGAAGAATTGTTTAAGAGAGGCATTGATTTGTCGGGGAAATCACCCATGGAACAAAGGAGATGTACGTTAGAGGTGAACTTTGAACACCAGTTGATGCAGAAGTGCATTTGGATGATTGATTGGGACGGAAAGAAGTAAGATGTGGAAGTGGGCGCCAAACTCCCGAATCTGATTTCGACGTCCAGTTCTCTCTTATTCATCAAGCACGCGCTCGGCCAAAGTGAGTATGTGGTACTGCCTCCAGCTGCGGAATAGAAATTGCGTTCGGATACCTTCACGTCGACACTGATGCAAAACTGCTCCTAGGAGAAGAGAGAGGGGATGTGGAAAATAGAGGCGAAGGGAGTCGCTCCATGTACCGGCGATCGATGTGGTGGCTCTTTCGAGGGAGATAACGTCCCTTGGTCGATCCGACGTGCGAAAAAATTGAGAGGGACATTGGGCGAAAAATAGCTCTAAAGTTTGTAGGGAGATTACGCTACGTTACAAGAGATAGGGAAGAGGTGTTAGAGATGAAGATGGACGGTTTTTCACCGTGTCGTTGTGACGGCATAAACCAGGTCACTTTGGGCTGCCAAAGGAACTTCACCGAATTTTCCAAGTGTAAAAGAATTTAGCGATACAAACTGCCGATGTGTTAACCAAATTATTTGCGGTCAATATTACAGCATTTCATAAAAATACGTTATGTAAATAATCATTTTTTATATCAATGGATGCCTTAATCTTAACCTTCCTTAAATTCATAGATTCCGAAACCTGAATTTAACACACAAATTGACTCAGTCAGCCCTGTTAATTATTTTACTCTGTTACCGGCTATCACATATCACAGGTTGGACTAAAATTAGATAACCATTTAATCACATATTCAACTAAGCAAAAATGTTGAAGTTCGTATCATTTTGGAATACGTAATCATGTACTAGTACATATCTACAAATTCAGTATATATCTGGCGTAATGCGCTATGCTATAACTCAGTAACAAATGCTCAAACAAGCTTAACTGCTTAAGTGGAATTTTATCAACCAGTCGGTTACTTCCCATGAGGAATCTAAATAAGGAAAGTTCGTACTTTAAAGAGTAAAGCCACGATCTCTTTTGAAAACAACGATAAATCTGTTATCTATCACCTATGATCTATATTTCTTACACAAAATACAATTATTGCTCAATGGTATGGAATGTTCCAATTTCAATTATGAATTGGAAGTTATGAATAATTAAAATTATAAAAATAGTTGCTGTACATTCTGTCAGAGCTTCCGAAAGAACAAATAATTGGAAATTAATGGAAAATTGGACGAAGATTCGTTTAATTAGAGATAAAAAAACGTCCCAAGTACATGTGATGGTAGACTTATCATTGCAATCCAGATGTAATTAAATATTCAAAAGTAAACAAACAGACTAATTGTAAAATTAACAATTTCCCCATTTGTGATTTTCCAATTAGATTGCTCAATTATGCCACAACTTCATCTACATAATCAATTTGCAACTTTCCAATTATGTGCAATATGATTTAAGGGAAAGTACGTTATATGCACTACATAAGAAAACAGATAGCTCTAGCGTTCTAATTTTAAGAATAATTTATTGTCCTTGGGAACCATTCTCTCTCTAAATTTATTTCAGTAGTTAAAGTGTACTGGAAGAAGTAAAAACACAAGGAATTGTCAAATTATTAAGCTATTATATAGGTACTAAAATTGGAATAAAATTTCCGACTGGTATTCACTGCGAATGATTAACTAGATTTTATAAATGCAAGTAGGGTTTCCGGATAGCCAAGTGAATAGCGCGTTCCGTAAAAAAACTGTCCCGGGTTCGACTCCCGATAGAGGTCCATGTGTGCAAATCGATCTTAGCTGTCGAAGCACCTTCAAAAATAGTACTTACACTACTACTTAATGACGGTAAAGGTAGTTCGCGAGATAAACCTTAAATTGCAAGATTAAATTAAATTTAATGTTGAAGAAAATACCTAAGATGCATTGCTTTACGTATAAAATTTGTGACTGATTTCCTAATCGCAAAACATCATTTACATTTCCTAGCAAAAGCGACCGTCGCATTCCATGAGTGTGAATTGTTTTGGGGCTTAAATTTGTACTGGATAAGAGTAAGCGTTGGTTGTTTTGAGGCGAACCACGGAGAGGAAAGGCGTGTGGAATCCTCAAAACGTCTATCCCTTTAGGTAAGGTGTTGATATGAAAGGCTCAGAAGGAAGCGGAAAGAACGAAACAGAAGCAGAGGGGAGAGTCGGTGGGTACGGAAGTGAGACCGTTGGGTAGAGAGGTGGATAAAGGAAAAAGCAGATGGAGCACAAAAGGGAAGAAAATCAAGGAAGGCGGTACAAAGCAATGAAGGGAAAATGGGAGGAATAAAAGAGGTAAGGTGAATGATTATGACAATGATAGAAGGAATATTAGTTATAATGCCACTGATAAGAATGATTTGAACTAAATAATGTACTAATAAATGAAATGAATAACAAGTGTGAAAAATAGCGACACGACTGGGACTCGAACCCAGGTCTCCCACTTTCCGGGCAGGTATTCTAACTACTGAACTACCGTGCCGCGTATTTTTCACACTTGTTCGCACACAGTCGTGTCGCTATTTTCCACACTTGTTATTCCTTTGGGATTTCCTTAGGTTTTCAACCTAATAAGACACCTTCGTTTCCTTTAATAAATGAAATATTGAATATTAGGGAAAATATTAGTCTGAAATCCATTCTCACAACTCTCACAGATGCCCGCCCTCAGAAAAGAAGGAACGAACCCTGACACTCCTTACAGTGTCATAACAGAAAAACCCTACCCACTAAAATTGAAGAAGAAGGACTTGATGATGCTTTAAATTTGTATGGTCGCATAAATAAATTCTGTGGAAAGTAAACCTTTAATTTCTCCTTGAATTTTAAAATGTAATTCCACCAGATTTCACTTAGTACTTTTAACCTTCCCCACCCACTAATCATCCCAACACCTTTAAAAAAATTAAAGTCCAGCCTACCACCTCTCCCCTTCATTTCCCATTGTGGAACCCTTGAGAATAAAGACATGTTTCCGAAATGGGCATAGGGTGATTCCTAGAAATAGGTAATCCGGAATTTATCGTTTGCCTACCAACGCGACTTCAATCTGCCGACATACGGCTTACGGAGTGTTTCTAAACCTTTATTTTTCGCTGATAAAAACAGTGTAAGTCCACCTTGATATCTGAACGCCAGCGCTTGAAGTTGAACGTGGACTATAATGAGAAAAGTTGCGAACATCAGAGAAATCCTAAAGCAAATTCTTTCGCCTTGTCTCAAGTTATAAACATATAAGAAAATGCTTTTTTTCCACTCTTGATGATAAACATGTAAGACAGGGATGTCAAATCGAGGCTCTATATGCCGCATTCGGCCCTTAAACCAATTCTATGCGAAGCATCCGCTAATTCTTCCATGAAATTTCCCTCAATTTTCTGTCATCGAATTAAATAACGAGCTGGAAAATGCAAGTTTAGCCTATAATCTACCCCTGAAGAAATGCAGAAGAGGGTTGTTAAGTAAACGGTATTTTTATTACAAGACTTAATAAATGCTCTTCCATCGGAAGATAGGAAACCCACAAACTCAATTAACGACTTAAATATTATAAATCAATTCCATTTTTAAGATCGCCAATAGTCTTGTTCTATTACTGTTGAGGAAATATTTCGTTATCTATAAATAAAATATTTGATCTAATCAGCGAATAACTACACGGACGGCTACACATTTCGAATATTAAATTTTGCGGGATAATTACGAGTATCAGGGCACAAGAGCGTGAAAACTCATTGAAGGGCGCAAAAACAGGAAAAATGCACAGAAGAGAAACGAAACGGCCGAGAAGGAAAGAAAGAATCGAGGTGTGGCAGGAAGAAGCAGAGGGAGCAGCGTGCGGGGTGCGGAAAGGTAAGAAGACAAGAACGAGTATCACGGAACAGTAAAGATCCAAAGTGAGGAGATCTGGGAGAAGCGTAGACGAGTATATGAATAGAAGAAAAAACGGGATTCATCAGTTGGGAGACGGGCTGCGCATCCTAAAGACGATCCCGCATAAGACCGCAAATATTCATGCAGGTCTCAAAGCCTCGTTTTATAGACTCCACCGCGACGAACCTCCACCTACCGGGGCATTAACTGGAACACACATTACCTGCTCTAATAGCGATTTAGCTCTCGCAGAAGTTAAGCTCTCCGGGGGAAATTAAGACTTGTTTACTGTCTCGTATAATGGTTAAGAGATTTTCCGCGATCGTTACGTTCGCCGGGGCAAAATAATTCGGTTACGCCGGAAATGCTTAGGGATTCCCGTCACGAACTGCATCGCCATTGACCTCCGAGAAACGTGAGTAATTATTTCGCGGATGCTAATAGCGTAATGGGACAGAGGGGAAGTTTAATGCCTTTTCAAAGTTTCAGTTAGCGCGATATGTTCTCTAATCTTGGGAAACCGGATCCGGGAGTTTGTAATCCGAGATCGTTGCCAAAAATGTTCATTGCGTGCATATGCATTGAAATGCATGTGGCTGCGTATGAGATTGTGATGGCTTTAATGTGTGAATTAATACTTGTGCATAATTAACGTTTTAGTCATGGATTGCATGTGAAAAGGTATCGTTTGCTATAACGGCTGCTATTACCATTGGATATTCTTTTCTGGTTATCTCAGGCATATGTCTAGAGGAGAAGATATACCAAATACTGATTTATTATATTGTTCTTCTGGAAAATAACCAGAAAATCTTTAAAAGATACGTATGGTTAATGTTCCGCGTTGTAAGGAGGTGTAATCTGTCGTAATCAAAGAACCCCTTAGAGGAATTGCATGGTGCCATAAATTGTTTTTGCATTGGACACATTTCCGCTGTACCAAGGCTCCATTATATACAGATTTTACTGTGTTATCGCAGTAAATTTAACTCTTACGTATACACTGGACCATTTCCATATATAACTAATGATAAACTCTCCAAAATAAATGTTTTCGTCTTGGGATGGCACTCGGTTGTGAAACCGATAGAGGATGTATATTTTCGGAGATGTGTACACCGCTTGTGTCACATTCTCTTTTGTATACTAGATAAAAAAAACACTGAGAGAAACCCAGAGATTGGCCTCTCGGCTTGCCACACTTTCTAACAAGGGAAACGCAGCTTTTGTGTGTCACGGATTCAATCGAGACTATCAGGGTATGTTTCTTGCTCTGAAATATCAGAAACCTGTCCGACCGTTGAACTCAATATGCCTTTGTTTATGCAAAATTGGCATTTGAATACCGGAGTTAGGGACCACGACATGCACCTGCTACTACTGTAAATATTGAGGAATTACCCTTATAGGAAATTATTTCTCTTATTCTTTGAAAAATAATTTACTTTTTCGCCATTAAATTTCATCTTCTTGCCTTTCAGACATTCTTCTTGTCAATATTGTTTTCAAATAATGTGTGTAAGATATTATATTTGCTTACTCTCATCATCATTCCTGAATGTCTCGGAAAGTCAAGTGGGTAGAGCGTTCACTTTCGGTGAAACTGGCTCCGGGTTCGATTTTCGGATGGGGAAAGTGATCCTACCTGTAGTAAAACTTTAGCAACATTATAACTAATATTTCTTAGAATAATATTTATTGAAATATTGGGATAATCCAAGACCAAGCTTCTAAGATTGTCGCAAAATTTCCTCCCGTTTGTAAATCGTAACTGAAATGGTGCATTCTTTTCAATAATGCTGAATTGAAACAAACGATATTGAAACACAAATATTTGCACATATTTCTTGCCTATCTTGAGGGGAAATATCTACATCTCGACCTAATGGGATTTTGGCCAGCCTAGGCATAAGAGACCTCACATACGATATTCAATTCCTAAATTCGAGAAGAAATTTCTTTCATCAGTGAATGGAAAAACCCCTTTTCGGATCCAGAGCGCCGTCCTTTTAATCCCGAGCGAAAAGTACTCGGCCATCAGGGAAAAGCTAACGACTCGAGTCTGAAATGCACGTAATAGACCAGAAGAGCTCCGAACGCATCAAGGCAAAGAGTTCTTAATTGAGAGCCTTGATACGAGGTTAAATTACCCTCGCGGAGTGCAGATGGTGCTCGGCCTCAAAGATTCAGAGCTCTCCCATAACCACTTTCAGACACCGCGGATAGCTCCTCGCTAGGAGAAGGCGCTAAATCACGATTAGCGATCGGACTGGACTGATTCAGAGATTAAGGAGAAACGCAATATCCTCTCTCGAAGAGAAGTGAATCTGGAAACCAAGGTCCCTTCTCCCGCTGTTTTTCCTATCCTCCAGCCAGCCTTTATGGGAGAATGTAATTAGGCGGACGAGGGAAGAATGTAGAAAGTAATTGAGCAGGTTCCATCGCAAATTTCGATTACGCTGTGATTCTCCCTTTCTCATTCTCACATCCAATGCTCTCAGTCCTCATACTCTAATAAGCCTGCAAACCAATGGTCTCCGAGAAACGGCTCCTGTTTGTATATGCAGCCCGCGAGTAACCTAATTACATACTGTAAACAGATATCTAGATAATTTAATAATAATAACTACATACACCTAGATTATATGTATTTATAAATAATAACTGATTTATTAATTTGTGTTTATATAATGGGAACAGGGAGATGAGCCTAACCGCACCCAATCTAATAATAGTTATTATTGGCGAACAGGCACAATCGCAATAGCGAGGAATATTCGATTCACCGGGACTTGAACCTTGGACCTTGGGGTCGGAACGCTATCATGCTACCACGGCAGTTGAAGATATTTAAGTTTATATACTCTGTTTAAACAAATACTCATTTGAAACGTACGTCCCAGTGCTATTATCGAAGTTGTCGAAATAGCCATGGCCAATGTATCAAAATTGTAGCATAATTTCCAGTAGGTAATAAATTGTGATAAAAGTGGTGGTGATTTTACTACGTTATATTGTACGTATTTACCTTTTATTTGGAGACTTATACTATGTCAACCAATTTTGGAGGTCGTATTGTATTCACCTTTTTAATTTCAATCAAACAAAACTAAATCCATGCATGCACCCTTTGAGCCGCTTTTAGGAGCGTATAAGGGGTAAATATAAAAATATTCGTAGTTATTAATGGTAAACTTTAGTGGAATTTTTACAGTGCTGCTTCTTTATCCTCCGTTATGGATTTATATTTTGCAACTGATTCCAAGACTTCGGTTTTCATTTTTTAATTGCGAACATATATTTACTTACTTGCTCCTTTCCGATTCACCAAGGATAAAATTTTAAACATGACACATGCGTCTTCACGCAATTAATGTGATTAACGGAGGAATGTCGGTGGAATATGGTCAGAGAACTACGGCTAAGTTAAAAGTGAACCATCCCGGACATTTCTCACAACATTCTTCGAGAGAAGAACCGGCACGAAACGAGTCATCAGAGAAAATTCACGCTTCAGTAAACCTTGCTACTTACATCTCTGCCAACAAGTATATCCAGAAGAACGATCTGATAATAACTTACTTGAATGTCCTACCGATATACCCATGAAACCAAACTGCTTTAGGTAAGATTTCGATCTTCCTGTGGTAGACCTTCCAATAGTTTTCAATCCGTAACTAAAAAATTCCATCAATTTACAGTAATTCATTTTCATTTACAGAGAAGGAAACCGAAAGTGAGACGGTGAGGTATGACACAAAATATTGAACTACTTAGCAGATATTTTACCGTTTCTGACGCAATGCCTTGACAAAGCGAATACATTTCCCTTGTTTTTCTAGTACAGGATGGATAAACATGCATCTTTTGCCTATTTTTTCTCTGCTAAACAATCAATTCGACCTCTGCATAGCTGCAAAAATGAATTAAATTGAGGCATGAGCGAAACTGAAGCAATCTATCTGCACGCGATTTCTTAAACACAATGAGAAGTGTTATTTATAGAGTCATTTTGCTTCACTTGCATGGGCATTTTCCCCTCTTAGGATTCTGGTTCAGTGAGGGGTGTGGAAGCAACATACCTTGTTGCCTAGTATACCTCATTACCTCTACAAAACTATTTTAGGTAATGGGGGAGGGGTTGAACGAGCATTATTCCTGATGACTTCACAGGTTAATAGGGTTATTTGAGTGAATGGAGATTTCAAAAATATTTTTTTAAGTAACAACGATATACTGTTCAGAGGTTATTTATTTAAAGGGCCATGGTTTTGGTGATGGGTGATGCTATACCACACAGAATCTTAATATAGTATAGGCTCATATAGTTAACAAAGGAGTAGGACGAGAAGGTTATAATGTAAGTAAACAATGTATATTCATACTGGGTCTTATTTTACCCTTTATGACCTACTTTACCTTAACTTAATTAAATAATGACTCAGTACGAATGCTCATCGTTATCCTTACTTTTTAACCTTTATCTCCACCTAATTTGTTTAGTACGAGTATATATGCTGTTATAAAGATCTTAGGCTTTCCTGATGGGTACTGTGTAAAAAGGATTCTCGGGTTTCCAACCAGGTTAATTCTGGAGACATGTTTGTCGCAAACGTTTGGTTAACCCAACACCGCAACCATGGTCGTTGAAACAAATGTAGTAACCTGTGGGCGATATTTCATCATTACTTTTCTAAAACAGTTTTCAAATATGAAGTGCCACCCCGATTTTTCTTTAAACAGTCAACCAAAAAAAACAAGATTATTTAGTTAATTAATAATAATTTTAATGATTGTTGATATCTCGGATTAAGATAGGAAAAATAAAACACAGGAACCACGTTCTCAGGAAATAAGATCTCACTTAATATAAAAAACACTGCGAAATACAACGCACAAACCAAACAATTTAAATTATATTTTATTTTCCTACCGTCATGGAATACTGCAAAGTTACTCGTCCATTCAGTTAAATTTATTTACGATTGGAATAACCATTCGTTTTATTCTCTCGTAGTGCTGAATGATTTGAGGTTGGCTAAATATTTAGCAATTAAAGATACAAAATCTAATATGACTGTCCGACTCGAGTAATTATTGAGTTCTAAAACTGTTCCCAAGAAAATAGGTAAGACTGACACAGATGGTACCCGAAAAAGTGTTGAGTATTTCTGGAAAATAGTTGAAAAAAAAGAATGTATTTCCTTGAATACGAGTAAATGGTTATGAATTTTAAGCATATGGTAACAGATATCTCACGTTCTTAATGTTAATCCAAACAAAATGTTACTGTTAATTTATTAATATCTTGAATATTTCTAATTTCAGTATACTTTATTAGATATCACAAGATAAATTATTCTAATAAAATTATTTACAACATACAAATAACGTCGCACTTGTAAAGTCGATTATTACATTCATGGACTACGATTTTCCTAGGGCTAAAACAACGTAACCTGTTTCTACCATCTTGTACGTTTAACATAGAAAAATTTCATCTATTACAATATTACATTTAAATTTGCATAGAGTAAAAATGGGGCATTCAAGGATACTATGGAGATTAAAATGCTATGAGGATTATAGAGAAAGTTTGTGGAAACTGAGGTGGAAAATCCGGTTGAGGAAAGTAATTCACTGAACTACTAATACGATAAAATTTAGCTAAAATCATTCGGATTCATTCAGGAATCGGAGGTTCAGATTTATTATCAAAGATAACATTTCTCAACCAACCTCAAATACTTAAAAACTCGTAAACATGCCCTCCGGAGTACTTTGCCAAGGTAATGAACCTCGCCAAATTGATAACTCCAAGGACACTTGGAACTACTCCTCAAGGATGGGAAACTTCGGTAAAACTCGGCGGCATTCCCTCCAAAATACATAAGTCAGCTTAACTGCACCGATGAACTGATCCTAATAAAGTACTACAAGCCGCCCGCGCAGTTTCGCTAATCTCAGGAGCGCCATGAAACCGTTCACATGCTAACGCACTTAATTAATTCCATCTGATCTGTTTAATGGAAGCTTTCCAAGGGAGGGAAATAGATGGAACTTGTAAGATGCCGAAAGGCACTCTACGCATTAATGGAGTGCCGCATTGTCGGACACGTTTGAAGACGACTGGGGATTGGGAGATGTCGGAATAGGACTCTCGCATTCAGCTCACTTCGTTAACCACGTATGAATTCAATGAATCATCTTTGATAATCCTGACATAAATCAAGATGATTGCCATCGGAGCATCTTAAAAGCGGCCAAATTGGTCAGAGAAGAATTATTTAAGTGTGAGATCCTGGCTTGTAATTCGTGCAAAATATTCCAAGAAATGACGTAATTGATTACCGTGAACGAACTTTTTAGAACGGAGATTTCCACTGAGAAATTAGCATTAATCATGGAAAAAAGAAATTAGCAGTTCTAATGCGCCACCAATAGTCTCAAAATAACCTCGCGGGATGTTAGCGGAATAACAGAAAAACATAAACTTATATGCATGCAGCTATTTCTTATTTTCCCAATATTGATCGAAACAAATAGAAATTAAGAAAGGTAATTTGTACTACTCCACAACATCTTGTAAAATAGTAAATGAAAAGCAACTTTCTCACTTTTTATTAGAAGAATTATTTTGACCGTAGGGAATTAAAATTTCTATATTTCATCGTAATAAATGTTTTTTGAAATGAGTTATTTAAACGTGTTGTGTCACATAATATTTATACAATACGGTCTTCTTATTTATAATGATAATAATAAAACGTCTTTATTAGGGCGAGATTGAGACTATGGTACAATGGAATAATAATTTAAAGTGAAAGATATGAATGGGAAAAATATATTGCACTGTAATACAGTTGTGTAATGTTTGATCTTATGTGATAAAAGCTCACCTTTGGTGGCCTCACTAATTAATATGTGAATCTCGTGTGTCAATAAAGTACTATTACTAGTGGTATAAGATGGAGTTCCTCCAGATATCACTTAGGAGGATTAATAAAATATTACTAGACCTTACAAATTTTCTGAGCTTCTTGCTCGAAATTCTCTTAGAGTTGCTATAATGGATGCTTTATTGCAAGACTGACAAGACAAGTACATTTTTATTAACGCATGTACTATGTAATGAAGAGTTTCAAAACTCCACCCATTTCAAGGTTTTCTAGGATTCCCAGCAACTCATACGAGAATGAAAGTGAAAATTGAACTTAATTATGCAAAGAAAAATTGTGACAGTATTTCCCATAACAGATGAAAAGAGTATCGGTTGCAGGCCTAAGAAAGCTTCCAGAAAAAAAACTAAACTCCAGAATATGATAGTTCCATTTATAGGATCTGAGCACGGCAAAAAATAGAGTATTTAAATACATATTACATATAAAATGTTTTTACCAATATACTCGTACAATGAATAATATTTATCGGTTAATATCGGTGAATATCATTTATTTGTTATTTATTTTCATAAATAACCATGTAAGTCACATAGTCATCTACATCTAAATTGCTTGCTAAATTCAATTGTAACTTGCTGGTGTGCTAAAAAAAAATAATTGCCATAAGAGTGTTTTTACGCGTTTTCGACTAAAGGAGAAAAGAAGAGTAAACATTTAGTTTGTTAGTTTGAAATTTCCGAACTGAAACTTCAAGTGAAAGGAGATCCCAACAAATGTCTCGCGAGTAGCTCGCATTCCTTCACATCTTCGACCTTTTAAATATTTAAATCGTACGTCCACGTTGATAATAATTAGCTGTTAAGGGGCTGAACACCGACAAACTGGTGCAAGTTACTGTACTGACTTTCCTGAATAAGGGTTGATTAGCAATGCAATTTCATCATCACGGTCAAGTTACGGGGAAGAATTCCGTTGTCGAAGAAAAATCTCATTTTTTAATTCAGCATTGGCAATATTTAAGATTTAACTGTCCGTCAGTAATTCAGTCCGGTGGCCATTTTCAACTTAACCCCATTTACTTTTATGAGTCAAAAATCCTCGAAAGGTTAAGAAGGTTGCTAGGCTAGATGACCAGTGATGTAGGTTGTCCTTGCTTTCCTCACTGAGCCAGAATGCTATGAAGGGAAAATGTCTACGTAAGGGCAATACAATACCCCAAAAATAACACTTTTCGTTTAATAAGGGGTGACCAAGTTGTATGTTGTTGAAATTGAAATTTATCTCACGATTTCTTTCAACGCGATCGGTTTTGCCTCCGAGGAAGCATCTTCAGTTAACATACAAAACATGTCGAACTATATATTAACGGAGAATGAAGGGGGGTTGGAAATTAAACAGGAGTGAAGAATTCTGGTTTTAGTATAAACTTTAAACTATAGAAAACATTTAAAATATAATAATATTTTTAGTATAATTTTCAATATCTATGGATACCATTGATTGATGATGCATACTATCATCAGTAGTAATTCTATTAATGCTTCAACAGCTACGGTCATTTCGCACGTGAGCCCCCACTGGGAATCTAACCCGGTACCGCTTTCGCCAAACTGGAACGCGTTACCCACATGGCAATCCGGATGCCCGAATACTACCATTTTGAGTAAGCTAGAAGAGGGGAGTGTGGCTGTCGGGTTTTGAGTTTTGAAGAATTGTTTTAACTAGAGAGGTGAATAGGCCCTCGCGGATACCGTAACTATCCCGGAAGAACTTCAACTACTTCATCGAGGTACTCTCTACCTACTAGTTGTACGTTACCCAATCCTTCCCCTCAACACTCATTACTCATTTCATCACGCTCCGAAAACTTTTAACAAAAATTTGTGAGTTTCCCTGAGATTTATACACAAGCATGACATCAAGAAAATGACTGTAAATTTAGCTGATTTTATCATTATTATTATCTTATATTTCATTTTGTATGTGGACTCCAAGCAAAAGTAATCGAGGAAAGAATTCGAAACCATAAATACGCACTACTGTAAAAAAATAACACAAGATCACAAACTTTTTTAATTTTTCAAACCTATGCTCTTCACAGTTTGGTTGGATGAAAATGTTAATGCTGATCAAACTACCTTCATGAAATGATTACTTAGTTAAGGCATGGTCAAGTGTCTAAAACAACCCTTGAAGAGCATTTTAAAATGCATACATTTTAAATGCATGTACTAATATTGTCGCTACCTTCGAAATCGTTGCCTCAGGATACATAGAGAACTCGCTTAATAAGAAAAATCGTTTAGAATGAAATGGAAAACAAAAAAATGAAACGGGAATAGTTTTTGCAAGCCAAGCAAGAAAGAAAACTAAGTTTTGGTATCATAATATCCACAACTAAAATTTATTTTAGGTGTGGATATTATGCATAATAACCAATTCTATATGCAGCAATCTATCTACAACGAATTTATCTCTGATCACCTGTACGTTTGAAAAGACTAAATTTACAACGAAATGATCAACGAGAATATTTCATTCTTATGGCAATAAACGAACCTAATTATTATTCATCCATATTTGATTCTGCTACATATTTGCCATGGATACAGGTAACGGAAGCAAAGTGAATATCACAGTGAGATTTTATTCATATTTCATACCTTCATACTGCAATAACAAGCCGAAATATAAAAAGACTCCAATTCAACTCGAGAATACCAATTAAATAAATGACTCCCCTTAAGGTAAACACGTGTATTCTACGACAAGATTTTTTGACGAAGGTATTAAGACTTTCTTTTCGCAAAAATTAATATGAATCGAATACACCTAACATACCCATCCTGGTCCTATCCAAGACTTTCATCTCATTATACCTTTGGATCACCCGTTCCTTTCTCGAGGAATGGGGGCCGAAGATTTCTCAAACTTGCGGGGATTAAGTTAACCGGCTTCTCGTGGAACATTTCGCGCACTTATAAGGAAACGTCCTAACCACCCTTCCTCCGACTTCCTCCTCGAACCTCCCCACCCTCTTTCTCTGCTCCATCCACTGTGAAACATGATCGTGCTGGTGCACTCCAATCTTCCTTAGGGATGCTTCGGCGATTCCCCTTACTTAACCTTCGTTCTGGAAGGAGGCATTTAATTTGCGCGGAGTTGAGGAGCAAAAGAGAGCGAATCGCGGAATTTGAATACATTATGATGTCATCCTCGCGGCGGTATGGGGCGAATAAGCGGTTAGCTCTTGCGGGGATTACGGTGAGAAATCTTCGTTATCGGAGCGGGGAGAAATTTCCCGGCATTGGACGAATTGGTTTTCCATAGTTATGTACCGTATCTGACGGCATATATAACGGATCTCGACATCATCGAGGCAAATTCAGCAAAATTAAAAAAGAAAATTACACCGAGGCAAATTCAGCAAAATAAAAAAAAATTAACTGCACTGTTAGATTTCCGTTAAATTATATATATGAAATTGTATTCAGCTACATTTCTGTTAAATTTTATTTTAACAGAGAATAAATAGAGGCACAGAAAAATATGATAAAAAGAGGAGAAAATGCGATAGAAATACAATAGTACAGCAGCTGTGGAGAACTCCTGCACACCGCCTAAATTTAGTCTGAAAATTGATTCACCGTATGCTTTAAGGATATTTTAAAAGTACCGTTTACCCCCGTAAACCAGGGTTACTTGGACCCAAAATTTCTAATTTTATTTATTTAGATAATCTTACAAATAGAACAATGTTCCGGTGGTAAGATTTGGACAAAGTAATTTCCACCCTCACCTAAAAATACTACACAAAACAATGACGCTGTCGGATACACTAATACTCTTGTCAATTATACAATAATAATACAACATACACAATTAATCAAATCAAATTTGGCCCTCCTAAGTTCATCCCTTAGATGAAGTCTTTCACCACTCAACGATTTATCCAAGCACAGCTGCCCAAACTATGAACAAAAAAACTTATCTGTTTATTTACTGTCACAGTTAATATAGTCTGGTGGCAGCGTTATACAATGCAATAGATACAGTAAACTAAAACAACAATCTTACAATATTTTATAGTAATTTAAAGCAAATTTTTTTGAAGTCTTTTCTGCTTTTCGGGTAGGGTTTGAAGGCCTCTTCAGGTAACATATTCCAGTCTTTTACTCCTCTATTTATAAAAGAATACTTCGCGATTTTTTTGACTTTCCGAACAAAACAATACTTAAATTCCATAACCTGTGCTGTTAACAAATTTTTTACTATGTTTTAGATATTTTTTGATGATTTAGGAGCACTTTTGAACAAACTTTTTCGCTGATTGTATTAAAATTTTTGTTTTTTTTAAATTGGGTCATAGAAACCCCCAGCTTGGGGCTACTTGGACCCAAGCTCCTTTTTTCATTGACCAAACAATGTAAATATGTAGTGGGCCTAAGTAGGGCATAGGGTCTGGAAATATAACTCTTTAGAGACATTCTGAGGCCATGAAATGATCATTTAATTGCAAAAAACTCAATGAATAAATCGAAAACACTATATGGAATCATATGAAAAATAATGATATCTTGGAATTTATATAATTTTTGTCGAATTGTGAGAAGTATGTACAAGGCGATAAAAAACACTCCCTTTTAATAAGTTTCGGTGGAACAATTTTCCTGTCTATATGACACCATTTGTACTGTAAAATGTCTTTCTTTTGGCCATTTCTAGCCTTTTTTTTGCTTTGGGTCCAAGTAACCCCTCAGGGCTCAAGTAGCCCCGGTTTACGGTATTTTAGACTAAACAAGTAATCGGAGTCAGTATGATTTAAAATCGCGGATTCGAAAACATTAAGTTTTATTTCTTACAAATAAGGTTGATATGTATTAAACTGAAGCAGATAAGTCCTAAAAGTCCCCCGCGATGTCCTATTCCATGTAAGGAACGACTCATCAGCTTCGACAAGGAAGATGTATCATGATTGTTATCTTTCTTCAAAGGAAATTGTATATTGGCTATTTAATAGAGTGATTTTGAATTAGTCAACACTTCGATCTTTCCAAAAATTGAAAACCGCAACATCATAGAGGCTTACTAAACGTTTAGATTCAGTTCGATTTTCATTTACGGAAAGGCTTCTGTTTCGATTTCATTGGAAGAAGATCAAATCGTAAATCTCAGGTTAGGAAAATGGTAGTACATAAAGTCTATTAAATTTGTTCACGTGGATAATTAAGCGGTACGAACATGCTCTCTGCCACATTGATGATATTAAACGCGAGATTAATTGATGACATGGTTGTAGCATAAAACACAATGCCTATGATACAATAGTGGTAATCAAATTAGAGTATGGGGTTACCAAATTGCCAGTGTTCCCGATTTCGTCGCTAATTCGATTAGAATTCGTATCGGTATGGACAATCAGAAATGAGGTAAAATTGTAGGGAATTATCTCTCAGGCAAACTCTTGAATTAGAAGTAATTTAAACTCAGAATTGGCTTAGGTACTAATCAAATCATTAGTGGAAAACTAACATTTCAAAGTCACATGGCAGTTCTCGTTGAGCAATTTCAATGGGAAGCATAAAGAAAGTCCTTAAATAAAATCGATAAGAATAGTTGATTAAGAGGAAAAATGCTGAAAAATCTGACGACAAAGCTTTATTCCTTTTTCTTTTAAAAGATCGGTCTGAAGATTTTAACCTGAAATCTATTTTAATTGTTAACATATATAGCAGCACCATTCCTCGCATATAAATATTGGAGACCTTAGAACTTGAACACACCTTGTACTAATTCCTGATTTTTGCATTCATTTGAACTTCTGGGTATACTAGTATAATTTCAATGTTCATTATTTTACATCTTTTATTTCCAAATTATTCATGATAAGATATTCATGATAGCTCCTGATATTCATTTCTATATTTTTTTTAGGACTGATCGAATAAGCACCTTCGATTTTCATATTTTTTATGATAAAATTGGATATTAATTATGGTCCTTTTAATCAAAACGAGATGGTATTACCCGAAAATTCACCTTTTTATAGAGAAGATTTCTAAAAATATATGCCGTAAATTAATTCAAATAAAAGGAGCAGCATTTTTTTAATTTAAATATTTTCGGCAATCGATAGAAAAAGCGGATAGTGTGGTTATTTCAATGACGACTTCCTTTTGTATTTCTTTCTATTATTTATTGTAATCTTTTGTAACTTAGTACCGACAGTTTTTCAACAGCTAACTTAAAACTCGTAAAATTATATATCTCTCAAAATCAGTGGGCAATATTACAAACATTAGCGGTTCGAGTTCGACGAGGAGATGGTAGTTTTGCAGATTCCTCTACAATAGGACGAATCTGTAATTCTACGTTCTACGTATTGGAATTACATATTTTTCTATTATTTCTCTATCAGAATGGTTGGCGGCTTTGATATCTAAGCATTGGACATACTTCCGGGCCCACTCTGGTTCACAAAAAAGCGAGATGGAAGTGGGTGGCACAACCTCTCACCCCATACTATCGCATCTCAATGTAGCCATGCGAAAATCAATAAACACATCTTTCCGGCCCATCCATCCCCACCGAAATCGCTTTTTGGAAGCATTTTCCCTCCGCAGTGTTATAAACAACACGTTGCCACAATAAACTAAGCGCATGACCACTACGCGCATCGTAAGTAACCGGGTAACCCATATAACACTAGGACCGTTATTCTCTCCTTTTCCCATATTGTATGAGCGCTTCCACATTTCTCAGCGACCCCTACATTTTTCCCAGTACATCAAATACTTCATTTTTCCCTTTCAGCGCTTTAGACATCCAGTTTCCATATTCGCAGAATTTTCTCGCTAGTCAATCGTTATCGCTCGTCCAATATTGGTTCCAATTTTGCACGTTACAAAAATATCACCTCCAAATAACGAGAGGCATCTCAACGCAGAAATCAGATACCGCCGGCAAAGCAACTATTATACATGAATATAATAGTTGCTTTACCGTCGGCATAGGAAAGTTCCTTGAATAGTTGCTTATATATTCATATATGCAAATATTTAAGGAACAATTTTCAGATCCTCCATTAATTATCTTGCAATTTGCCACACCATGGTTGTTGCCTCTCCCGTTATTCGATTGCCCTCGGTATTTTCAGTATCTCAAAAGAAATTTTTCCTGCTGTCTGTTGGCAGGTCTAAGTCTCTAAGGGCCGTATTTATAGTCGTTACCCAAACCTTCCCCTAGCACTCTCCTTATGAGAAAGCTGCCAGGCGATTGCTTGCTAGTGGTATTTAGAAACAACCCCTCAGAGTCCTCCGACAAGGAGACTGCTGGTAAGCTGGCCTCCGAACTCGAAGAGCGAACTCCGAGAAGTTATCCATTTTAATGGTAAATGAAGGGGATAAATGGAAGGAAAGAGGGAAAATGGAATAAGGGAAAAATGGGTAATGTAATATAATAATATGTAGATGAACATGATAAATGATATAATGGATACTTCAAGATCGAAAGAACACAGTAAGCTATCACACAACAAGGCGGAACGCGAAGTGAGGGTAATATTCTTAGTACCAAATTTTAACACTTCAGATATCACGCCGAAGGGGTCTCCTAGGGTATGGGTCATAGTCACCCAGCTTGCCAATCTCCTTGTCGTCCGTAAGGGGATGGAAAAGAACTATAAATGCCACTTTTGGTCTTAGGGGACTGCTAGGTGCTGGAAAACTGGTGGCAGTCTACTATAAATACGGCCATAAGAATATCATCCAGGAAGTTTCTAATCTAAATTAAGTTAGTATGTTTTAGCAAAGCATTTTTAAAATTTAAATGTTAAAGATTTACGTTTAATTTCCATTAAAGACGATGATTTCGGAGGCAACGCAAAAGCAATTCGATGCATCATTTCAGATAGGATAATGAAATATTTTTCCCTCAAGATTGCAATATATTTGGCGCAATCGTGCCGTGAGTTACAATGATTATTGTATTATTACTGTTAAAAGTGCTTCGAGAGTTAGGGTCATTTCGCACAAGTGGGTTTCTTCCTAAGATCGAACCCAGGACCACTTTTTTCAAAGTCGAACGCGATACTCACTTCGCCATCCGGGAACCCTATATTAACAATTACATTAATCTATTTCTAATGATAAATAAATCATGTTGGGCTTTAAATGATGGATATTTTGATCTTTAACTTCTTTGGTCTTTGCCACCAAAGCCAATTGAGAGAAAATGAGGCTTACGAAGCTAGATGAGGAATGCGTTAATTTCCCCTTTCCTTCCTCACCAAGTCGGACATGAGTGTAAATGTCCGAGTTAAGCAGCACTAGGTACAACGGCGTACGGGTTTGAGAAACCATGCAACATCCCTTCAATTTTAACCATCAAGCTTTTAAAAATGCGAAAAAAAGGAACTTATAAAACCGTGCACACAATCTGATGAGTGGACACGTTTCTATTGAGAGATCTGTTTCCGCGTAAAAAAGAAAAAAACACTCTCCAAGAATTAACACTCATTCCACTGAACCGTAAACAACAGCGTGCGCGTACTTTGGCAGCTATGTAGCAATTCTCGGTGGATACACGGTAAGTTTCGAAGAACAAGTGATTAAGAGGTCATTCACAGCATTTACCTGTTTCCGTTTTTCGCAGAAAATGCTTACTTGCTTATCCACTCGTCAGCTTGCACGCGCTGTCTGAAGAGTTCACAGAGTTAACTTGTAATGATTCCACCGAATTTTATAGGTCTTATAAACATATTCCACATTCACAATCGCACTTCATCACTGACTTAAGTTTTTAAATGAATTCATTCGAATGAAAACTATTGGGCGTTCCGAAAAATTAAAAACGCATTTGTCGATTCTGATTCAGAGTATAACTCATGCTAAATAGGCAAAAGAGAGTTAATTTTAAATTTACGGCTTTGTTTTGATATTAAGGTTGTGAGTTTCCAAGAATATACCGACATATATTTAAATGTGTGACATATAAAACATTTTTAACCGACATATATTTAAATTCAAGTTTCTTCTCATATTATAACATAGATCTCGAANAGTTTTCTCTTGGAGCTCGCACAGGTTCATAACTGGAATAACAATATCTGCCATGTCATCTATGAGATCTGAAGTGGTAAACTATCCGAAAAGCTTACGTCGGTAATCAAGTCTTCCATTCCTAGACGAAATCCACCTGAATATATATATACAATTTCAAATTACAATATACAATTGCATTACTGTGCCCGAATACACGCGTAATATACATATTTAAATTGGTTCATCGTCTCCTTGCATTTCTTATACTATTTGGTTGAGAATTCCAATTTGTAATATGTGTAAAACTCTACATATCTTCGTAATATATACATTTAACTTATAACTTTTGTCGAATAACTTTTTAATGTGTTCATATTGATGCAAATATTATTAATGTTTAACTTCTATACGAGCTACTTTAATTAATAACTTTATAACACGTTACGTTTACTTTCTAACTTACATGTATAATGCATTGCTTACTGGAATTTTTGGAGCGGTTTCCTTCCCGTCTCTGGGAGAATTGCAGACATTTATTATTACATTTTATATTTCTTACACTTCTCTTTAGCGTTCTAACTGGATAATGGGCCAATTTGCAACGAGCTTAGAAATAAATATTTAAATTGTTCCGGGTAGCCAAGTGGGCAACGCTTTCGGCTTCGGTGAAGGCGATCCCAGGTTCGATTCCCGGTGAGGGCCAATGTGCAATGTGACCTTAACTGTCAAAGCACGTTTAAAAATATTAATATAATTTGTTTGGATAATACATACAAAATAACTTTCCAAAATTTTACAATCGATGTCTTAATTTTTCTTGAATTAAATTTAAAAAATATATTAATTATATTAAAATATAGTCCTTTGCAGTAACCCTATCGTAGAATTTTTAAGTCTCTATAAAGATTCACCGAATAAAGACTCGTCACGGAAATGGAGAGAATTGCCAAAAATTTTACGTCCTTCGCTGGAGTTCATTTTTGTTTTTAGTCGTTGAATCTCTAATTCCTTTGTTTTCCACCAAAACTCCAAAAAAATCGGATAAATAAGTCTGTATCACACAATTACATAACGGAATAATAGTTTTGGGTGAAATTACTTTATCGTCTTTGGACGAAATTTGAATTGGAAATTGAGTTGGTATTCTCCAGTCTCAAAAATTACATTAATTTCAGCAACCCCTCTCCTCTTCCTACTTTACCCTCAAATTATGTGCAGCATTACAAACTCTGGCACGATTTCCTCTTCTGTATCTGAAGATGGCTACGAGGCAGAAACCGGACGAATATGAAAAGAAATTCTTGTGGAAAATACGAACAAAAATGCTTTTGTTTATTACATGACCTTCCGCAACATCAGGTCGAATCATATTGATTGCGTTCGTTTTTTTCGTTTTTCATTTCTCTGTTTTATTCTTTATATTAAAATGTAAACCCTGCGAATCTCTAGTGGTTTTTGGATTGCATACAGTTGCTAATTTTTACTTCTAAATACATATGAAGAGATTTAGGGGCCACTCAGCCAATTACTGTTTGATACTGATAGTTAAGCACCAATGGTTACTGCTTAGTTAAACACCATGGTATATCATGTATGCTATGTTTTCACAAATTTTCATTCACTGGGAGCACTTCAATCGATAAAAATGTTTTCCCAATCCGACCCTACGACATTAGCAAAAAAACTGTGAATAGGCATAGGAAAGGTACAGATTTGACTTCTCGAAGATGGGGGCCGCGAAATTGGTCTCAACTTTTTAAGGGGCCCTCTCAGGTGGGTAGCCAGAAATTGTCCATGAGGGTTGTTTAGAGGAAAGAGGCAAACACTCCAATGCCTACAGTCTAGGAGCAGGGATACTTGATCCCAAAATCTAATGAAAATAGAAACTGATTTATAATAACGCCTATGCCTTGCAAATCTACAGCCTCTTTTTGCATTGCACACATAGGAGAGGTTATCCATTCGCATGGTTTTGTTTCTTGTTGGCTCTGTTCTCTTGAGGGGGTTGGACTCCCAAAAACACCCCCCTAGGCTACGCTTTTGGAAGTAGAGCTTCGTTAAGTTTCATTGCTTACTTTAAGTAAATCTCTCCTAGTAAAACTGTACAACTCCGCGCACATGAATTGAATAAATTGCACCCAATATAATTGCAGATTTACCGGTGAAATACCAAGTGTATTGTGAAAATGAAATGTAATTCTGTACATTCAACGGTAGTAATACTAGTTGCATAAAATAAACCTGAGGAAATCTGCAAGGCTTAATCAATCACCATTACTCAGTAATATTCCGTTTCTTCATTATTTTTCCAATCTACGTATCGTGTCTGCCTAACACCGTCCTATTCCTTTGTTTCATTTATTTCTGCTCTGGTGTTATTTTCGTCCTTGCACCGACCCCATCTTCCTTTAATCCCTCAATAATATGTCGCCCGCCTTTCTCTCACATTTTTTCGCCCGCGACGTGAATTCATGGGCTTCCAACGAAACCTGTCAAATTCCTTTGATCGCTTTTCTTTCTGCTTTGACAGCCGTTTCGTTTTTACTCTTATCTTCTCCTCGCAAAAACCTCCTTGTCTCTTCCGAAACAATCCTCTTCCCCGCGAATTCCTTCTTTCTTTACTCCCTTTAAAGCCATCCGAATTCCTCCATCTCCTATTCCTTCGGCATTATATTTCCATCCCTTTTCCTTTGTCCAATTCTCGTCTGTGTTACGTCACATTCCATTCACAGTCTCTCTCGTCCACGTTCAGTCTATTCTCTCCCCTACTTCATTCCTAGACACATCTTCTCTCGCAAGTGTTACTATCCACGGCTTTGAACTCTTGGCTTGGGAAAGAAGGAGAGTGGACGGGAGAGTGAGCTTCTGCGAATTTACGAGTAAAGGTTTCTCAGAAAGCGAACTCCGTTAAATTGGGATGGGAGATATGAGAGAGGCGTTCGGTGTTTGGTCCGGTTTCAAAAGTCTACTCAGCTAATCGACGCGTAGACCCGTCTTCTCAATAGGGAGTTATGTCGCTCTCAAGCGTTCGCCTACCTGTGAAATGCCGAGAGGGACGCTATATTCAGTCACGTAATTCAGGATCGGAATCCACCCTTGAAACGATTGCTTCTCCATTACTCAGAGACGAAGCCAAGGGGGTGGTTTTAGGGGTTCAAACCCCCCTTGGGAACAGAATCAACAATTAACGGAAGCATGCGAGAGAATGGTCTCTCGCATTATTGCTATACAAACACAACTGGAGATGGGTAGGGTTAATAATAATATTAGTAATAATAAAATTAATAATATTTACTAACGCCCTGCGGTAGAAGGCCATTTCAGGACAAATCAAAACCAATCACACAAATTCTTATACTTCATCGTCGTGAAACAAACAAAAATAATTATATGAGAAATGCCGAGAGGGCTGCTATCTTCAGTCACGTAATTCAGGATCGGAATCCATATAATAATATATATATATACAATTTCAAATTACAATATACAATTGCATTACAGTGCCCGAATACACGCGTAATATACATATTTAAATTGGTTCATCGTCTCCTTGCATTTCTTATACTATTTGGTTGAGAATTCCAAAGATTTATGGCAGAAACAATAATAGATCTTTGGAAATCGGTAGTTTTGTTTTACAGCGTAGAGTCAAATAAATCGGTTTACATTTTCGTTAGATTCAGAAGTATTCTTGCTCTTGGACTGTAGGCAATGCAGTGTTTACTCCATGGCCCTAAACCCCCCATGGACAAATCCTGGCTACACCTCTGCCAGTACTGATAAAGTATTATAATATAAATATAATGTAAATAGAACCTACAGTGTCGAGCAAAACGAAACAACGTAGGTTTAGGGAAATAAATTTACAATTCCTTTTAGTTATACCAAACTCCTAATAACTCTTATTTACTAGCTATATATTTCGCCCCTTACTCCTATAGGAGCAGGTTGACAATCAGAGAGACCAATATGTTTCTGAAAATGTCGCTAAAAGTACCATAAAAAGTAGCTTAAGAGTCGCTAAACTCAAAAAAAGTATCGCTCAAAAAATGTCTTGGCTTAAGTTAGATATTATATTAGTTCAGACATCGTATTAACGAGATATTTGAAATTAATTTTAATCGTTTTCGCCCGAACGTAATGGTAGGCAGAATTGGAATTATGGTGCCTTTACTGCTATTTACATTTTGGCTGAACGTAATATTCCTTTGATTTCGATATAAGTCAATCTTGTTACATTGGGAGGAAGTAAAAGAGGTCTGTGAAACTGATCATGCTACATAGAGTACCAGATGTCGTTTTCTTACCTTCCGGCCCGTTGTTATGGTCAAATATACATTTTTCTCCAGTTCAAAGTGATCTTCAATTCATATTTTCAGACGCGAGTCGGAATTCAGTCCTAAAAAAGTGCATTCTATATTAACAAACATCTCGGTAATGATTTTCGATGTCTCGTAGCAATTTTTCACTAATTGCACGGATTCACGCCGGAACTTTTCTAATTCACGTGTCTTGAGGATAAATCAAGGAAGATAGTTCATTTTAATTGGAAAATAGTCACTTCAAATGATATTATGCATTAAAGAATATTTAGGTCGAAACTTAATTTTAAAATAATATCCTAATTTTACCATCAATCACATATTTACCATTATCATGATTAAGTTTTTTACAGGAACAGGTTCGAACTTATAAAGGAGTATCACAAACGAATACCAAGTCAATTGCGTTTCATACGTCTGAGAGACGTCTTGTGAATATTCATTATGGAAAATGAAAGAGTTACACTCTACTCTTTTTGTTTATATAATATACACGCAACCGATCCCATGGGAATAATCGCTATGATCATATGGCATTCAAGTTATAGTAAATTAATTGCAACTGACAAACGGTAGGGGAAAGGGGAAAAAAGTGGGAGACAATAAACGAAATGCATGTACTGAGATGATTAATAAATATTATCACCTGAATTAAATCTTCATACACCTATTACATTGCGTTTGAATGGGCCTATTGAAGTTAACACCTCGCCCACCTCCATGAATTCTACGAAAGTAATTTATTCCAACATTTAATAGCATGATTAATAATCCGTAATTTCTGATATTTGCATCCATCGTAAATATCAATGCAATCATTACAATAAAATAAGTATGTCCAAGTGTGACTTCCTGTATCTCAAAACGCATCTTAATTGAGAGAACACTCCGAGAATTTCCAGGGAATATTTTTATTGACTGGTTTTGTGAAAGAGTTGACATCATCAGGTGAACCTGAAGACTTATACTCGTATACTTGAAGATGTCGTGGAAGAGACTACTCAGTAAAAACCTGCTGGGGTATCACGAAGTGTTTCTTCTAAGTTGCAATCATTAAACTTTAGCCATTCATTCGATTATATATCTCCTTCTGCTTTTATTTGGCACCAATTTTCTTTCTCTATTCCATTTTATACGACTTCAGAACCTGAAATTTACTCCTTTTCCCCGCGCCAGTCTTAGCTATACGTATAAGTACGTATTAAATAAGTTTACCTTAAATTGCATTCTACTTCACGATGGCGCTAATTTGCTTAAACCGGTCGTATATGCAGAGTTTTTTGTCCCAAAAGATTTCTTCTTTTCGTTTAAACATCACCGAAGCTCTAAAACTCACAGTCACCATGTAAATTTCTTTCGCCTACTCCCTTCCTTCCTCACTCCATGGCCTTCTCCAGGTTTCCCCACATTTCTACATTTTCAATCTCCTTTCAATTGTCTCCTGCGCCCGCCATATCCCATTTCCTATTCATTTCCATTTCCGACTCCGAAAATAAAACCCCGTGCGAGAGGATATTCCGAGTGCAAAAAGGATTCACTGAGGTAGAATGACCTCCTTCTGGTGACTTACTAAAAATAGCTCGGGTCCATCAATGAGGCCACAAGCTACTTTTCCGTAAGGTTGAAAGCGCGATTTAAACCGCGGAAACCTTTCTTAATCCCCTCCCGACTGCACTTTTCGGGAAACGTTGCATACAATCGTAAGGATATTATTATGCGTCATGTGAGCCGTAAGGGTCGGTTACGAAACCAATATCTTGACCGGATTAGACTGGAAAATAACGGAGATATCCACTTACCGTATTTGCACGAATATGAAAGGAACACTTTTCTGAGACGAACCCCTTATTTGGAGATTTACAAGTGAAATAAGTTGATTATGATAAATAATCTAAGTTTTTTATAAATATTAAAACACTTAGTAGTTCAGCTGATTAACCTTTGTGCACAATATGTATTCATGTGCAAAAAAGCAAAAATGCAGCTACAAAAGAGGTACGAAAAATAAAATTAACATGTTACGATGTGTTCACAGATCATTTCTTGATTGAAAAATCCTACTAATTTTGTCAAGTTAAATTGGTTTGCCTCAACAAAGTACAAATTTTAAATTTGGGAGAAAAAAGAAAATTTGCGCATTTTATGTTGAATTTTGCAAATCGCGCATGCATAAATGGTTCTTTATTTAGTGAATTTTTTTATATATATTCAGTTGTGACTAGAAGTACTGACGAAGATTCCTTTCACTCATAACATTCTTTAAATGGTAAATTCACACCTTATATTAAACATTCTTGATAAATTTTAAATTTATAATAATTTTACATTTAAATTTACATTTAAACCTCGCAAGCCGCCAATAGTGCGTAACAGTGGGTTTAAAAACACCGATGATTCTATTACACCCTAACTGCTATTAGCTTCTCTAATACAACGAGGGAAAAACGACCAGAAGTAACTATCTGTCCTGGAATTCACTTCCCTGAATCGCTTCTTAGTTTTCTCTTGGAGCTCGCACAGGTTCATAACTGGAATAACAATATCTGCCATGTCATCTATGAGATCTGAAGTGGTAAACTATCCGAAAAGCTTACGTCGGTAATCAAGTCTTCCATTCCTAGACGAAATCCACCTGAGGGAGGTTTAATTAATGGTAAAAATACAATAATGATGAATACGTATATTTTAAAATTTACTTATACTATAGATAGATCTAATTTTAATGAACGAAAAACATACTGGTATTTCACTGCTACAAGTGCTAGAGATGTGCAGCTATATACGGAAAACTGCGACTCTAAACATATCTTAAGTATTATCTGGGTCTCGGGTGCAATCGGAGAGGATATTTGAAAAATAAGAAAATCGTATTTGGGCATAAACGGAAATCGATTCGCTACATAAATTAATTTCCGTACTCAAAATAATTCAAAACTCACTTATAGCTCATCGATGAAAGTAAATATCTAGATGATGAAACAACGTTGAAATCTAAGATTTTTATCGCATTATTCAAGACTAACACCCTTAATTTCGGAAGTAGAGTATGACAAACATCGTCTTTGAATCTCAAAGATATAGAATTTGCACGATTTTCAATCTAAGGCGATGTTTGTTATTCTCCGTTACTTCCGAAATTGAGGGAGTTAGTCTTAAGAAAATGCGATAGAAGTCCTCGGTTTCATGACGTAGATATTGAGAACAGATCTTTGAATCCCAAAGATTGAGTATTTGCATGATATTAAATCCAAGATTAGTTCCCAAACGGAAAGCCCTGGGATATATCCTAAAAATAGAAAAAAAAATGAAGAAGAAAGAACAAAAATCAACACATCCAATTTGAACCGATTTTAAAGCGGTCAAAAAAAGTATATGATTTATGGTTCAAAATAAAAGTTTTAATGGAAAAATACGTAATAATGCGCTGTCTGTGTTAACCTGAAGCGTAATTAGTTACAAAATATTGTAAAGCAGGTCAAGCGTTAAATAACTCGATCGAGTATAGCTGATGGAATGTCAAGAGGGACGAGATTATCATTTAATTAATTAATAATAAAGATTATGAAGTAAATTATATTTCATATCAATCATCATAACCGGATTCATCAATTATACAGAATAAATTAAATTTGCTGGAGCCAGGATGGGTGTGTCAACGCATATTTTCTGCAGAGAATATTTAATGCGATGGATTTTCTGGGATAATTTATCCATACATTTTATCAGGAAGTAATACCTTTAAGTAAATTCTTGTCATGGATAATATTGCTAAATGGGAATAATTATTATGCCAACTAATTTTAGACGGGTCAGTTGTTTAACTCTTTCAATTGAGAGGCTCTTTTTTGAAATAGCTACTCATAGAATATGCTAATTTTGCGAAAACACTAATACTTTACAGATATAAAAGATAAAAATAAGAAAGTAAACAAGTATTTCGATCTATATAATTTATCATTGCTGTTGTTATTGATATTTTATATAAACATTTCTTATAAATGAAAAATATTCTAAACTTAATTTGGTATAATAACACCAGTAGGGCCTCTGATGCTATAAAAGTCAAAATATTAAAAACTCCTGTAACCATCAAACAAAAACTTAGAATTGCTGATACGTATTTCGTTTTAATACGGTTACTTAATTTCGAGTTTTTGTTACTGTTACTTAAACTGATATTTTTGTTATAATTAATGAAGGGTGAATATTAAGCTTTTGTCTTGAAATTTTTGTGTATTTTAAGCAGAAAATTAATGTACTGTTAAGCTAGTGGTAATGAAAATGGGTAAAGTAATATCTCTGCGGATCAAAAGTAATAATAATAATAAAAATAATAAGTTAACTAAGCTCGTTTAGAATATTATCAACGAAGCTCAGTACATGGCAGCATTAAATAAATATTCAAATTACTATCTGCCGACAAATCATGTATGGTTTGGCAGGATCCTATTGGAGTGCGTTACTGATTCTTCTATTTAAAAATTCTGTATTGACATTTTAGGTAGGTCTTTTGAAATCAAACATTATGTTTTGCACTATAAGGAAGAAAAGAAAAATCTATTGCACAAATGTAAATAAAATATACAAGAAGGTAATAGTCTTTTTTATTTTGTCATTAATACTATCTACATTATAATTATATATTTTTTATTTCCTGTTCTAGCATCTGGGTTTTACTGGACTTGAATAGGTTACGCTTCCTCTTGCCTTTAAATTCATGTATTTTAAGCTGTGCTTACATGCATAATTACTAAAGTCTGCCATATTATCATATAAAATTAATATTACTATCCTTTGAATAATGGAAATGATTCTTATTACCAATTCATTTTAGATTAAACAGTGATGAGCCGAAAATCTCATTGTTTCAATTTAGGGTCAAATAGAATGTTACGTTATTATTTATAACTAAGAAAATGAGCGGGTCTAATGGTAAAATGCAGCAAATTTTAAAAACTGAATAGGACATACACTGATATTTTGAGTGAATGGAAATAATTAGGTTCCGTCGAACCGAAAAGGAAACGCACGTGGAAATATACCAAACGCTACAGTGCTATCTAGGATGATCAGAATTCGATATTTCTACGTGGGAGCGCTTCATTGATTTTTACGCGTTTAATTAGGGGGCCGCTATTCCAAGCACGCGGAAATTGAGAAATTACTACAAACGGAAGGTCATCAAGAGGAAGTTGCTAATGATGATAATTAGACGCTCTTCACGTTTTCCTAACAAGTTTTTCTAGCGTGGAAGTGTTTTGATCCATGATTAAAATTTCCGACTTCAAAATAGTGCACGCGACACGTGAAAAAAATGTTTCAAATGCACATATAACGAGAAATGAGTGTGCAGTTGCAAAAACTCAAAATATCGGGATAACAAATATCGGACAAATAGTTGCTAATGAATATGAGATACAGTCAAACACCCTGTGCAAAAAATATTTTCCCAATTCTTACGGTATTATTTTTAAAATGAACTCCAGAATCGTTGTGATTGCTCAGGCGGCTGCGTTTGTGCGATGGTGCAGTTGAGCCATTTTTGTCTAATATAACTTAGTTCGGTAAAATATATTTGGGGTTTCATGACCTTCATTGCAGCTCTTTCCATAGTATATCCGAAGCAAATTAAGGCATAATTGAAAATCCCTATTCCATATTTTACATCATCAGCTCATATTATATCATGCGTAAGTGAAGTTTCATCGCGCACAAACTCCATATTTTGATTTGATTTGAAACCTAGACCCACGTGTGAAATTCTTTCCGGTTGACCTGCGGACGATTTGCCATAATTAGCTCAAATATATTTATAGGGAATATAGAATAGCCGCATAGGGTTCTCAAGATTTCGTTGTGATAGTGAATCAATTAAAAACTAAAGCGTTACCTTATTTCATTTGGTATCCATTTACAAACATAGGCTAATGAAGTAAAAAGTATAACCTTGGATCCGAATTAACGCACATTGAAATTAGAAAAAGGGGAAAAGACGGTACCTCGTTATCTGATGAGGTGATTAAGAAAACAGAATGAGTCTCAGTTACATCAGCGGTTCTCGGATGCGAATCACTAGAAAAGAGGTAGAAAATGGACGAGATGGCATTTAATAGATAGTGTTAGGCAGTAAGGTGTGAGGCGGTTTTGAAAATTTAATCAAAGCATGACATTCCTTAGGAAGGACCAGACCAGAAAATACAATGTAGCCCGCAAAGAAATATTACCGTTTAATATTTTCTAAATAGAGCCATAGTGGGAAAAGAAATAAAAAAAAAAAAAAAAAAGAAAGAGAAAGAAAAAAGAAAAAAAAAAGAAAAAAAAAGAGAAAAAAAAAGCTAGCTAGAAAACTGTTTTAACTCCTTGCCAAAACATTTATTTAAAACAAGTAGAAATGAGTGTACTTTTTCGATATTTACGTTTACTTGAAAGTTTCTGGCAAAATTTGAAGATAAACTCTGAAACGAGTATTTGATTGAGTGAGGCAGATTTGGCGGAACGTTTGCCGCGGAACCATCATGGTAGCCGCCAACAACTAGCAGGAACCCCAAAAAGTCTTTCATTGTGTATTTTTATTATAAGGAAAACGAAAATGGTGTAGGTAAAGTTGCTCTTATAATGTTATTATACGTATTCCAATCTGCTGAAAGTGGTACATTATTTAATAAAGTTAATAATTTAAAACGATGGTAAATTGTATTTATATCGCAAGCACTAGAACTTTCGTCTGTGTGCGGTGGATACACAATAGTAGTAATGAAGCAAATAAGAATAAAAATAAATTTACAACTGATATTTATATAGATCGAAGATGCTCTATCAAATTTAAGGCAGATGGTAATATAATTGGTAAGATATAAAATATTTGGCATAGGATTTTGTAAGTAAACAGCTCAAAATATGGCAAAACTATCTATTAAAAGTAATAAATATATATTTATATATTTTTGAAAACAAAATCCTTTGTTTTTTCCTCATAGATGAATCGATAAGATACTCATTAGTCGACAAAAGAAGAATCTATAACTGAAATAAACTAAATTGATATCCATTGAGTCCATCCTATACAATAGCGCTAACGAAGAATATTCCATTCATTCAAATATGATATAAGGACCCATAAGTCCATGCTAATTCCTGGATGATAGGACTTTCCTGGATAGGGAATGGTCGTATCTATTGTTACTGTTCACACGTCCCCAGTAGCTGCATAATGAATGGGTGTTTGTAAGTGCACCAGGGAATAAATAAATAAGTAAACATGAAGAAAACCAATGATATGCAGGAGGAAGACCACGGAAATTTTACATTAAAATCCTAGCTTCGCCATGTACATCATTAAATACTTTTCACCTCTGTGCTTTAAAGGAAAGGTAGAATGCCTGGACTTCTTTCGTTTAAGAGATGAAATTTCTTCCCTCACCCAACCCATTAAACGTTCTCCCTCTTTTATCATCAGTCTACTCTTGCGAGGACATCCCATTCTTCAGCTCGCACCTGTCCGTCACCCTCCTTAAACCCATTCGAAGGCACCCTTACGTGTACTCATCTCGGAGCGCCTCCTCTCAACTCGTTATCTCCTTTCCCTCCTCCAAGGATGTTGTTCTAAAAGAGTAGTTAGGTGTGAAATGCGGAGTAAAAAGTTGCTCGAGGTAGCTAGTGGCTTCTCGTTCCTGGATGCTTGTTGCGGAGAGGATGGGAATGCATTCACGGTGAAGTGGAAGCCGAGGAAACGGCGTAGGATATGACGCAAATAAAATGACTGACTTCCTCCTTGGGAGGGAGGGCCCTCCGCGGGGAATGCCGTTGATTAAATTCCACGTAATTTACTTCGACTCACCGAGCGGAAAATGGCGCTGGAATCGAATCGCTGCATTGTTTTGGAGAATAAGGCTACGGGAGGGAAAAGTATTCGTCGAGAATTGTGCTCTTCGCGTAGATATTTTGGCAATGAAATGTCTTCACACAAACTCAGGTCAATGTTACGTAATATTTGCGAAATTTAGTATGGTTTTATATTTTGGATGGGTGTAGATAAATTTTTCAGAAGTTTTTGCAATATGATTTCTTATCGTATTCACCATTGCAAATGTTAGTGCGCTTTTTTATTGACTTTTCAAGGTTTTTTTTCTTCGTTGACGGATTTTACTAGCCTGTCAGTAAAGTCATTAGCCAGAATGCGGTCTGGATCATCTTCGACGATGGAGAGGGAATGAAGCTCACTGGAAGAGATGGGGATTGAGGTACTCCTTTTCTTCTCCTTTATTTCCCCCGCCTTCCTCACTGAGACATAATGCTATGCGTGGAGAACGGCAAACAAAACTCCAGCTTCATGAATAACGTTTTTAATTGCATTCAGTACGGGGTGGATAAAATAAACGCCATTACTCAGCATTTTTCACGCTTGAGTAGCTTTAAATTTTATCATATCAATAAACAAGACACTTAGCGACTAAAGTGACAAATGAAGGGCAAATGTTTCTCCATGCAGCGTCAAGAGACGAAAAAAAAAATAATTTTTGATGGTACAATTCATTTACATTTTAAGTATTTTCAGCATTTGTAAATTCAGCCAGTAGGGTTCATACCCCACTGGGGTGGATGAGTACCTCGATGGCCCTTGGATCCCATGGCCTATCTTGCACAGTTAAGTAAGTGATGTGAAAGGGTAGTTAATATTTTTGCACAGCAACAAGCCCATATGATAAAACATTCCTTGTTCAAATCTTCTGTGACATCTCTAATGACAAAACTGAAGTGAATTGTAATAGGTCCATCATTAAACTATTTATTTACAACCGTTATAATATTTTTTTCATTAGGTTTTACTAACAGGACTATCTTACTAGTATTTATGAAAATTGACCCTTGGTCATTTTCATGTATGGATTATTTATGATTAATATTGTTTAGCCACACTCTTTATTAGTTGCATTTCGTGTTAGTTTTCCCTTGACCATTTTCAATAATATATTTTACGGAATTTGGAACCTGAATCATAACGATGATAAGTTGTTGGTAGGATGCCGATAATTTGTGTACAGGAAAGCCTCGATCTAGTTTTTCAAGGGGCCAAGGGGAAAATAGATGCAGGAGAACGATTTAAATAAATCGTTAGAACTCAGCTTACACCATTAAAACACAAAAATACGGAGAGCTTATCAATTGCATAAAAGCACATTTACCCTGAGAAATTAAAGAAAGAAAATTAAAATAAATACCTAGAATATGAATTTTTATTCCTGAAGAAACTTGTGATGGCCAGTTGCTTTATCGCAGATTTTTACTTTAAATTGAAAACATTTTTTCTTCTATACTTGAAACTTAGTACTTTTTAATTGCTTCAGTGCAATTGGCGTAGAAAACGGGTTATATTTTTTTTATAAAACCTTTAGTACTTCGATAAATGTTGGCATCCAGAAACTTGAACGATAGATGTGGAAAACCAACGATAAATGCGGTATTATTTAACACTGATTTTACAGCAGGTGATAATCGAACGATAGATACGGGAAAACGACCAATCCGGGAAGGATACATCGGAGTTCTACTCTATATGTACTGGAAGGTCCTTAGCTGATACTGTTTATAACCCACGCGTTAAACCATCGAGTTCCTTGTACCGAACCTTCATGGTTCGAGTAACACAGAAGTCCTCAAAGCCATGCACGCAAGCTTACGAGTGGGCATGCCAATGGAGAGAGTTGTGCCCGCGAACAGTAGAAACAACTACTAGGAATAAACACTTAATCAACCGAACAGCAAAAAAACGCCCTAAAGTTACTTCATCAACTATGTAACGATCCTCACTGGCTACACGGTGAGTTCCGAGGAGTATGTGATTAAGAGGTCATTCACAGCATACCTGTTTCCGTTTTCCGCAGAAACTGCTTACTTACTTACCCACATCTTACATGAACAGTCTGGTCAACTCAGAGAATTAACTTGTAATGACTCCATCGTATCCTTTATTAGATGTTCGTTTAATTGGATATACATACTTAACCAGTGATTCGAAATACACTTTATTACTTTGAACTCAGTGAAATAGCTTCTTCTGAATGAAACCATAAGGTGTACCAAAATATCCCTTGCAGGAAGAATGAGACAAAGTATACCTAATACTTAATTGTTATCTGAAATTGAAATAAGTCATTTTCCAACATTGACTATGTTTAATTATATTAAGAATAAAATTTCAATGCACTCTATCAAGTTTAATTCATTCACTAATCTCATTTACTACTATCTATATCTACTTCTACAAACAGAGATGTTTGGGGGTTTGGAACCCTTTGAAATTAACTTACTTTTTACCATAGTAAAGTAAATTCACATTTTTTACAACTACTTAAAGCCATGTCAACTAAATACTTATTCTACCAACTAACTTCTTGCCTTAAATTATATAATTTGTATTTCCAAAATGGTGATAGATACTTCCATTTCTCTTACACATGTTTAGACTGAATTCAAATAACTTAGTATTTCATAGATTAATTTCGTTTGCAAGTTGATTAAAAATCTGTGTTTACTGTTATAAAAGTGAAGCTTATACACAATTTGTTTTATGAAACAGTTTTGTTAATCGTCATTGTTACTCGAGGATAGGAAATAAATAATATCAATATTGAACTCATTTCTGACATTGACCTTGAACTTCAAGGGCGAAAAAATCTCGAGGAAAAAGTTCCTTCACATGCCAACGTATCTAGTGAAGCAGAATGAAATATCTCCATAGGAACGTTGTTAGCAAATATATCCTCGATCCTTGCTTCGCTACAATGATGGAAAAAAGCTCCAACTAAAAGGTCATGTAAATGCGAAAAACTCTCTGGCGATACATTTAGAAAATGGAATATCAGCACAAAAAAAAAAGAATTTTTAAGACATTAAATGAAATATATGGAGCTTGGTTGAGGTAGATTGTTTAACTTTGAATAAAACAATGGTGGCTAGAAAAATATTTCTTCAACGTATGCTATACATTCTCGAATTTTCTTTCTCGTTATCCTTGCATGTCTCATTTTCCTTAATATTGAAATGCAACCAAAAGTTTGTGGGATAACTTCTCTCAGCTGGGTCATTATATGTCCCTATCTAAAAAGAAGATTTTTTGGCAAAATACCATATCATTTTATGCCAATCATTACGACGAACACTACGATGGTTAACTGCTTAAAAGATGTAATCGTCAACTAAAATGTTGTAAGTGAAAAGAAATATACTGAAATATATGACAGTGATTTCCTTTGGGCACAAAATTATGGTATTATCTCCTTTATTTACACATTCACAATTCAACCTATTTAATTTCCATGCTTTCATCGTTTGAAAACCCCAATTTTTCCTTAAAAATGTCTTAAGTAGTATAGTATAACTTCTATTTGATCATAAAAATGTTATTTGTAATTAATTATGGAATTAATTAAGAATGTAAAAATTAATAAAAAAATATTGATTAATACAGTATAATTAATATCCAACGTCAATTTATACGCGTCACCGTCTTGAAACACCAATTAAGACATTGCCCACTGTGGACATCTCCGACTTCACAGAACCTACTTACTTAGCTTCTAGTTATCGATTATCGTCTTCGCAGGACGTTAATATTTTTGGAAAAAACTTTTCCTAACCGTAGTGTTTTCATTCTTAGTTATATTTACTCTTATTGGGTCGGCTGATGATTTATTAAAGACATGTTATATTGATTATGATAACATTTTTTAGTTTGTTGTTTTCGATGTTAATTCCTTCCTAACCTCATTCTCATCACTTATGGGTTCGGCTGATAATTTACCGTCGATTTATGAGGATGATTGTGATGAATTTGGCTTCCGTGATATTTTTTAAGGCCGGATGCCCTTCCTGTTGCCAATCTAGTTGGAAAAATCGGATAAACACACAACAATTCCTAAAACTAAAAAATACTAGCAGCCGGGACTCGATCCCGGGACCTTTGGATAGCCCTGACTGCTCCGCTAATGCAGCCGGTTCTTAATCCTTGATTCATTTAACTAAAATGCGACGTTATTGATGCGTCCGCAAATATGCTGTTTGTAACGACTTAATTTAGCCTTTGCATTGCCAAAGACAGTTGAAAGCTCTAAATTTTCGATGATTATGGTTTGAGAAATAAGCACAAATCCCTTTCCGAATGAAGAATGTTATTCAAGTATCTCGTCTTGAGGAGGTCACATCCCTAAATCACTCAATCCGAGGGTACTCTCCCTTAATGTTCAAACGGCCCCAGTTATAGTCAAGAACAAGACAGTTTAAGCTCTTTTCATGTTGAGACTGATAGTAGAGACTGAAGTGCTCACAAAACTTCCTAAAAATACCACTCAGAGCAAACATCAAAAAGACCTAAATCGCTGATTATCCTAGAAACCAAGGAAGCGTTGCCTTTTTTACGACTCTAAGATTTCAGTCCCCTTCTTTAAGAGGCTTAGTGAAGTTGAAAAATCCATTTAAAACGTTCATCCTGTTTTTGCTCTCTTTTCACGCTTCTGTGAATTGATGCTTACGTGCAACTTCCATCGATACTTCGTTACCATTTCGCTGGGGATGCTCTGTCAAAACAAAAGGTATTTTCCGCCTCGAACTCCTCTCTTTAGCTAAGTAAAGCGAATGGGTAATCATATACTTTTAAGACTTCAACAGTCACAAGCACCTCAGCCGGAGAGAGAAGCAGCTGACGTAATCAATCGAAGCCTTTTTGTTATAATGAGCATCTGATATTTTCAGCGTGTCCAGAAAACAAAGTTCAACTATTCATAACGAAACCGTCTCCTTCAGAGCTCAGCCGGTTATTTGGTCCGCGGTGATTTGGTTCTACGGATTTTAATCCCGCGATAATTTCCTTACTGCCCAGGTATAGGATTTACACTATTATGACGTTATTGTTGCTACAATATAGAACGAAATAATTTTCGGACTTATTTAATTTTTTACACAAAAATTAGAAGTTTTTCCACTCAAACTGAAGGTTGCAATAAGTGGGAGAGAGAGTCATTCAGACGTCAAGGAATATAAAATAAATATTTTTTATATTCAATTTCAAGTCTTTTGTATGCATGTAATACGCGTCGCTAGTTAAAGGAATTTTCGGTGGTTAATCTTAGAATGTTACATTTAAATACTACGAAATTATTAATTCTATACAGTAATAACAATAACAAGTAAGTATGACTGAAATCCTATCTTTGGCCACTAACCAAATCATCGCGGGCCAAATTACCAGGTACTCTCACAGGGATTCTCTCTTATGAGCGACTGAAGTCCGGTTTTTCATACAGTATCTCTCACTACACACTATAGAGTTAATGTTTAAAGTTTGGAGCACCTTTAGTGAGCGCTTATTGATAGCGTCATTGATAAGAGATAATATGGGAAATACACGATATAAACTTTACTTTTACCGCGAATTAAGCACAACCCGGAAAACGATGTTAGCGGAATGACTCATGCTTGATGAACGCCAAGGTTCCGCAAGAAGAGGTCTTATATAACTTTGCACCCTAGGGAAAGCCCAAAGGAAACCGGACATGGAAAAAGTATCACAGGACAAGGACTCGAACCTGGAATCTTCCAGTTTCCGGGTGGATGCTTTGTCCAGTTGAGCTAACGAGCCTCATAATTATCTCACGACGCTTAGAGAGGGACTTCGTAAGCAAGGGATATGCGGAAAAGCACTTAAAAAACTCGGCTTCGTAAAGAGAATAGTCGGTCGGAGCGACGAAAAAGTTCGCGAGCGATGTTATCTTGCGTTAGTCAGACCTCATCTTGAGTATGCGTGTAGTGTATGGGACCCTGCCGATAAGTGTTGTATTAAAGAATTAGAAAAGGTGCAGCGAAAGGCGATACGTTTTGTAAAGAATTGCTACGATAAATCAGTAAGTGTCACTCAGATGCTACAGGACGCAAAATTGGAATCATTGGAAGTTAGAAGAGTTCAACAAAGGTTCAATTTACTGGATAAATTCAGAGAAAGCACGTTTAGAGACGATGTAGCGGATGTAATGCGTTCACCATGCTACATAGGCCGTTCCGATAATGCGAGAAAGATCAGAAAAATAGATGCCAGAACGAATAGATTCAAGAACTCATTCTTTCCGCGAAAATAATAGATTAAGGGAATAGAGCCATGGTGCATGCACCCCCTGCCACACGCCGAAAGGAGGCTTGCAGGGTAAAAACATAGACATAGACAAGGGAGAGGTGGTGTTTTCCGTCTATGCGGCATGATTCACGGCCAACGTCCTTGTTGAGGAACCGGCAATAAAAAGTGTTATAAAGTAGAACCCCCCTTGAGGACAACACACAGAAAAAGGATTAAGGTAAGTTTACAAATAATCCGTGGTAAAAACGGATATTAGAAAAGTCTGGAAGGAGCAGGACTCGAATCCGCGATCATGTCTGATTTTCCTTAGAATATTGCCAAGGTTCAGGTTAACCAGGTATTTCCTTATTCCCAAAAGGATACATGCGTTAGTCCGTTACTTAGTTTCATATGTATAGAACTGTCTAATGGAGGATGTTTATGAGGGAATTGAGAAATATGCAAAATTCGTAATCGGAAATACTTTTTTTTAAATCAACCAACTGTCGCAATAGATTATCATTGTCTTTGCTGCAATGGGGATTATCAATGGGAGGGAGTATACGATCAACTGAATATCACAGTTAAAACTCGTCACTGTCTCGACCAGCTAAACTCTTGATTACTGTCGGTAACATTAAAACTTAATTAGGCACATATAAAAACTTCAGCTACGGTGTAGGAAGAAATGTTCCAAGGAGAGTTGCATTGTAGAAATTCCCACAAAAAGTTATTCTAAGAACGCGCATCGACAAAAAAAACAAACAAACAAAAAAGTTGCAACACAACCGTGGCTATCTTAGCCTTTGGATGCGCATTGGTAAATATTAAATTTCAAAAATTTTATTTATGCGGTTGGGTGAAATTTATTTACGTAATCCGAGATCGAATCCTATTATATATTCGAAAAGGTCATAATAAATAATATATTCATAAAATTATTTTATAGAACGTGTATGAATCTCAGTTTGAGCAAGGTTTGATATTATCTTCTAGTGTGTGCAAAGGCGATAAAAAGGGATTAAACAGAGTCTCGCAGTGACGAAACATCTACAAAAACAAACGCTTGCATGTGGACTTGCCGCATTGCAAAGATGAAAATAATTTTTTTATATCTTTCTTCAACGCATTTAGTTTTCCGTTTGATTTAAAAATGCCAACTCATACTTTCTCGTACATGGTTGTTGATAGTGAATTCTTTTGAAACAAAGAAACTAGTTAGTTACTCAGCTTAAAATGTTAACTCATAACATAACAAGGCTATTTTTTCAATGTTATTTATCAAGCTGGGGTCATCGGAGGACACGGTCCTTCATTTATTTTTTAATTGTTTGTTGCTGTAGATTACTTAAAATAGGTTCTTTTGGTTTCTGAAAGATATAGATCCAGGCATTTTTTTATAAATTTTGTTTATTTATTTTAATAGCAGTGAATGTAAAACAAATACTACTCATACACTATTACCAACTTCGAAAATAGTCGTACAAACGCGCTTAACATTAAAAATCTTGCAAATGATTTCATCTAGAAGCTGAATCTATTTTTTTGTAAAACTCGTTCTAGATCAGACCGTATATTTAAGAATAAGCTATAACGGGATAGAGCAAGCAAAACTAGTAACGTAGGAATAACAATTGTGAAAAAATAGTGACACGACTGGGACTCGAACCCAGGTCTCCCACTTTCCGGGCAGGTAGTTATGTGGTTAGAATACCTGCCCGGAAAGTGGGAGACCTGGGTTCGAGTCCCAGTCGTGTCGCTATTTTTCACACTTGTTATTCCTTTGGGATTTTCGTAGGTTTTACAACCTACTAAGTTACCTTCCTTTCCTTTATCCTAGTAACGTAGAATACCAATCGGGCTCCTGCCGGGAATCCAAGGGAATTGCTGCCTNTAAACTGATGCGGGACACATGTAAAACTAGGACTCCCCTTGGTATGTTAATGGTTAAACTTAAATAGAATTATAGATAAAATAATTTTTAATTAATATCTACTGAATAGTCATGCTGCAAAAAAAGTAATTATTTTGATTCTTCTGAAACAATATTTTCTGCAGCATTGCAATCACTTTAGCTGATTCTGAGTTAAAATCATTAAAATGCGCTTGCTTAATCGATTAAAATGTATAATGGCATGTAAATACCAAGCTTTAATATGTAATTTAATAAAATATTATAATAAATCTTTCCTCAGTTTAGCAGAGAAAAATAATTGGATCTTTTCCTATAATTTTCATAAAGCCAAAAAGCTATTCCGTGTTGATTGGCAGCTTTCTGTGCGAAAGTTTTCAAACATCACTAAAAATTCATTCTTTTTTAAAATTAACGTTAAATGATTTTTGTTAATTGAAAATAATCTCGATGTATTTTGTGGAAGTACATATTACATACGGGAAAATTAATTGGCGGTTAATCCTTTTTGATGAGTTTTCGTTGAAAAATGTTAAACGGTGCTAATTACCGCTTTGTTCTGAATCTTTATGAACCTGAGCATACGTTGGGTAAATATTTATTATTTTGTTGCCTTTTACTATATAAATAGTTACTTTCGGTATGTGTAGGATTTATTCCCTTCCTTTATTTCTTAAAACTATAGCTATTGACCCTCTAATACCTTAAACAAATTGCTTTGCTGCCTTCGAGGACCATACCAGTACTGTGCTGGTACATCGATGTTACCTCACGCAGCTTCCCAGAAAGGAAGTGATACTACTCGATGAGATAACTAAAATGGTTTAGAGATTTCGCTAGCACAGCGAAAGAGCTAGGTTTGAGTCTCCGTCACGAAGTTTTCATTTCCCTCTATTCTGTTAGTTACATCTACATCTACATAAATAACATGCAAACCGTCTATCGGCGTGTGGCAGGGGATGTAGACACCAAGTGATCCAGTTACCTCTTCAGCATATTCTTGTCGTGTATCATTTTCGGAAGAGTGAGTTTCTAAAGCGACTTGTCCTCGCATTTATTTCTCTTATTTTACGCTCATTGTCAGATCGGCCTAAGTAGCAGGGTGGTTGAAAGATACCGATTACGTCTTCCACAAATTCACTTTCTCTGAATTTATCAAAGCGTAGACAAACTTCTAATCTCCTTTTTTTTCAAGGATTCTCAATCTGCGTCTGAGAGGATTTGCGTAACTCTTGCTTTTCTATCGTAGCATTTACTTTGAGAAATCGTGCCGCCTTGCTCTATTTCTCGAGTTCGTGGATATTTGTTTCATCCGATGGAGATGTTTCAACGTAATTTAAAGGAATTATTTATGACGCTAGGGCCATAGTAAGGATTTGTGCATGGGGATGGTTTAGAGCCATGAAGTAAACACTGCATTGCCTACGATCTAGATGCAGGAATACCTTAATCTAACGAAATAATAAACTTTATTTTAACATATATAACATGTGAATCCTCAGCGGTGATTGTATGGCATACTTGCGAGTAGCCAATCTCATGCACGCTTTCATTTACTGACGTATCTCAAGGGGAGGAGGGTTGAACCCCCAAAGCCTCCCCCTTGGCTACGCCTCTGTATGATCCCTTATACATTCTATGGTACATGATTTCAAAATATAAATTTTATGATTGATCTTAAAGGATGCATGGAAATCAGATAAGGTAAAATAATTATCTCTTTTCAAGTCTACTTATTTCTGGTCTAAGTAAATAAGCCTTACCGAGGATACGCAAGATTCTCTGAGATTAATCAAATTTTATTGGTACACACTTTGGAGGCAATGTTTCTTTCCCCCTCTAACTTAAAATCACTTCATCGTGCGTGCCATTAATTCGCGTAGAGACTCCTTTGACCCTTAACGCGCGATTTTCCGGCCAAACCTCCGCCGGTCAAACGGGAACGGGTACTAATAAGCTTTACGAGAGCATCGCAAAATGATGCCACACAGTACGTTTCCCTGCATTCGGGCAAATTGGTATCCTGCAGGGGTGGAAAAATAATCCATTTCTCTCTCTCTCTCCCGCAAAGATATCAGTCGCTCACTCACGCAAAGGGGAGTTTAAAGGGCAACCTCTCTGCCAACCTTTGCCATTTACCAAAGAGTCTTCCGTTTTTTCTCTTCCCGTCCCACTTACTCATCTTTTCAGCGACACTCTAAGCAGCCGTAATCACGTGCAAACATTCGCTCGCCCACACACGTCGATGCGACCATGTCCAGGAATTCGTGCCCTATAACTCACGCTTACGCAAATACAAAGACGTGTGCGCACAATAGCAGCTCGTACTCGTCCATCGACAGAGGGGAATGCGTGCGCTGGTGGTCGGATTGCTTCCGATGACCCCGATGACAGTGCTTTCGGATAATCCCCTGATAAAAGACAAACGGTGTGGTGAAACGAAGCTCATTGCTGTTGATAAAGTGGGGAAATTAACGTTTTGTTGGAGGAGGGAACGCGGCAGATCGGCTTTGTGGAATGATCCTACCGCGACGCATCGTAAGATGTGATAATTGGAGAGAAAATAATTAAATGAAACCAGGCGTTGAAAGACTTCATAAATTTAATGTAGTAAGCATTTTAAATGAGTGCATTAAATGAAAGAGAATTGAAACAAATCTGTTAATGAATGAGAGGTTTAAATACAATACTTGAGCTCCCAGTAAATTATTATCTTGGACGGATTATCTTTAATTGCGACCTTATTATGGTTATTCTCCGAGAAAAAGCTTTGTTTCCAATATGCGCATAGGATTATTCATAGGAATCGGTAATCCCGAGCTCCCTCTTTGTTTCGAAGCGTAAGTTCCAGCTGCCAAAACACGGCTTTATAGTGTTTATATACCTCTAATGCGATCAACTTCTTCTGGCATAACTTTGTGGTACGTCTCCATAGCGCAAAACAATGAAATTACATGGAATTTACCTGTACTACGAATAACAGTTTTATTGGCAACTTAGGTTTCGACGCGTTGAGTCATCATCAGGCAAAGGGTAAAGAATTTTTTTTTTCATATACATTGCCAGAAACAAACAGGTGGGTGCATGAATCAATGAGAATACGAGAAGCTTTGTCAGGTGATGTAATACATTTTCATAACTATGCGTTGTATACCATACTCTAGAAGAAAACATTACCTTTTTATAAAGGAAAATATTTCCAGTATCTTTTCCCGTTTAAAAATTGCAGTGATAAGAAAGACGAAAGAAGTTTTTGATGCTGCAACTAGTAATTTAATACTTAAAGTTTCATGCATCAATTGAAAGCCTGGGCTTTCTAGACAGAAATTCCTTATATTGAAAATTGATATTTTAGAATCGTTAAATAAAATTAGGAGTTTTACTTACTTTGGGGTAGGTCCATTTATATGAAAAATCTTTACTAATTACCTTGTAAGACTAACAGAGTGAGTGTAGAAGTTTGAAGTTTTGAACTTTGCACAATACCTAAGGATAAATATAAGTGATGAACATCGACATAACTGGGACTCGAACTCAGGTCTTCCACGTTCTGGGCTTACTCTAACCACTAAATTACTATGTTTCGTCTATTCCAATTTGTTAACGGGTTGTACTTTGCGGTGGGAGCGTAAAGTGGGAGTTCTGACTTCGAGTCTCGATTATGACATTTTTTTCCACTCCTGATTATCCTAGAGTTGTAAAGCTAACCTATTTAGCAATAGAAAATTTCACAATAAAGAGAATTTATAATAACAGAAAATATATATGGATGATGGAAATTATAGCTCTCCTTAATGTGGTACATTTCTTCAAGGCTGAAGGACCTTTGGCAAGACTTACAGAGTAAGAATCGCTGAGAATGTATATACTCATGCAGTCAGAAAATAAATAGATTATGGTGCATTTATATCGGAAGATATTTTCATCTTACATCACACATTTAATCTTCTTTGACTCTGAAAATTCATAAACTAACCCTCAGGAATAAATGTTATTTCTAGATTGATAGTGATATATATTTCAGTTCAATATCCTCGTTTAATCAGTCGAAACTCATGAAATTATACGACTTATCATGTAAAACTTGAATATTTCAGATCTAGGCCCTGTGTGGGCTGCGCTATTAGGGAGGCAAATTACAAGCTTCTGTAACAGCTCAGCTATTGGTTAATAATTTGCTACGGTATCGGCTGCCTAGGAGAATCGCATACTCAAATATAGGCGATTTCACTTCACGCCCAAATGAACTAAATCATCTGAGCTATCCAAACCGTCAGATCCGTCCTCATACACGAAAAGCTCGGTTATCGCTCGAGGATGGGGAGCGATTTAGCCTGCCAAAGGTATCTGCCAAAATTAAGGGGAATTTTCTTGGCTGTCAGTTACTGCCAGGACTCAGATATTTCCATTTCCAATATAAATAGATATGGAAATTTCGAAGAAAGGGGATTCCCGCATGAAGTGTCAAAGGCACGGATATATTTCGAAATAATTTGATGTATCTTGCGATGTAACAAAACGAGTTTTGGAATCTATGGGAATGTGCAAGTTTGATTCTCATTTCACACTTTTAATATTACTGTCGGTTAACTACTTCATGATAAGTGAATATTAAAATTTACTCTGAGAATACCGTATTGCCCTTTTCGTTGAATGCCAAGAACAGAACTGCCAGAGATGAGTTCCAAGACTTTCCAATAGAAAATGTAATTTGGAAAGGGCTTGAAATCCAAATACTGAATATTACATCGTAAGTTTTTCCAAATTTCTATTTTCCTATATAGACTATAAACGAGGATATAGCTGTGAATCGTAGGTGTTTACTAAATGATAACGGCAGAAAACTCAGAAATGATACATTGAAAATATTGAAGTATGAAATTATATTTTAATTGAAGAATTACAATTTTGGTTCGTTTTCGGGGGATTGTATTAGCTAAAAAATAAATATGCTCTCTTAATGATGAACTGATTCCGTAAAACATTTCCCAGCTTCAATCAAAGCCAATAACCAATAATATGGTTTGTCAGGATATTACCAAGCAACAACTAGATCAAGAAATCCACCTGAAAAATGTATGGACTAAATTGGTAGTAGTCCAACTAGTTGGGTACAGCCGAAAGAAGTATACTTCCATTTTGTCTTGTGAAAATGCATTGCTTCTTCACTGCTATACTTCAGTTGCTAGAAGCACAATTATTTCGAGAATTTTCCTTGATCAGAAGGACTTATTTTATGGAACCCGAGCAAGGAAGTGACGCGCTGCAGGTCACAAAAATCCGCTCGTGGTAAAGGTTTAAACACGGAAAGGAATGGCTGTACGGATGAACACGGCGTAAGCTCCTTTCCTCTGCAGTAAAATTGACCATCCTCCCATTCTAAATACGAGTCGTCTCTTGCCCCTTCGGTAACGCATCCCAGTGCAAATCGCCGATTCATCCCTCCCTATCTCTCTCGTGCTTTAAACATCCCACAATTCCCTCACCCATTAACCTACCACCGTCCCTCTTTCCGCCTCCCTCTCAATCGCTCCAAACAGAAAGACACCTTTAGTTTCAGGACGGGTCGACAGAGGGCGTCCTAGTCGCCTGATATCTCACTTTCGAGTTATACGCGAGCAAAAGCGCTGGATTCCGTTCCCAGCGAAAGCAAGCGAGGTTTAGGGTCTTCTGCCACTCGAGACCCACAATTAAAACCCTAAAATTTCCTCAAATTTTCCATACGGGGACAGGGGCGAAGGGGGATAAGCGGGAAGGGGTGGAAATCAAAACAAAAGAAGATAGAAATTCGCCGTGTGAAAACTATCGCGAGGAAAGCATCGCGAATTTTTTTAGAGGTCCAGGAAAAGTTTCGGAATAAAAAGGGATATTTCCGCGGAGCGAAAAATTTTCATCGCGCGCGGCGCTGCTTTTTTTGCGGAAAAGGTTCCGCACCCCTCCCCTCCCCCGCGCGTCGGAGGGGCGGCTTTACCCGGCGTTAGGGGACGCCTCCAAGCCCCTCTCGCAGTTCGACGATAACGTCGGAAGGGAGCGGGCCATCCCGGCTCCAGGAATCTCCGCTCCTTCGGGTCGGAGCGGGACTTCGACGGAAGCTCGCGATTATACTCCCCGTAAACCGGGGGAATCTTCCGGGTATTTCAACTCTTCCATCCGCGGCCACCGTCAGCGTGGGATGGACGTCCGGAAGTTTCCATTCCGGTGACCAGAAAAAGTTTTTCGAACAAACGTATGAGAGATGACCGATCGGAAATAGAGTCGGAACTGTGGATTTTTTCGCGAGGGTGAGAGTTGTTTGAGCGGATCGTTGCCGGCGAAAACTTTTGCGTTTTTTATCGCCTTCCTTCCTTGTGGTTATCTCTATTTCCGATGATACCGGCCTATAGAATTTCGGAGTCGTTCCCCGCTGGCGGAAATCGTCCGGAATATCATCTCGACGACTGCGGGTCCGATCCCAAGGCGGCGTGCTGCGTGGAAAGGTTTTCTCATATGGGGGCCGGCAAGGCCCCTCGCAAGGGGTCCTTTTCGCCTGGGGTTACCGGAAGATGAGGATAGCCCCAGAAATCCATCGGGACTCTCACGGAAGGGACTCGCGTGACTGTGAACCGTCGCGGAAATATATGGAAGGAAGCGCGACCGCATTGACGAGATGGACGTTGAATGAGAAATGCCCCTGTGAAGTGACCCGTGACCCTGTGGCGAACATCATTTGACGCGGTCTCCACGAGGCTTTCACCGCCCCTAAAATCACCTACGACGAAAGAGACGTTCTTGAAAATGTGCGAATATTTCTCTTTCTGACGGGAAATAAAGAACTGCTTGGTCTCACTGCCACCGACGAGTACATACATTATAACCGGAGGGTTGTAGATGAACAAGGCTCAATAAATTACACTTAAAGTTTTCCTTCCGCGGGAGGAGCGCAAGGGGTGATAGAATATTTTTCCGTGTGCGACCAAGTTTCTCCAGCCCAGTGTTGATCACCTGGTCGTAAAGTTTTTAGGTTCCTTTTTCAGTGCTGCGGAATTTTATACGCGGAGAGCTTCTAGAAAGAGAAGGTTATCGGGACTCACCTTTTCCGGGGAAAGGGAAAGCTTTGGGAAGCATTGTTTAAAAAGAGGGTAGGTGTAGGTAATAAAAAAGGCTGTGTTAACCCGAGAATAAAGGTAAGGTTAGGGGATACGATTACGGACTCTAGCACGGAAGGTATTGTCCTTTCCGGGGAAAGACAAGGGTTATAAAAGGAACTGGGGAAAGAAATGGTGGGACTAAGGCAAAGGATAGCTCTTGCCCTGGTGTGGGCGATGATTTTGTTCGAGAGTGGCGGGGGTAGTGGAAATGCCGAGGATGGTGGGGTGGCTGCGATTGCCGGCAGCGGCGGCCCCCATGGGGCAGGAGGTCACGGAGGAGGGCAGAGGAGCGGTGGAAGCAGCGTCACCTCGGGACTTCCCCCCGTTATCCGAATAGGTGAGTGATGCATTGCCACCAAACGTCGGTCGCCCCACTTTTTGACGCAAAAAAAAATCCTTCTCCCCGATTTGCGAGCTAACTTCCCGCGAAGAGAGGTGCATTACGGAGTCTATCGTTACCCCACCGATGCGGGAAGGGCTTTCACGCAGACTTCGGTTATTAATGCCCGCGCAAACGCGGAGGTTAGGGCCGAAAACGTCTACCTTTCGGGAAATCGGTTTTTGAGCGGGGAGGCGAGTTTTTTTCCCTTCGCAGCGCGTTGAAGCAGAAATGAGCATCGGTTTAAAGAGGTTGACTGCGAGGAAGGGAAAATGTAATTCGGACTCGTTGCTTTCTCTGCGGTGGTTAAAGCTGCTGCCAAATCCAGAATTTTTGATGTGAACGTAACGAGCTCCGAGTCATGCATAGTTTTTTAGAACGATATTCTTCCATACCTTTATATACCCTTGGGAAACGGGTTTTTAATTATATCCTAGTTTAGAGTAACTTTGACGGAATTTTGTACGTAATTAAGCGGCAATCCGGAATGATACTTTGCGGTGTAAGCAACTAAATACATTGCCACTGTTAACTTCAAAGGCAAAGAATCAAAACCGCTGATTAACACAGAGGATATTAATCTCACGGTATGCAAATGATATAAAAAATATTGCAAGAAAAAAAGTACGGATTATGAATCAAATTATCCATATTGTAGCAAACATAACGATGGTGGAATAATCTTTTCTTTCAAATTCCAAACTTTATGTTATTCACGCACTAAAAATTATCTCATTCCACAACGAGTACTTACAACACTTTTGGTAATAATTTCAGCTTGAGCATTATTGAAAAGTAATCATTATCTATCATAGTAAAATATATACTTTGCCTTCGCCCTTAGCCAATAAATAGTGTACTTAAAGTCTAAGTCCAAATTCCAGATTAAAATTACCCAAGAGTTGAGTATCATTAAAATTAGCCAATAAAAATAGAAAACTAACAATCAAATACATCATAGGGGTTTCTGGTAGCCTGTGACGCAAATTCCTGTAAACAAGCATCCAAATGTAATATAAGCTCTGATCGGAGAAGAAAAGCAATCATGCAAGTCTTTTGCATCCCCTTGATTTCTGAAATCCTGCCATTCTATATGATTTGCTATTAAAAAGGTCCAAATATATAATAGAAAACTAAAAAAATGGGCATTATCAAAAACAAGATTCCTGGAATGCGAATGATGAAAAGTTTGTACTGATTTGACTTTCTTTTTATGAAGTAGATGCAGAAGAATTAAGGTCTTGACAAACAATTTGAATTTCCTCCTTCATTTATCTACTTTACTGTAGTCATAAAAAAGTTACAAATGAAAGAATTTTTTTTGGAAATCAAGAAACACTAAATAAATAAATGAAAAAAAAACAACCCGCTCTGGATAAAAAACAGGATATGAGATTTTTCAGTGCGTTCCACAATGGATTTCTTAACAAAAAACGCTATATTTCTCACGTAATTGGTTTATCACCCGCATTTTTCTCAAATTTTCTCATTAGGGTTATTTCTTTCAGACTTGCTTGACTGACTGTGCTCAGTGACTTCTATATAAGCATCTCTTCGTTCTTAGAATTGCACTGAGCACTTCTTTCAACAACCTCGCTTAAATACTCAAGAAGAAATTAATAAGGAACATTCAGAAGAATCCTTTTACGTTATTTAATTTACTATTATTCTGGCGTTTGATAACAGATTGATTTCAAGCAAAGGAATCAATGAAAGGTATTTTTTACTCAATCGACAAACTTATTAGTGCTCTTCGATCGAAAGACTCATAAGCTCATCGTTTTTTCCTTCTACTACGAATCATAAACTTGTAAACCTCACTTCCTACGTCGAGGTGATTTAATATAGCTTTATATATTCAAATTATCATTATCGGATGATTAATTATTTCTTATAATAAAGAAAAAGTTATGCTCTTCCTTCTTGTGATTACGAAATTTAAAATACGAAAATAAATACTGAAGAGAGTATATGTGCCATACCTTAAAGAGATATACACTATATAAAGGATTGTAAGGAAAAAATTGTAAGATGTTTGTTAATGAATGACATAATGAATAATATTCTCTGGCGGGTTGATTCTACTCTCTTCGGCCAATACTGGAAACAAGAGAAACGGATTAATCGGCCTTCCAGGAATCACCCAATACGCATTTCAATAGCAATGTTATCATCCTTCGAGGCAGAAGAATACTAAATCAGTGTTCTTTCTTTCTAAATTGAATCAGTAATCTTCTACCTCTGAAGATGAAAGAATTGCTATTGAAACGGGCATAAGGTGATTCCTGGAAGGCCTGTAAATTCGTTTCCTTTCTCTGTTTCCAGTTATAGCCTCCAGGAAGGTAGGCGGGAATCGTTGATTCGGAAAACGACTCTTGGAGCGTTTAAACTTCTAATTATGTAATGGATTAATAAAATAAAACGAATATATCGAGGGTTAAAAGGTAGAAGTCCAAGTCTAAAGCACAATATTTCGCTATCTCATTATATAACAATCTTAATTGGTCGTATATTACTTATATTTATCAGCGCTGAATGCCCTTTTCTCGTTGTTTCAATCATTTATTCCACGATTGAGCTAATATTAGACTTTCTGGAATAGATGATACATCACTAGGGAATCGACGGTGCGCGGTTTTATTGGAACATTTAAAGAACATCTAATACTTTTTGAAGTGTCTTTCACTTTCGACTTCATTATTCTGATCTACCGATGAATAGTTCTTTCGGAGATAAGTAACCAAAGTATGTTCGAGAATCGCGGATGATTATGCATTGTAAAACGTTCCCAACGCTTACTAAGAAACTCCAGTCTTTTGCACCATGCTTCAATATTTAATATATTTTATGACCTGATGAAAGATTTTAAATCCACATATTATTTCCTTTATTTTGTTGATTTTTAAATTTATTTATTTTTTTAATCTCCCAAAAGCTCTCTCTTTCTTTTAGATATTCAATGATAAAGATTTAGATGTAGGAATGGGCTAAGAGTTCTCAATCTTTTTAATAAAGACGTTTTATTATGGTTATAAGTTGGCACTTCTCAGCGCGAAGACTGGGAAACATCCATCAAACCCGGGTGTGAAGCTCCAAAGGGATTAGACTCATCTATTGCTCTTTAGTAGTAAATTAAAAATCCTCTTACTATGGAGCAAGTTCAAATTATAGAGTTTTTTGTATTTGAACAATAACTTGATCTTTTCTTCGAATTTCGAAGCTTTTACGTAATTTTTTAAGTATTACTCCACTTGCTGAAATTATTTTTGGGACAATTTTGATAGGTTTTAGGTTCCAAACTTCTTTTATCTCTTCGGCCAGGCGTATATATATTTCTGTACTTTTTATTTGCTATTATTTTTAGTATTATTATAAAAGGATTCTTCTGGCAGTAGTCTGTGAAACCGATTTAAACCTTAAGGATATCTACAAAGAACTAGTCAACTATCCATTCCGGACCATTTTATTTACTTTAAAAACCGTGCTATCTTCACACGATTTCATCCTTCACAGTATTACGTGGTACTTACCTCTAGAGTTTCCAACAAAGCTGTCATACTTTACGCAGAGAATTTCCAGCTTATATTAGGATCAGCGGGAACGCATGTGAACCAACCACAATCCTCCTTCACGAAGAGTGTAAGAATATGCCGCACTCACGTGGGGATTTTTTTCTCCTGGGCTATAATCTGATTTGTGACGTCTCCGAAACCCAAACCACTCCGCTGGTTTCTGCTTCGGGATTGAGGGGGCGAAATTAAAGAAAATTGGAGGGAAGTCTCGGGGCGTTAAAAAGGTTTTGCGTATCAAAGGCTGGAATGTGGGAGAATGTGGCGGAAGAGAGAGAGGAATGAAGAGTGGTGGTCAAATAGGTGACAAAGGCGAGATAATGTGGCGTGGAAGGATGGGTGACGGAGGAATTGGGTAACAAAAAGAGGTCTGAAAGCACGCCGAAGGACGTTACAAAGGTTTCTTTCTCTCTCCCCTCTATCCCAAGAGAGTGGATTTTCACCGTCTATTTTCAGTCTTTGTCTCGAAATGCGATGTTGCCTTATATTTCTGAGCTTTTTGTGTATATTTGAATTTTTCTCTTTGGAAAGAACGAGAAAAAGTCGAACTTTTACTGACCGCAATATTTATTGCAAGGTGAATTCTGATGATGACCCCATGACTCGAGACCATGATATTCTTGCCATAAATTTTGTGGTTTGTAGAAATTCATTTTTGCTTGTTTCTTCGTGAAGTTCTTCCACGAAGCAACGGCCCAAGCAGCTGATTCTATTTGCTATTCCGATAAATAATTTATGTTCGTTGTTTGTCTCTGAAATGGCAACACCTTCCAGGGAAAATGTTTCTTAACTTCTACAAAATCGATATTCACGCTCTATGTTCTAAATAAAATTTATTATTTAGTCTGTTTTAAATAATGATCAATTTTTATGCCTCAATCCAAATCCTAAGAATTATCGCAAACAAAATTACGTTTAAAGTAAGTACAGCAATAAGGTAAAGTATATTTTTGGGGTTGAGCTCGTTAACCAATTCTCTACAGTAATAAGTCTTACTTAAGATTTATCTGAATTTTTCCTGCAAATTTACACAATAATTTTTGATGGCTACTTAAGATTATTTTGACATATGGCGGAAACTCACTGTATTACAATCAAGAAAACGCACTTCAGTGCTGTGAAAAATAACTATCTATCAAGGTTACCTTATAAAATGTAGTACCTTATAGTATAACTACGATATGCAGTAATTTAAAAAAGTTCGCATGTTAATCCGAACGATAAATGGAGTCCATGTGTAATAAGTCAAATACGTTCGTACAAAAGGAGTGGGTTGAAGATGAAATTTCACGAAAAGTCCCACGGCTAAAATTATTCCCATATCGAGATGGGAATGGAAAATACGTTCTTTAAAAGCAAACATTCTATACGTAAATCGTTTCAACTCAGGGTTCACTATTTTGCACATACCTACCAACACTGAGAGGATTTTCGATCAACACCTCTTACTATAATAAACAAGTCTAATTTTGTATTTGGCTGGAGTTGTAAATTTGGTAAAGCTAAGGAATCATCATATCAACACATTTTATGCGGCACGCGGAGTATTCATTGGAACTAATGTGGCCCACAGAGGAAACAGCTAGCATAGTTCTGTTTTTACTTTGATATTAACTGAAAGGAAAGAGTACATTTCAGGCAAGCTTAGTTCAAAGACTTTTCTCCGAATAAACCCAGAAATACTCTTTCAATTGTATAACTTGTGAATTCCATGGCGTTAACTTCAAGACCATTAACTAACTTCGCCCATTAGGTTATTGTTGTCGCGCATCGTTTGCGGAAAGAAGGATTCCTTTAAATTAGTTGTCCTAGTGTCTAATTCTCTTTAGTCTCATCGTTAGATCGGCCGAAGTAGCAGGGTGGTCTCATAATACCGATTTCGTCTTCCGCAAATGCACTCTCTATGATTTATCAAGCTATCTTAACCAACTTTCTAATCTCCTTTAATCCTCGTTCAATCGTATGACAGGACAAATTGAATTAACGCAGGTTACAACCTAGAAAATTGCTATCTATTTCGTAAATTACACTCCTTTTGATACATCTTCTTTGTGCTCCTCATTGCTAATAATATCTGGCTGAATCTTCGAAATAATAGCGGAAATGGTAACACTTTTCTAAACCCTGAATATCCTTAGTTTCGTCATATTGGAATTAGCGCAATAAGAGATTTAACTTTAAATAACAGAAAAATATCCATTAAGTTATTTAGGAACACTCCAAGATTTAAGATTCGATAAAATTTTAAATTTATTTCCTTTTTTAAAATCTAGAATATTAAAGTGTATGATCATTAGGAATCATACAAACGGCTTCAGCTTGTCATGACTTGTTTTCGTGCCACTTGTCATACTTAGTTCTTAGAGAAAGAGCAAACAGAAACTTCAAAAAGACTATGCTAGTCCAATTTAAAGATAGATAAAATGTAGAATTGATTTTCATTAGCATCGGCAGAATTAAAGCCGTCACTTGATAATTACTTATAGATCGATTTAATTTTCCATCTGAATTTCTGTGAATCACAAGGGATAACGTGCTCAAGAATTCCAGTAATATGAAACAGCCACAAGCAATATATTAAATTCTTTGCAACAGCTTAGCAATAGTTTTGGGGCATTGAAATTTCCTCGAGCAAAGTGTTTAGCTGAAAAAATATTCCAAGAACTGATCTGAATGAGTTAATAATGACTTGAGAATCGGAAAAGAATTATTTTATACTCGCTGAATTTAAAATAAAATTCCTTTCGGTAGAGATTTCAATACACGAAAAAATACGCCTAAACTCATTAAACTTGAAAGGAAAGATTTATGGAATTTTTTTGAGGAAGATCCTTTCCTGGAATGTTTAACAAAAGCAACTATTCAGAAAGAATGGTAATCAGGGGTATTAAGGATAGCTATAAAGTTTCTTCAAGTATACCCTTAGGATTTCGAATCGTAAAATTAAAGATATCGTGATGACAAAGCGGTCTCAAACTCAATCAAAGAGGTCAAGTACATCAATACAAGAGTATCAAATATATGATTCTTATTTGATGATGATGATACACATAAAAATATTTATAATTTAATTTAAAGAATGTAATAGCATGTGAATCATTGGGTTTTGCAGTACAAACTTTAGCTGAACCAAATATTTTTATGGCCAGTGTAGTTAGTTCGACTAAAGAACGTCATTTTCTTGCAAGAGAGACTAATATATGGTGCGTTAAATCAAGCAACTGCCTCCAAAGGCTAACTCTTAATTGAATAGTAAACTAATGATATTTTAATTTGGGGATATTCATCATTAATTAAAATTACTCATTCATTCTAAAGGGCTGACATTTCGTCTTGAAGATCCCGATTGGGGTTAAATTCTATATACAATTCATAAACAAATCAAACCAAGTTAAATTGAGTTTTACACCCACCCAAAATCCCTGAATTGAATTTAATCCTTTACAGATGTCCGTCCTTTTACCGCGTTACTTATACATCGGAGTTCATACAACTTTCACTTACGGAAACGCCGATAACTCCAAGTTTTAAGGGCATAGCACAGTGTGCTTTTTATTCTCTCTCGCTAAAATATAAGCCCAAAATTTTTCCCGTTTAAAGTCTTTTTGACTGTGGACATCCGAAAGTTACTCGTTTTGATTAAGGAAATCATTTAAAGAATAATAATTTAAGCGTTTATAATTAAGCGTTTAAGCTTGTAATTTAAGCGTTCGACTCTACGATTAAAAAAATCCTCAAATTACTCTCCTGCAAATTTAAATATTTCGCAGCTTTCTAAACACATTAAAGATGAGAACGTATCGAATTTTGTATTTTATATGCGTATACAGAGTCGTAGCCCAGGTGGTGGTTTTTGGAGTTAAAGTCCCCCATGAGAATAGAGAAACTCAGAAAATAAAAAGAACAGAAAAACGAAAGCATGAGAGAGTATGGCCTCTCGCAATTGTACCATCGAAACACCGCTGGGGATTTGCAGGGTATATCTTTTAAAATAAATCAGTTTTTATTTTAATGAGATTTTGAGCGGAAGTATTCCTGCCCCTAGATTGCAGGCAATTCAGTGTTTACTCCATTGTTCTAAACCTCTCATGAACAAATCTTGGCTACGCCCCGTGCACGAATGAGCATTAATAACAGCTATTCAACTAATTCAATCTAAGAGTAAACTGTTTAGTTAATTACGCAACTCATTCCATAAGCTTTTCATTTAAATCACGATAGTAAGGGCTATGAAACTAAACATTCTATATAGCCAAACCTAGCCAACTAAGTATCAAATAATGATGCGTTAAGAGTACGCAATGCCATTGAAAGAAAGCTACCTATGGTTAATGAATCTTCCTTAGAAAAATAGCGAAATTTCCAAAGTGATCCTATCGAATTTATATATATACTGCCATGACACATACCAAAACTCCGGGATTCTTTCAGCTCCAATCGGTTTGATATTGCTTTTTAAATTCTACTTTTCCATCCTGCTGAAAATTTATAAATACATTTTCATCGGGGGCGCTTATCTGAGACTCTCAAATTGGTTTCAATCAACTCAATCGACAAAGAACGTCTTTCCATTAGCTGCTACTAAGGTCATAACGCGGGAAAATGGAGGAAAAGAAAAGCTGAGAGACCTTTTCCGAGAGATGTTGGCGATCGAATGCGCGAACGGGACGAAAGAGGCTCTTGTCAAGCACTCAATTAGCCAACAGAACACGGAAGTACACTCCCGCACTTGAAATAATTTCCCCCGAAGAAGCATCGCGTTCTCAGTTATGACGAACGCATTCGGCTCTCTGATGTTTCGTTTCCGATCCCCCATTTCTCTTTGTCTCCCGCGAACCAAGTGTAAAATTCCCTCCCAAAGAGAAAAGTGATATTTTTTTTGCGATCTTCCCTCCGCTAAGAGTCTTTTTCCAACGGGTTTTTTTTCTTCGCCTCGTCGATCAAAAGCCCTCGTCACAGAACTGCTTGCTTGCTTATCATTTTCTCGTCCACATACTCATCCATTATTACTATGAAAGCTTTTCTCTCCTTGACTGTTGCTTTTTCAGCGTATTCTCGGACTACCAAAACCCACTGTTTTCACACTCATCCCTCGGGTCTTTTACGCTATTCGCTTTCCGCAGATAATAATTATCTTATAATACAAACCTGTCTTTAACGGAACCTATACGTACTGGAAACCTGACCATTACGGAAAAAATTCTCGGTCCCGACCTGCAGGATAAGAATCCCTATTCGCTACTTTGAACCTGTGTATTACGGAAACCTTACCACAACGGAAAACTTTTCTGGGACCGGCGATTCCTTTAAAGACAAGTTTCACTGTCTAAAGAAATAGGATTAGTGGCGATTTAGCATGTAAAGGAAAATTCTAAAGGAAAAACGAACATAAAATTGTCTCACAGAACCATGACTAGAACCCGGGTCTCCCAATTTCTGTTGGCCGTTCTTCATTGAGTTATCTTGTTACTGAACTGAAATTTGGAGGCCCGGGTTCGAGTCTCGGTCCCGTCATATTTTTCACGTAAGTGTCTCCTTGGGAATTATCATTTCTGTCAATGTCAATGTGTATGTGTATATTTTCTGTCATTCTCTTAACTTCCACATAATATCGAAGGTATATCCCCTTATTGTCATCATAACTTTAAATAGGAGGAGATTATGCCCTTTCATGTTAAAACGGCTTAATCTACTGCTTCAAATATGACGATAAAAACTTTAGAAGCAGCAGAATAAGAGGATTAGCAGGATGGCAAAGTGTTCGCATGTTTTCATTTTAGATAGCAGAAGAGGATTAAATAGTTCTTGGTCGACCACTTAGTTTTTTACCAAGAATTTTTCATTCCAATGTATATTTTGCATGAAAAATCGAACCGGAGTAAGTGTTCGATTAGCTTTGCTTTCATAAGAAGAAAGGAGACAAAGGAGTGTGCATTTTCCGCAATTCCTCAACATACGTTTTCAGCGAGTAGGGGCCAACAGCAATTGATCTTTTCGGTTTGCTTTTCTTGTCTTAATAGGTTTTAAAAGTTCTCTCTGCTTGAAATCCATTTAACACCTGCTCATTAGTTTTCCTGTCTTGATTACCTACATCTAGTTCTCGTCACTCTTTTCCAAAACCACCTTTCTGCTGCTTCAAGTTTTTTTTGGTTTAAGTCTTTCGTAGTGCCCATGCCTCAGATTCATAAATTAGTACACTCAATACAAAAATTTTCAAGCATTTCATCCTAGTCTCAATACCAAAACTGTCATTTACGTAAGTCTTGAAATAAAACATTGAATAAATAATAGATGACGTATTTTAATGGAGTAATAATTTATTTTAAATTTTATTGCATTTTAAATAAAATATTCATTATTTCACCCTTGGAATTTCAAACCTTATCATTGAATTTCTCTGATAGATTCCACCTTTTACCTTTCACCGAAGACGTGTAGGGTTTTGAATTACGAAGCTCTTCGATTCATTTCTGTTTATCCTTACATATGCTAGCAGATTCTTCTACAGAAGGAATCATTTCCTCTTGTTTCATAATTAACAGCATAATCTGCTACATCAGAATTGATGTTCGAAGCTTGAGTGAATTAACAAGAGTAAGGAAGCTTTCCGGTGTTTCCATTTCGGTAAATTGAAAATTTCGCTTCCGAACTACTAAGTAAAACCCACATTGACCCACCTCATTACGGCCCTGTTGTTGCATGTACACACATTATTCAAAACTGTTTAAGGTTATGCCAAACATCTTATCATGTTTCAACTTCAAATTATCTCTGAATTTCGAAAAAGAACATTGGAAAGAGCGATAAAGACGATCAGGATTCGAATTTTGGTTGTTAGAAAATGAATTGATTCTACGGTAATTGAAAGACTACGATTTCAAATTAATACTATTACGATTTTTTTCTGTTTGCTCATTCATTACAACTCTCCGTGTGCAGAATGCTCAAAACCATTTAGTGGTCAAACATATCTCCTTAGAAACGGCTAAGGGACTCCTGTACCGCGATCTTTGAATCAAAGCACCCGCTTACAGCTGCAAATAAATGAAGAATGCAAAACTCTAGGAGCTAAATTTTGAACTGCTAGCAACGTGAACTACAACATTTATCATTTACCCGATTCCTTTGAGGAAATAAATTCTAATTTACGCATAAAAAGCAACTTATCCGCTCAATTGGAATGAATTACAACATCAAAGTATATAGCGAAGGCTAAGCTGTGTACAGTATTAACAGAAATAAATCATATGACCCGGATGCCTTCAGTTACGGGATTTGCAGGTTTCTCTATTGAACTGAAACTACTTATGACCCGGAAGGAACAAAGTATAAAGTGCTACAAAAAAGTTGTTGAAATTGGTACCTCGCAGAAACGAACCAGCTGCAGTCAAATGCCGATAAGTGGATTTATGTACATTCTTCGTGAGTCAGCATGTCAATTGGTTTCATTATAAGAGAATGAGTTTGTTGCTGGTGAACGCATTAATGAAACTATACTACCAAAATGCATTCCGTCCGTGGAAGACACGGGATTCGTGTTTGCAATCCCAAGGGGACTAAGCTGAAATTGTTGATTGTGAGTAAGATTCAGGTATTCCGCAATTTTATTTATCACAGCAATTCCGGAACTCCTTGGTATCTCGTGCATAGCTTCCCTTTATCGAATACCAGGTAGAGCTTAGCGCGCATACAAACTGCATATGTATTTATGATAAAACAATACAGTAAAACAGATATAACAGAATCCCAAGCTACGAAAGAAGTACGTAATAATATTAGCGAACGAGCATTTTTATGTAGTAGGAAGAACTCGCATAAAGCTTAGCCAAGATGTTAGGGCTGGATTTCCTTCCCTCACGATCATCGCTCACGTTCCGACGAATAGCCAGTAATCCCGGGCTATAGGGCTCATGCAGCGACTCGTGCAGGAGTAAACATCCAAATCGCAGGTGGCGGCCTGAGCAGGTCGAATTTGCAGCCTAAGGTGCCCCCGCAGTGTGCGACTCCATTAACAAGTCCCCGACATTCGCCGTGCAAAGAGTCCAACCGAAGCCCCGCAAATCCATCGGCGAATTCACGGAATGTTCTCGGAGCGGAGACGTAAACACGAAACCCTTGGAACACATTCAACCTGACGCGACACCTAATCGACCCCCGCCTTCTCGTCGCATCAATAGTTTCTACATATCTCATGAAGTTGACTCGGTACGTAGCAGCGGCTGACCCACCTCGTCTCCATCGCTGCCCTCGCATTCCACCCATTACCCACACCACCACTCTCTTAGCTCCGTGGTTCGGTATTACAATCCGATGTTTAGTTTTACCTTAGGCAGGGTCGCAACTGGGGCGAGGGATAGAAGCAGGATATCTGTTCAGGTACCGGTCGAAGAGACATAAAGGGAGTTATATTGTCTGAGTAAATAAACCCAAATCCTTCGTACAAGAACGAGCGTGCTCGGAGTGACATTTTTGTCTGTAGACGTTAAATTAATGTATCATTATAAACGAATTAATTTACGATGAGAGAGACCGATGGCAAAAAACCAAGATATTTACCGCATTGGAAATAAAAGCAAAATACATTTCAGAATTTCCGTTGTATATTTTTATGACCATGTGACTATAGCTAGAGACCCTTCATCGTCAGAGCTTAGAATTGCAACGGGATAAATCAAACAGTTTGTAAGAAAGCAAAAAAGAAAGGTGTTTCCTAATGCTATGAAGATAAAAGAGAACTACGCAGGTCATCAATCGCATTGCTTCTATGAGAAATAAGTATTAAAATGCAATTGAAATTGGAGTGTAAAAATACAGGTATGTTTAAGTTCAAGCAAACTCGGTACACTAAAGGCTCCCGGATAGCCAAGTGGGAGACGCGTTCGACTTCGGCGAACTATATACTACTCGGTACACTAAATTATGTACAATTTACAAATTCCGTAGTATTTAGCCACCTTTATTAATAACCGTTATCGAGAGAATTAAAAGCACACCAACATAGCCTTTACATATGTAAACTATGATTCCTTAGGTTCGAACAGCTTATTCTCGAGGTAATTATTTGTCTATAGCGCATTCCAGTTTTTCTATTTGGTAACAACGGCTCACGAGTGAAATCCTATGAACTATTTCCCTATTAACGATAATATACTTATGTCAGCTCCATTTTATATGGAATTTCACGATAGGAATAATATTACGAATCATGTTAAAAAATTCGAAAATTTTAACCGCGGTTTTCAATTACTTTCGAGTTGTCGGATATTCTGGTTACTGAAGTGGCCAATTCCGCAGTTTTGTCGCTAAGTATAAATCTTTCCTTCTTTTAGCAACCTTTCTTCTGTTTAAGCGAAATCCCGTCCTCCATGGAGTTTGCTCTCTTACGTCGAACTACCCCTGCCTAAACATAGCATAAAATGTTTAACTTATTGTCGATTAAAACACCATTACAATCAAATTTAACCTATTTACCTTTTCAACTCATTTATAGTGATATTTTTTCTGAATTTGACAACCTTTTTGGCTAAATTTCAGTACACATCTAGCGAAATTTTCAGACATAAAATAGCATCTATGCTACTGACCTACCAATCTCATTTTTTGTAGTGCTTCGTAAGCATAGCTAGAGACATAGGCATTTATCGAATCCGAGAAAGCAGCCCTAAAACAATTCACAGGATGATATATACGTGGATTCATACAAAGAAGCACAAGCCTGGGGTTGAAGAATACTAAAGTGAGGTGACCGAGGATCGGACCGGGATTTTCCGCCATTCCGGAGGGCCTTTTAATGTTGAGCTTCGGAGATAAAACAATCTCTCTTCCGTTTCCCGGCGCCTCGAATGAATATTTAGCAGCTTAGTGGTTGGGTATCCTCCCGCCGTGTAGCTAATATTGGCTAGAACCTCGGTGTTAGCAGCCTTTTTTACTTTATTCTCAGTCCCATAAGGGGATGTCACCGCTTAGGATGTTCCATTGAGACCCGAAACTTTAAGATGCATTAGGTTTTCCTTCATTTACAAGACGAGATCCTCATTTACTCTTTTTAGATTGTATATCAGTCCAAATCGTCCTTCTACCAAGTCCTGATGAATTGAATATTTTCATTTGTCTTTTGGTACAGAATAGAAAAAATGTATCTCACTTTAACTCAATTTTGTCCACGGCTGTGATAATACGTATGAAAGCTACTACTGTATGAGTAATGTTGAACAACGGTATTCATTAAGGTCTCTCCTCTCTGAGTGCTACGAAAAATATTAATTGTAGATTTATCGTACTTCACTTACGTGGAATTGTTTCACTTGTAGCATTCTGTCTCATTGAGGAAAGCAATGGCAAACTACTTCACTCCTCATTTTGCCTAGTCGCCTCAGCCGCCTCCCCAAAGCTTTTCGTTGCTTATGGTAGAGGGATGAGGTTCAAACCAGCCTTCAGGCTGAAGACTGTTTAGACATATCATATCAGTCCAAATATACTTATAGTGGGTACTAAACATATTGGAAAAAAAGTTTTACTAGGCAAAATGTAGTGTGGGAGGTCCAACCCCGGGGTTTCGGATTTTTATTTCGATTTCCCGTTCAAAAAAAAAAAACCACGGAGATTTAAATAAGTTAAAAATTTTCCACTAGCTTTCGCTCGCTGATGAATCCATCAGAAAAACGCTTCAGGGGATCTCTCTAATCAAAAACGGTTCGTGGGTAGAAGGTTGCTGGAAAATTACCATTCATTTTGTATGGCACACCTTAAGACGTCGGAAATTAATAGCGCTGAGGTAATTTAAAAATGTACTCAATGTTATATATAGATCCGTATATTTCAGTATCGTTACACTATTAAATGTCGATTTTTGTAGTAGTCCATGAGACACCGCTAGGCAATAGAGCACTCCAGCTTACGAGTTGCTACTATCTGAATGGAGCCTTAATAAATTATCGTGATGATTTCCAAAACCATCGAGTTAGTAAACCATCTTAGAAGTGATGATTTTGATTTTTATATTTGTGTACATTTTTGCATTCAGAATGGACGGGACGATATTAAATTATTTTTGCAAAACTTCAACTCAATATTTTTAGCGCATAATCTCGACGTTTTTTTTGGTTATACTGGATTAACGTTCTGGTTGTATTTCTGCATATTGTGCGCGAATCTTTACCGTTTTCTTTGGTAGTTTAATGGCAGATAACCTAGTTTCTATTAAAATTAATCTTGGTAAGCGATATTTGGTGGAATTCCATCTTCACAATAACACAAATTGATTATATTTGTACTTGTACTTGTAACCGCTGTGGAAAAGTACAAATATAATCAATTTGTGTTATTGTGCTAGTTTCTATTAACTCAATTTAACCTAGTTTCTACCTTACCTTAGTTCTTCTCTATTTTTACTTTACTTCAGTCTTTACCGAAAATTTCCTAAATACCGGACTTGAGGGTTAGGACCGTTTCACTTCAGGGTCCATTCAGGAAATTGAATGCAGTACTTACCCGCAATGGATAAATTGCAATTTCTTCGTAATATAGAGTGATAATGCACCCTGATATTGCACTTGTTCAGACTACGAACTACTGTGTGCGCACAGGTGCCGTAAATTTACTGCCGGAAGGTTTTGGTGATGCGAGATTCCTCGCACCCAGTAACTCAGAAATTTTCCTACAATATTTCAACTCCTCCAAATCCTTCCGACACATTTCTTCATTCCACTCGCGTCAATAATTTTTCATCTCAACGCCGAGGAAAGCTCCTCTCTTCTCCGAGCATATATCCAGGAAGGCGTTCCCTCCCTAACCTGTATTTAAGACTTTCCCTCGGCAAAATAAACCGCCCGCTGATGCGTCTACTTAGGGATAACCTTCGCCTGGAGAGAAACAGCTGACTGCACAGCCGTGCGAATCCCACATTAACTCCATCTTTCTTTCGGCCATTCCAATAGCTGCGAAATTTGCTACCTTCCATCAAATAGGACACACGTTTGCATCGTACACGTCATGAAGCCATGAAAAATCTTCCCGGACGATCGTTATGCCTTGACGTCACACATTCTTCCACGGTCTCCGATATCGTTTTGCTTCCTATCTATTTTTTACCTCTTGTTTAGCAATTTATGTGTCTCAGCATCATTATCCATTTCTTTCCTTCTATTATCTCTGAGTTCCGGCTTTTTTCACGCCGGATAATAGCAATCCACGTCAGACGAAAGCTTTCACGATACAGAAAGATCTTTATTTATTACTCTATAAGTGATAAGAGGGTTCTACAGCATATTCTACGTGCTACGTATAGACAGCTAGCGATGAAAAACGGATGCTGAGTTAATAAGCAAGATGAAAGTAAAATGCTAGGTTAAAAGGACTTATAGTGTTAAAGAACTTATTTGTTTTAGAACCAGTAGTAGTAATTGTGCTTCGACAGCTAAGACCATTTCGAATGTGAGCCCCCACCGGCTACTACCAGCTACACCAACCAGCTACTACTTTCAACAAAGTCGAGTGCGTTACCCACAAGGGTGTCCGAAGGCAGAGCCGCGCCGTCCTATGGGTGCAAGGGGTGCATCGCACCCGGGTGGCGGCATCTTCAGGGCAGCAAAAGAAGCTTGGCCAACCATTATTATTATTACAACATCATTATTTGTCGTTTTCTGTGTGATATATTTCCCATTTATCCCATCAAGAACTATTTCTATCCATCAATGAGCCATGGCAGGTAAAAATTTGGCTCTCATCGGCATAGAGAATTAAATTTGTGGTGATATTTTTTTTCGATGACATTTTAAAAGAATTCGCAGTTATGTGACCTCACATCGAACATTTTCTAGGTTAAATGATATACTGTATTTCTTTTTTGCCTCCATTCCCTTAATATGTGATTATTTATGTTGCTACACGATTTTTATTAGAAACATTCATATATAGTTGCGAAAAGTAGATTTCATACATGTCATTTAAGTTATGCGCATTGCGATGATAATGATAGTCGAACGTAATGTGAACTATAAACTTAACTCGTAATGACAATTTACTATGTCAGTATACGGAATATGGATGATTAATTATTATAGATGTTTATTGATGTAATGTAAGATGGGAAACGGTCATTAAAAACTGGTTTTCAAGTCTTAAAAAATAATTTTTAGCTGTAACTTACGAAAGGAAACGAATCAGCTTTTCGTGTTTAATTTTAAGGGGCGGCAAATTATGCTTGCATTCGGGCGGCAGATAGACTGAACGCGGCTCTGTCTGAAGGCCCTTGTTTTAGTGTTTTTGGTAAAAATGATTACGCATAGTGAATTATGTACACAATTTTCGTTACGTTACTACAGTAGTATAAAGTTTTATCTTATTAGTACGTACTAATAACTTCATTATCTTAGAGAGATCGATCCAAGCGTCAGAGAAAAATAGTCCATTATCTTACTTTCATATATTTTTCACTTAGCATTTTCATAAAATGATTCAACAAAAATCGGAACCTGGTATTTTCAAGATAAAAGCATTTCTTGTAAACCGATGTTCAACCTGCAAATCCGTCGCATAATTTTGTAATGTGAAACAAATCCCAACGAATTCCTTTATGGCACGATTTGCCACGTTTTTACTCCTCGCAAGCAGCAACTTGCGTCCTACTACCTCCCTAAAAGTTTCAGAGCCGATAAAATTCTACTTTGATTCACAGTTTTCTTCCGCAGAGCGATAAAATTCTGTTCTCTTATCATTTACATCCACCGTGAGCATTTTACCCCGCGTTTCTTTCGCCCTTTCTCGCCACGACCTCTCTACCTCACGGATATCTCATCCTCCCCAGACCGTGAAATGGAACCTCCTACAGGATGCATTTGCCACGCTGCAGTTTCCAGAAAAGCGGAGGAAAGACCGAACGAAAAAGGTTAAAGGGTGGAAACCGCACATTTCCAAGACCGCAGGCTCCTATCCCGCGATTTTTTCACTCCCCTAAGTTTCACGGAGTAAACATAGAGGCGGTTGCAATAGGCGGAGAGGGAGAGAGAAGAGCTGTGGAGATATATTTACACCCTGGGGGCACAAACACATTCAGGGAGGAGAAATGGATGAGAGGGTAAACGGGCTACGTGATGGCAGAAAGACACGGTGGGCAGGGGTTTTGGAGTGGGCTTTGATGGGTCACGGCCGGGGCGGATAAACAGATGACCGCTAAAAAGGGATTTATTAGAGAGGAAAACGGAAGAGGTAAATGTAAAGGTGAGTGGAAAAGAGAGCTGTGTTTCCTCGGGCTGCTAGGACAACATGTCGACGGGGCGGGTTCTAAAGATGGCGCGCGGGAGCCACGTGGACGTCAAATGGGGCAAACGGCGGGCGGGGTGCGGGGTCAAACGGGACGACTCTCAACGACATGAAAGGAGAAAAAGGGCGGGATGGAAGGCAAGGGAAGAGAACAGGTAGTCTAATTCGACCCATTCCGACGGGAACACTCTCCATCTCCTCTTTCAAGTCCGCATATAATCGAAATGCTGAAGTGATGTCAGAGATGAGATTCGGGATAGATTGCTGCGCCACTACTTCTGATTGGTTGGGGATTAACCGTTTTGATTGGAGGTTCTCCTTTCCTCTATCCCTATCCCGTCGTCCCCTTTCGGCGCTGATTGAAACCGGAAGATTGGTTACGCCATGACCTTTCCACTGTCGTGAATATAAAATGGTACATCAGGGTCGAATAGATCTCTTTCTGGCCGGACGACCTTTGCTGTGAGCATAAAAAAGAATCAAACGCATGTTTCACGAACTTAAATCATGAATTAGGCACGGATAAGAGAGACAACCATATTTTTTTCCTTCAGCATCCGGAATGTAGTATTTTACTTCTTCTTTCCAATATTTGGCGAATGGAATATTTGAATCCGAATGTAGGATAAACGTTGAAATGTCGATGGCCAACTTGGAAAATAAAATTCGTGACTAACGAACACATTCAATGATTAATCATGACGAATAACATCTATCCTTCATAGCATAAAATTGAAATAAAGTTCCAGAGTGGAAAGAGTACAGGCATTACTAAAATAAATAAATTAATAAAATACATAGGTAAAATCTTAATGACTGATTTTTTATAAAGGAAGAACATTTTGTTTGCATTTTTTGATGAAGTGATACCTTTTCGTGCAAAAAATGGGTTTAGTTCCGAAAGCAAGAATTTATTTGTACGCAAATATTTATCTTTTTGACATACAACTCAGACGTTGGTTTGAGGCAATAATTTTCTCATGTGTGAAACAGCATCTGGCTATTTGATTACAGGAAACATCAAACTAAATATTTTAAAGGGGAAAAAGCAAATCTCACAAGCAAATTCTATCGGCGTGACTTTTGAAAAGGAAATTACGGAAGCTTTTCGTTCGAATTTAGCGCATGGAATATAAATTGAAAATTACAAAGGTCATCATTAGGCTCTAATCGGTAGATTTAATCTAAATGAGGAAACGTAGCTCCCTTACGTTATTCATTGAATTTCAAACGAACACCATTCAATTCTTTCATTTCCTATTTTCGTAAATGGCAGAGGAAAAGGATTTCGTTCTTACGCTAAAATAAAATTCATTAATGAAGATTTTATTTTATTCTTTGGCGAATATGAGATATCTTACGTTAATGAAATATTTTACGGCAATCATTAATGATACGGTAAATAATTTAAGGTAAACGTTCGTTTTAATAGTTTATTAATCTTTAACTATGTGGTAACTTTATGTAGCCTGTACTACTTACAGGAAAGGAAGAGCCAGATGGATGTGGTAAATATCGTGGGTTGCAGATGAAGAATGTTGAAGAAAATTGAGGCTATTTTAAACTTTACAAAGAATACTAAATTAAATATAAATGTAACAAATAAAAGTGCCTGTTATCCATTACATTTATTTTGGTGACGGTCTATTTAAAATTTGAGTTAATTGAAAGTTGGATAGTGTTAAACGTTTTCGTCAGGAATTGACGAGTGTGATATACTTCGCAAAAAACACGCAGTGAAAGACACGCGAGACTGAGCCATTGGCCGGAAACGTGTGAGAGTGCGCGTAAACGGACGGGCTGACCTCTTCTCCTATGGAAATGTGAAAATTGTACGCCATTTCGGCGATGAGATCAGTCAGTTTGTTTAGGCGCCCATTCTTCCTAAGGATCGGCCTTGAAAGCTGGTGAAAGGGCTACACCGTCATCGAATAACGGGCCAACATTTCCAGGTCCTGCTCACATACGTCAGCATTTAATTTTAGTGATCACATGGCAAATCCGGATTATTTAAATTGCCTATTTCGGATAACTTTCAGAATGAAGATCTAATGCACTACAAATGTAAGTTCAGACTGCAGAATTAATTCACGGTCCGAACCAACTGGAAACGTTTGCAAACTCCTGTTCATTAAGTCTCGTTTGACGCTAAAGGTTACGCTTGAAAGCTTGAGTAGATAAAGGGAGTTATATTTATTGGAGGGTTAGCTCATTCGTCGCAAAGAAATGCAATTTACATACTCTCGGATGAAATTCTCAGTTAAGGAACTTGAATCTCTTCCCTCCCGATGTGTACGTAAAAGACTGCGACAAAAACTGGTTTTAAGAATTTCAGCATCCTATTGCACTCTTTTTTTCTTATAGCCTGTTGAACTTTGACCAGACCCTCGTTTATCTTCGCTTATTTATGTTATTTATGCCACTAGTAAGTATCTCACTTTTGAAAATTATTGTCTAACCCTAACCTTCCCTTCTATGTATGTTTTGATCATTGTGAATGGTTTCAATCGTAGTTCTCGTTCACTTTTCCGAAATAAATTTCATACCGGCACGCCCCATTACCGAGTTTTTACCAGAGTACAAAAGTATTGATCCAATATATGTCATTTGTGATAATCTACACTGGCTATCGCCTTTGAATCTTAACAGTAAGTACATTGCAGGAATCTTTCTCGGGTTTCCATCCGGGTAGTTTCTAATGAAGATGGCTGCGGTGATTGCAGCCGAAACGTCGGACCTGTTCCAAGAAACTACCCGGATGGAAACCCGAGAAAGATTCCTGCATCATCTACACCGGGAAAGCACCAAATCCTTCCTGANCGGACAGAGCACCCGACCGGCAATTGGGAGACCCGGGTTCGATTCCCGGTCCCGTCAGACTTTTTTCAAGTCCATTCTTCCTTGGGATTTTTCCTGGGTGCGCACCATCTTGCGCAAAGTCATTCTTACCCATTTTCGAATGAAATCGATGTTGGATTACTTCAACACAGGCAATCTGAAACTCAAGTATGCCCGGATGTATTCACGTACAGCCTTCCTATGTATAGGAAGGCTGTATGTGAATACATCCGGCCTAATCTATATATTAGTGTAATAGACAAACGAAGTATCGTAAGCCTCTTTTACAGCTTACGTATTTTGACCGTGAAATCCAAACTACAGCTCTTACAAATTATTTTATTTATTTACGGCGACTTTAGGCCCAATGGGGCCCTCTTACACCAAACCTCTAAGTCATTGATATAAAAAATTACTGAAATAAAGTCAACTTACAACTAACATCTGTGGAAAATTAATACAAATCTTAAAGTCCTAATATTATGTAATGCTAAGCCTAAATTAATACAAATGCTCACATACGTCAGCATTTAATTTTAGTGATCACATGGCAAATCCGGATTATTTAAATTGCCTATTTCGGATAACTTTCAGAATGAAGATCTAATGCACTACAAATGTAAGTTCAGACTGCAGAATTAATTCACGGTCCGAACCAACTGGAAACGTTTGCAAACTCCTGTTCATTAAGTCTCGTTTGACGCTAAAGGTTACGCTTGAAAGCTTGAGTAGATAAAGGGAGTTATATTTATTGGAGGGTTAGCTCATTCGTCGCAAAGAAATGCAATTTACATACTCTCGGATGAAATTCTCAGTTAAGGAACTTGAATCTCTTCCCTCCCGATGTGTACGTAAAAGACTGCGACAAAAACTGGTTTTAAGAATTTCAGCATCCTATTGCACTCTTTTTTTCTTATAGCCTGTTGAACTTTGACCAGACCCTCGTTTATCTTCGCTTATTTATGTTATTTATGCCACTAGTAAGTATCTCACTTTTGAAAATTATTGTCTAACCCTAACCTTCCCTTCTATGTATGTTTTGATCATTGTGAATGGTTTCAATCGTAGTTCTCGTTCACTTTTCCGAAATAAATTTCATACCGGCACGCCCCATTACCGAGTTTTTACCAGAGTACAAAAGTATTGATCCAATATATGTCATTTGTGATAATCTACACTGGCTATCGCCTTTGAATCTTAACAGTAAGTACATTGCAGGAATCTTTCTCGGGTTTCCATCCGGGTAGTTTCTAATGAAGATGGCTGCGGTGATTGCAGCCGAAACGTCGGACCTGTTCCAAGAAACTACCCGGATGGAAACCCGAGAAAGATTCCTGCATCATCTACACCGGGAAAGCACCAAATCCTTCCAGTAAGTACATTAATATTGAACTCATATTACGGATGTATCAGTACAGACGTAACGCTGCATACGGTTTGTGAAAAGTGTCACTTTTTCAGTAAGATATTGTATGTTACGATAATTTCCCCTTTACTATCGATGGAAACTGGACTTCCGATTGAGTGCCAAAACATCAGTTGAGAAACTGACCGACGGTGACAGGAATCAAACCACATGACAACACGAAGCCACTTAAAAACTCGTTTGATAGCGTTTAAGCTCTAAGATCTTCCAATTTTTCTATCGGCTTTGAGAGTGATTAGGAAGATGCGGTTGCTTTGAAAAAATACGGCATGAAGATTTTGGGCCTGAATCTATTTATAAATTCATAAAATAGATGGCAGGACCATACCCTGCGTTAAAAAGTCTTGAGACCTTAGAACTTGAACGCACCTCTATTTCCCAGCGATTTTATAGTTAGTAAATCACACCTCTAAAAAGTTCCTAGCTGAAATAGAGTCATGACTACGAGTTTGTGTGTGTATGCCTTCACGAAGATTGCGTCAAAAAGTAATTAGAAGTCCATACTTTCTGGGGCAATTACTTTTCCAGAAATAAATTAGAGATCCTATAGCTTGAACGCATCTTCAATGTTTTCAGAGAAATACGGGAAATTAAATAAATATGAATAAACTAATTTACCTTAAAGGATTTACTTTTTCTTACTATCCGTATAATGACTTACAACATAAAATTCGCGACATTTTCGAAACTTACTTGAGCACCATCATATCCTAAAAATAACCGCGCGGCCAAGTATGTTAAGATGAACGACTGCGATTTATGAAACTACCTATTTTTCGTAATAACAATTAATTGCATGTTATTCTGTGATTATACGTCACTTTTATATTATACCACATATGCATACAATATATTATAACTATCCATAATAAAAATAACATACAATGATTATATTTGTACTTTTCCACAACGGTTTTAATCCAGCACGACCGGATTTCGACGTATTCACGTCATCGTCAGGTGGCTCAGAAACTAAAACGAAAACAGTAGCCTAAATATCCATAGAAGAAAAAGTAGGGAGGGTGTAAAGGGAAGAAACCGCAAGGATGTAGGGAAGGGCAATGGACGCTGAGTACCGGAGGTCCAAACGGGCGAAGAAGTCATATGAGAGGTGGGGGCAGGGGTAAGGAAGGGAATATGCATATGAGGAGGGTTGAGAGATTCTTATAAAACAGATAAAACCGTTGTGGAAAAGTACAAATATAATCATTATATGTTCTTTTGAAGATGGAGCTCCACCAAATATCGCTTACCAAGATTAATTTTAACCATACATAACTTTTCCTATTCTAAACCACATACATATTACATTAAACGCATTATATTTTAAATACACCAACCGCTTGAGTTATCACCAACTCAACATTCCTTCATTCTTCAATATAACAGCAGCGGTAAGCGGCAATGAATCGATTTTTCAACCTCGACGATTTAAAGCACGGGAATGAAACCATAAATCGCATCTCAGACTCAATGAATTCTCGCAAGTGTTTTCAGTGTAAAGCCATCAAATACGGTACCCTCTCCACCACCTTGGCAGTTAAAAGCTCCAATTTCGCTCGCGTTCTTCATCATTACGATCCTGCTCAATAAAGTAGCTCGATATAAAGCTGGAGACAAACGTTTCCTTCGCCCAAACTCTAGCCGGCAGTGCATTTCGAGCAGTTTTCCCAAGAAAGAGAGACATCCTTCTCGGCGTGGGCGACAAATAAAGTCCGGACAGACGAATAATGCCCGGAGCAAATCGGAGTACATTTTATCCGAGTTTCCACCCGACTTCAAAAACGACCACAAAAAGGGAGGAGAATCCTGGCTCGGAATGACTCCAATCCAACGACTCCAGGGCGACTTTTAAGTTATGCACACCTTCAGGAGCTTTATTTCGCCGAGTTAAGCCGTCGCGAGTTGTAGCGAGTACCTTTTTTGCCCTAAGTAAAGTTTACTTTCTCCGCCTGCCTTTCCTCAGTCCATATCGGAGGAACGGGTGGGGATGTGGGCAGAGTTTTCGGTGTCTTGCGCCGTAAAGCAAGATGAAGGAGATCCGAATGGGATCGTTTCGTGGACTTTAGCGGAGAAAGGATCATCCTAGAACTGTTATGAGGATGGAAGGGCCGGTTTCTATTCCCACCAGCTCCGTCTCCATCCAATCTAGTCGTAAACAATGGGGCTAACTGTGCAATTGTCACCTATAATCTGACAGGGACAGATCTTAGCAGGGAACGGTCCTAACCGATCGTTTATAACCTCGTTCCCAAACGAGGAGGACTTTATCTTTTCGGGAAAAAGAGTCCATTACCGAGACAAATGTTGCTTTAAACCCCGCCTGCACCGTGAATATATAAGGGAGACGTTCTTTTTTTGCGAGCGACAAATTATGAATCTGCGAAGGAGAGGACGGAGCAAAGTGAGCCACATATCTGCTCCACTGAATTAATGATGAAGAAGTCAGAGCCATTACTCCTCTTCTTCTGTCTCTCAGTATTTTTCGATTTGGTTCTTCCAAGGCTCGTTTCGAGGCGCTATTTTGTCGAGACTGACTGCATTTAAATCTGGTAAGTTGGTTGTTAAATGTTCGAAGGGGCGAAACAGATGAAGAGGTTTGACCGAAGCAGTTAATAAACACTGAGAATTTCACAACTGTAAACCATATTAGTATTATTCTTACAATAAGAACAATCTTCTGGTAGCAAGGATTCAACAAACACCCCTATTTAAAAATACCATAATAACAAATAAAACAATAAGTACCATAGTAACACAGTGAGGGAAACAGGTACCCCAAAACCCTTGTCGATACACTAAATAAATGTAGCTTTCAGAATAGCGAGTCCAGTATCTCTCCCAAACCTATCCCAGTTGCCCAGTAAATGCAGCTTTTTTTCAGTTTCGCCTTAAATGTACTCGCCCGTGGATGTTCGAATACTAGAAATTTCGAATACTCGAAAATATTTAGTGAATTCAAAAACGTGACGTATCAGAGAATTACTCGCTTCGTCCTCAATCACAATTTAATCGTAAGAGTTGCACTTGATAACTTAATTACCTATTGCAATCTTTCTAACGTACTTCTATCTTCTTTCGTGTAGTAAATATTTATATTTATATATTTTCGATTAATGTTCTATGATCGTAAAAGTAACCAATGTTTTGATAAACAACTACTCTCACTAAGTGAGATCAAAGGATATAATTGCACGATATCTTAGTAACTATGTAGATGTAATCGATGTTTTCCTCAAGGATAACAAATATTTAAGAAAGGTTCAAAAACAGAATATCCGATTATGGTAAATATTGCAAATCAAGCAAATTTATTTATTTTTCAGCTCATTACTGCCGTAGCTATTGTAGTTAGCAACACATTAATAAAGCTATTTTTCATGCCTGTTATTCCTTGAGTTTCTGCCGCACAGCTCTTCCGTGCTAAGTTATTCACCTTTCCTTATCCTTGTGATTTCCTTTGGGGGTTTTCCTCATAAGACAGCTTTGTGAGTTGGCTTCCTCAGTGAGGACCTCTGGCGGCAGTTTTTGCCGCTAAATGTGTTGGCTGCTCACAAAAGCATTCCCAAACAGTGTGGAAGAGATGCGGGCGGCATGGTAGCTCAGTGGTTAGAATACCTGCTGGGAGACCAGGGTTCGATTCCCAGCCATTTCACTATTTTTCACATTCGTTACCCCAGTCTCAGCCGTACGGCTCTTCCGCGCTAAGTTATTCAAATTTCCCAAGTCCTCGTATATTAACCTTTCTGCAGTATCAATTTGTTGATAATATTAAAAACAGCATTTGCTCATAGGAAATTCATTTAATGGGAATGTTTGTTTTCCCTGATAAGCTATTTGCTAAACTATAAATAAATATATAACGGAACCGAATTCTAACTACTATAAAATCCTCCTGTATCAGATTTTTAACACAAGAGTCACAGCATAATGATGTGAATGTAATTGCTCAAATTATTCCAGTGAAAAACCATAGCACTTCATCTAAAATAATCACCGCTAAGCTAGGAAAGTTTTCCTACCTGGGGATTTATTTCAAGTGATTATTAGTATTTTAACTATTTTAGCAGTAGACATATGTTACATTGAGATTTGAGAAAGTAAAATCTCACTTTTACGAGGAAAAAAAACTCATGCAATCGAAATAAAAAAAACTGCACTGACCAAAATGTATTTTTGTATGGAGCTCGTGTTGTTATTACACGGCCACTTCAGAAACGGATTGACATTACTTATTTACGCTACGGACTTGAATTGCTTTCGCAGTAGAATCCCGGTAATTGCATCAGAGTGAATAATCTAAGAATTGCGCCGCTTCACATGAAGTTTACAGTGATTACTTCAACCCTTACGGGCTTAAAACACCGATTTGTCTGGAAAACCGCTGGATTATGTTGCGTCGCTATGCTTTTTAATGGAGTTAAACCACATGGCATAAGCCGATGCAATAGTCCGGCACAAAACCCTTTTATACCTGCTGCTGATTCAAGCTTCAAATGGCTGCGGTTTCATCCAGCTCATCCCTTTATTTCCACGGGTGATAATTTTGAAAGGGAGTACTTTAGCTCTTATCGCTTAAGCACACACATGACAAATCCTAGAAAAATGGAGCCAAAAGTTTTGCCAAATATATTTTCACGGTTTATATCTCTGATTTAGAATTACGTCAGAGCTGTTAGGGATAATACAAATATTTTTGCGTCTGAATTTGCTAACGCAGATAGCAACGGGTCGTTAATATAAAAATCGCGAATTTTGAAACGAACTTGAATGCAAAGGTCTCATTGAGATACTGTGCGTGTGGCATATCAATACTAAAAGGAATAGACAGAAAGCTTCAAGAGAATTTCTAACGTATTTTCCTACGTAAAAGATCGGATCTCAGCCATGTGTGTTTTTCATAAAACGCCGCTTTTCCATTGGTAGTGTAGGAAACAAAAAGCGTTTTCGGTATATTCCGTATCGTGCAATATTACCAAATGAGTATTTCAAACTGAATGAACTCAAGATTAAATATAACATAAAATGAGCAAGTTGTAGTTAACGTTACAATATCCTCCTAATTCGGTTAGAGGAATGTCCAGATTATGGGCTACGAGATATGTATTATTCGAAGCCACAAAAAATTACAGAGCTTATCACCGGAGTTTTCGCATATGTACCGATCTGAAGCAAAGCGTACCAAGAGAGGTTCCAGCAGTGTAAATAGAAAGTCTTCGCGCGGCCAAGAAGAGAGCTATCCTAAGTGTTTGAACTATCCTGGACACTGGTGGACGTGGTGGGTTGTGACAAAAATGTATCGCCCTATGGATCCTAATTCCACAAAACAAGGCATATGGTACCAATGAAGTAAGAGAGTATTTGGAATTCTTTTTATGTGATTACTTGTTTTGCATTCCTCTTCCCCATGTTTTTGGCGATATGTGCGTTACGTTTCATACTTATTCATACATTCATCTCTCTTCGCAGCTCCGGTTTAGAAAGGATATTTCAATTATAACTACCCTGTGCAAGATATTCATGACATAAGAGACATCTTATCTTAGGATCGCATTAAAAACATGCCACAGTTATTCTTGTGGGGTTTCCTTTAAGCTGGGCGCCTGGAAAGCTATCCAATACTTTATTTATGTGCCTCTTAACCAATTTCCCTCAAGTCCTCAGTTATTGGGAAGAAATACGAGATCCATCAACTATAGTTCTCTCTACTCACGACATTGCACATATTATGGGATATATTTGGGTAACGTAGTTCATTTTGTCATTTAACTAATAATATTAATAACTCTATGAAGATAAATAGGGCGCAGCTTGCCTACCTAGTGCCCTAAGTTATTCCCTGTCATAAATTAAACATAAAATGTCTAAGAGGAACTCAACACACATCTAAAAAGAAATAGGATGTCAACTCGTTGACAAAACTAGTCAAATAAAAATCTGCTGTTGAAATTGCGTGTTCTACCCTTTAAGATTTCCTTTCCTCTCAAAGGAAACATAACTTAAAGTGGACGATGTTTGTGATTACTTAACTCCGTACTGCAAGAGCGAAGTAAGATTCAAACAGGAGGGGTATAAGTGAGGTATTTCCCAATTTTCAGAAAAAAATTTCTCAGGATTTGGAAAGGAGAAAACGCGAGAGACTCCCGAGATGGTGGGATATCCCTTCGCACCATAATCCGTGACAAAAAGCCACCAATGAAAAGCGATCGAGGATTCGCGATGGAATTCCCTCGGCGAGAAATATACGTGCATATTGGATGAGTGTACAGCGGTGTCTTCATTCTTTCCGTGTCCTTGATACACACCCTTTTTCCCTCATACGTTCTGACTTCGACCTCTATCTGGCATGAGCGACACCATTCACATGTCTACTCCATCGCTCAATCATGCAAATCCCTCGTACATTCCATGACCTTCACTTCCCATTGCTGCATACCCATTCTCTCTACTCAATTTCATTTTTTCGCATACCCGCTGCTCCGTCACGTATCTGTCTCTAACCCGAAAGTGTTTTTTTTTTAACTCGGCCATCAAAACTGTATCAGATGAAATATCGAGGTCTGCTTGGAATAGGTTCTAAAAATACAGTTGAGGTAAACAATGCGGATTCGCATATCACTAATGCACTGGTTCTGAAAACAGGTCGGTTGGATTGTTTGGAAATCAAGTGACAAAAGTTGGAGATATCTCATTTTCGACGGGCGTTTCGGCGGTGTCCAAATTTAAACAAAAGAGACATTCGAACAATAAACACAAGGGATAGATTATGTTTCGTTAGGAAATGCAACATTTTACTATAATAGTTTGTTTTCGTTAGATGTTAGACAGGCCTCAATTTACAGATGCAGAAGAAAGCCTAGTCGACGTATATTCTGCTGCATCTTGAACCAACATGGAGAACTTGCGTTTCTTTCCGAATTCAAACAAAAAACAATACCTTCATGATAAAAATATCTTCCAGCTTCTTTACCGACTGAAAATGTTTTCTAAGGAATGAAATCGATCCCAAGGAAGAATGGACTTGAAAAAAGTCTGACGGGACAGGGAATCGAACCCGTGTCTCCCAATTGCCGGTCGGGTGCTCTGTCCGTTGAGCTATCCCGGCAGAACGTTTCTCAAAGCCATTCGGGATACTTTATGTCGTCAACGGACAGAGCACCCGACCGGCAATTGGGAGACCCGGGTTCGATTCCCGGTCCCGTCAGACTTTTTTCAAGTCCATTCTTCCTTGGGATTTTTCCTGGGTGCGCACCATCTTGCGCAAAGTCATTCTTACCCATTTTCGAATGAAATCGATGTTGGATTACTTCAACACAGGCAATCTGAAACTCAAGTATGCCCGGATGTATTCACGTACAGCCTTCCTATGTATAGGAAGGCTGTATGTGAATACATCCGGCCTAATCTATATATTAGTGTAATAGACAAACGAAGTATCGTAAGCCTCTTTTACAGCTTACGTATTTTGACCGTGAAATCCAAACTACAGCTCTTACAAATTATTTTATTTATTTACGGCGACTTTAGGCCCAATGGGGCCCTCTTACACCAAACCTCTAAGTCATTGATATAAAAAATTACTGAAATAAAGTCAACTTACAACTAACATCTGTGGAAAATTAATACAAATCTTAAAGTCCTAATATTATGTAATGCTAAGCCTAAATTAATACAAATATTAAATAAAATAAATAAAATAAAAAGAAATAAGAACACATAGTCAGAGATATACTATATATAAATAAAAATATTTGGGTTGTGGGAAAAAAACTCCCCAACTGAAGATTTACGGAGAAAAACCCACGATGTGGGAAAACGCCACTAATTAGGAGCCATTGAAAGGCCAAAAAATAGAGAAATTGATGCAATTGCTTTAAACATTGCAAAATGTGTTAAGGCCAACTATGTATTCCGATTAGAAGTGTTTTGCTTTAATCCTTCGTCAACTGAGGTAATTTCGCTCATACGGGACCCGCCGGGAATCGAACCCGGGATCGTTATCACTGAAGATAAACCCACTGCCCTCTAAACTATGATGTAGTTGTGGTTTATAAGTCGATAGGGAAATCTCTTTAACAGCGTAAAATCATAAAACTAACTCGGGAGAGTCTGGAAATAGGGAACATGGATACCATCTTAACATGGAGTACCGACATCCATTATACTAGTAGATACATGTGGAAAAGCCCTTAAAAACTCGGCTTCGTTAAAAGAATAACCGGTCGCAGCGAAGAAACATTTCGCGAGCGATGTTATTTCGCGTTAGTTAGGCCTCATCTTGAGTATGCGTGTAACGTATGGGACCCTTCCAAAAATTGTTGTATTCAGGAAGGTGCAGCGAAACGGGATACATTTTGTGAAGAATTACTACGATAAATCAGTGAGCTTAGCACATGCTTCGGAACGCAGAATGGGAATCTTCGGAAGTTAGAAGATTTAAACAAAGGATTACCTTACTGGATAAGTTCAGAGAAAGTATATTCAGAGATGATATAGCCGATATAATGCATCCACCATGTTACATAGGCCGTTCTGATATTGCAGGAATGATCATGGAAATAGTTGCTAGAACGAATCGGTTCAAGAAGTAATTTTTTTCCGCGAACGATTCGCGAAAGTAATTAATTAGGGAAATAGAAACTTGCACCCATAGCACAAGATTAAAACAAACTATTTCTTTATTCCACAAAAAATAAAATTGACGCAACCGGTTTCAACGTAACAACGTCATAATCAGCTGATGATGACGTAGTTACGTAAAAACTGGTTGTGTCAGTTTTAACTTTTGTGGAATGAAGACATAATCTTGTGTTAGAATGTTGTTTCACGAAGTGAAGGCCAAAGTGATTGATGTTTGACATGCATCCCTTGCCACACGCCGAAAGGTGGCCTGCAGGGTACTTAGTAGGGAGACATAGATAACCCATGCATAACATCAGCAATTTTTTGATGCATCACTATGGCTGAACATTCGCCGAATGAACGAGTTTCATCAGGAATTGTCTTATTGTCTATATTATTTATTGATATTATGATAATTGATGAATGATGAATAACTGCAAAATATCGACGAACGGTAAAATGTTCTTTTTGGTGTTGAAAATTATATAAAAGTTGATTAAACATTTAATAAATAACAATAAAATATTTTCAAACGATGAAAATTACGCACGTTGCACTATCACAGTATGGTATTTAGCTCAATATCATTCCATGAAAAGGACATTGATTTATATCAGCTTCTCGAATTAAACGAACCTTAGCTTTTCTGCCGTTGCCAGCATGAAATAATATAGTCGGACGATGACAAACATCAAAATTGAATGCGGTAACGAGGTTCTTTGTATTCGGTTTAATATTTATAAAAAGCTCTTCTGCGACTATGATTATTCGCTCAGGCGTAAGCGAAAGCTGGAAAACGGGATAGAAGTTCAACTTTCCATTGAGCATCTCGAAAAAAATTTCATTTGGAAGCGAGGTTATCACACTGCGAATTCTGATGCGGGGGTATAACATTCCAGAAAGAGATAGCGCAAGAGCGAAAAGCAACTGCTGTACTGAAAAGAGAATATATGTAAAGGTGTACTGTTCTCGCCGCTGGAAAGAGAAAATTGTGATAAAAGAGGAAAAGATAAAGGAGATATCGAGATGAGAGCGACTCTTTATTATGACTTCTGCGAGGCAATTTATTCTAAGAAATTCTGAAAGAAGAGCGAATCATAAAAGGCCTAATGCTTATGATGTATATGGCTCATGAGTTACTCTTGTACCCGGAGAGGTCGAAGTAACAAAGGATGATAAGAGAATGAAGTAGATAATGAAAGGAAAGATAAGGGAGTGTAAAAAGCGGGGAGAAATACTTTTTCATGAGACTGTATAGTACCATCGTGAGAAGGAAGGGATGCGAAGCTTACATCTGAGGAAGCAACTGAGAGAAAGAGATAAGAAAAGTAAAAGAAAAGACAACATGTAAGGCGATGTAAAATAACGTGTGACTTAAAAGTAGCCGCTTCTAGGAGGGAAATATTAAGAGAGCCGCATGGAAAAGCTTATGTCATTCAGCAGTGACGTAGCCAAAGGGATGGTTTTGGGGGTTCAAAACCCTCCCATGAGAACAGAGTTAACAGTAAACGAAAGCATGCGAGAGGACGGCCTTTTACAATTATGCCATAAAAGCACCGCTGGATATTCGCTGGACATACATATTGAAATAAAGCAGTTTATATTTTTATTAGAACTTGGGCGTAAGTATTCCTTGCCCTGGATTGTAGGCAATGGAGTGTTTACTCCATGGCTCCATGGGCAAATCCTTGCTACACCCCTGGGAATCAGAAATGATAAGTTAGAGGTGATGGAATCAATATATTCAAGCGTAACTTTGTGGAACTCAACACACGTTTGAAAGAAAGGATGCTTAGTATGTTCCACAGTCGCTAGTTACCTACTAAGCATCCTTTCTTTCAAACATAGAGGTGATGGAACTGAAGGAAGATTATGGTGAAGAATAAGTTAAAGGAAAATATCTTGAGGCGAACAGGGATACCAAAGGAAACCTTTTCAGCTCCAATTTCATATTTTACGGCGACATCCTCCCATTAAAATTCGTAGTCCTTGATTTTTTTAGAATTTCTGAGTCTCTCGAATTCGAAGACAAACACAAAGCTGGAGGCAATTCGTGCACAGAAACAGCGTTGCAGTGCACCAAATATTCACGTTTCGGAAAAGAGAAACACATTATGCAAAATATCTCTGAATCAAAACGAATGTTTAGCTAAAAATACGTTCCGACTCAAGAGTCGCAAAAAATTCTTTCTTAAAGCGGTGTTTTATAACCTAATTTTTTCGTTTCTATCTTAACTGCCCTGAGAATTGTTTCCACTCCAACTCCGCCTGTGAACATTTCAGGTCTCTCTATAAATATTTAATTGGGTTTTTCTACTGAACTTTTCTTACCTTTCCACTTATGTTTTAGGCTTTCTCATCTCTTCTATTACTTCATACACACATTCTCTAGTGAATAGGTTTTCATCGCATTGTGAGGTGGAGATGAGCAGCAACAAGGGTATGTCTCAATCAACTTTCTTTCATTATCTCTGTTTTTCTTGTCTCTCTCTTTCTTTAGTTTCATTTACAATTCGTTGATTGCTCAACGTTCGATTAGTTCCATCAGTTCTAGTTTAAGAAAAATGAATTGTTATGTTCATCAGAGGCGAACTGATTAAGATGATGTTAAAACAATAAAGTACTACGTTTCTTAAATAAATTACAAAGAGAAATAAGTTAACCATCAAAACAAAACCAAGTGATTTTTAATTGTTACAGTCAAAACTTTAATCTGTAAATTTCGCATTATTTTCTTACTTTCATTTATTTCCCTGTGATCTCAAAAACATCTAATTAATGTGGTAGACGTAAACAGTCAGAATGGACGAACCCACTCAACTATTACCAGGCCAGAGAAATCCAATAATAATAATTATTATTATTATATTTTATTGGTACACAAAAACAAACAAAAGTAAGTACAGGTCAAGTCAAGCGGGATATAAAAGATATATGCAGTCAAAAATGAAGGTAAATTTAATATACATTACAAGGTACATATTTGCACACACATTTATTAATAACTGGGATTCGAACCCAGGACCTTGAGGTTGGAGCACAAACCACTCCACAACCTAACCCGCTTTTATAGTATTTGTTGCAAAATGATAATTTTATCTAATCCAAATTTATTAATTATATACGTACCGATTTCGATCTAATGCATAGAATGCCCCTGTATTTCAAAAATATTTAATTGATAAAAGTAACTGATGTTCAAACTGTGCAGTCTCTTAATGGTATCATACTTGTTTGAAAATTCCTTAACAAGTTGTTCAATTTTAAAATGTATTTCTTAGAGAACTCGAGTACACGGGTATTTCAAAAGTGATCACTCAATATCCTTGGTAATTGAAAACCCGAGTACTTTGGAATTCCTACCTAACTACTATGCTCGGTAACGCACTATTGCATCTCGGATAAATATTTTCGTTCTACATTATCAGATCAGTGCCTTTAATATATGCATTTGGTAATTGAAGAAATTAGTGCTTGATAATGATAGTGAAGCGTTGGGATAACTGTCGTGGAATAAATTTATACGCCGTAAAAGGAGGGCAAATGTTTGCTTTCATTTCTTCATTTATGGGATCCTATCACAAAATCTTGCCTGAAGCATTTGATAGAATTGCTTTTCAGTCAAAAAGTTTCCTTTCCTCTCCTCGTAGTCGCCGGAAGTTTTTCTCCAGGCCGATTGTCACCTATGTAACCCTGTACCCTATAAATGTGACAGTAAGTACGTTGTTGAATTTTCATAAGTGCATTCAACACGATAATAAATATATTCAATAATTTTCCTATATGCATTCAATACGATTTTACGTCTAATCATACCTAATGAGAATATTTATTTATATATATTGACGCTAGCTGAACGATTCAAAATTGTTATCCCTCTATGGCCATTGCAGTAGAAGCTTCGGATTCAATCACACTTAAAAATATAGATTTAACTCTCAGTTATTCTCATATTTTTCTGAGAGTCGAGCTACACAATTTGGATATAATATTAGCACTCCAAAGATGATAATATCATAGACTGGCATCCCCTCAACAAGTACATCGGCATCATTTCTACTTTGGTCGTTATTTCCAGCTTAAATTATCCCTGGAATACTTCAGGATTTAGTTAGAACTACGCATGGTGAAAGAACTACATGACAATTCGCTTGTTATATTTAAAAAATGAACGGGATAATTTTTCTTGTGGAATTCATGAAATGCTTCCTCTTAGATGGATGCCTCCTGCATATTTCGAAAAGACAAACTAGTATATTTAGCATTGCGGACAAGTCATAACAAATTTGCTCTTTTTATGAGTTGTTTGTTCTCCAAATAAGAACTACCGGGAAGTAATAATAATAATATAGAATCAGTTATATACAATTACATATAATTACGATTTCAAATTAGCTCAGTACAATTAGGAAGCAATAGAGATTAACAATTAAATTCAAAACAAATTGGCACTATTATGGTTCATAATTTAGTTAATATTTAAAAATATTAACATTTTAGTAATACATTCTCAAGGAGAATTTTAGCTCATTTATTTTTCGGAGAAACAATGTCAAAAATAGTCTCCCTAAATTGCAAAAACTTTCGTCAGGAGGGGCCTTACTTGAACACCAAAATAATATAACAATAATAAATTCTTTAATGGAAACAAGATGATGATCCTAATTACATCTGCTTTAATAATTACTATCGTTTCCGATCATTAAAAACCATTCCCTAGCAAGAGAAATCTTATTAGCCGGGACTTGTAGTCGGGACTTGAAGCCGGGACCTTGAAGTTGGACCGCTAGCACGCTAATCAATACACCAGCGCCGCCAATGTTCTGTATTTTATTTATCGTTTCAAAAATACCACACATTGAATGCCCGGTTTAATCTCCGAGTCACGAGAGGGAAAATTCGACCCTATTTCTAGTCGGAAACACTCGTTGATGCTGATTATTATACACTCATCTCCCCTCTGCCCCTCTGTTTCTGCACATTTTACTCAGTGGAGACCCGAAAATGCGTCATATTCACCAAAATGAAACCGCGAAAGAGCGAACTTTTCTTTCCCCTACTTTCCGCATTTTATTGCCAATTTCATTTTCCTCTTTCCTTATGCTCGAGAAAGAGAGACGCAGGCAGTGAAAAAGTTGAGATGCGCCATCTTGAATGAGGTTCGAACGAGGGCTAAAACTCGTTATCTCAAAGGTCTGCGGGTGGCTGCTCTTACTTCTTAAGGCGCTTTTCATTCCGAGTGGGGATTCCAGTTTGCATTTTTCATTCTTTACCCATTCTCGCGCTTTTCCTCAGTTTTTAAGCTGCGCCTCGTCTTTTTCTTTCTTTCGGAAGACATCGAACTGCTTCGGAATGCCTTTCTTAATTGCCTCATTAAAACTAAAAGCCGCTGGCAAAAACAATGCTTCGGGAGATGTTAATCTCGGAGGTGAAATTGCTCGCATTCATAATTCTATCTCCAGTCTCCTAAGCCGGGATACGCGGATATTATTCATCATTAGAAATCGTTGTGCAACTATTAAACATTACATTAGGCTCCGTATTTGAAAGCGTAAGAATGAATTATGCACATAACCTATTCCTTCAGCTTTTTTCCACCATTTCTTTAGTGAAGTTAGTTATAACCTGTTATTAGTGAGAACCAATTAGAATGCTGTTAAAACTTTCTCAGTAAAGCTCAGCAATCTAGAAATTCCATCGTTTTAATCCCCGTAAATACCGTATTTCAATGATTTGACCAAACAAATACGTGAATCTGATTCCGAGGATAAGAGATGACCTATTTATATTCGAAATTTCCAGGAATTAGAAGCAAAATGAAACAGATTATATAAACGTGCAATCGTCACATAATACTCACTATAATTAAAAAATAACTTTTTATTCAGGGAAATTCTCATACACATCAAATAATATTGAACTAATCCTGGATTAATGCTGCTAATTTTGAATAACAGAGCAATGGGAACATTTGATCGCGTGACAAGCAAGCGGAGTGGTATTCAAGATATTAAAATTCATCCAAATTATCATCCAAATCTTCAAAATTTTATTTTGATTTTGTTACAATGATCATACCAGCCATTGGAGACAAATGGCGAACGGTTTTAGTGCAAACACGGACGAAATTTCTCGACCACATTAGTAAATAATGAAAGCATAACCAAGAATATATAACGTAATCATAAATAATTAGAACATGAAATAATGGAGACGAGACGCAGATAATACGGATGATGTAATTAAGATTATGAAACGCTAAGAATGGCAGAGAACATCAGTTTGTGACTGCAGTCTCAGAAGGGAAATGCAGCCTTATGGGAAAATTATAACGAACGAATATGAGAATAAAGACAACTTATGGGAAAATTATAACGAACGAATATGAGAATAAAGACAACTTTCAATTATGTCACTCTTCCTGTACTTATAGAACGCTCTGAAAGATACTTAAACGCCCAAATTTCACGCTCCTCTAAACCGGCCCAAACTTTTCCTTAATGAGTCCTCAATAAAAGAATTTAAGCGACCTCACAGACGCCATATCCTCGGGTTGTGTATTAACACCCGAGAAGAGATATAGCCGTCTTCCCGACACCAATGTCATCATTATTTTCCCTTAATAAATTGCAATCCCTTACCCGCAATTATAGCATCGGAGCGTTCGAGATGAATTTTCAAGGGAAAAATACAGAAAAAATAATGAAAAACCCCACCACCCAAGGGACCCCATTACATTCTCTCATCCTTTTTAAAACTCTGAAGAGGTTATTCTCTCCGAAGAATAAGAGCCAACAAAAAACACTAAAACAGACCCTCTCTCGCTCTCTTACTTATAAAAACCTACCCACTCCGTTCCGCCCACTCTTTCAGCATCTACTGAGGGTATGCACCCCTTTTCGAGCCCCTGCCCCCGTATTTTTCATAGCCCCCTCAGTTTTTATTTCCTCACCCTCCCGCCTCTTAACCTGGCCGGAAAACCCACCTCCTTCCTCCCCGGATCTGCCTTTTTATTCCCGGAATTGCCGGAGTCCTCTTCCTCTGCGAAGATTTCCGGCTCTCGCATGCGCGGAGGGGATGGAAAATACAGCGGTGCAGTGCAAAGGGAAAATAAAGAATGAGAAGAGTGTGAATAAGCGATTGGGACCGCAAATGAAGTGAGAAACACAAGAGAGAGGTTATAGGAAATGATGTAACTGATGCATCATTTAACCTACCGTTTAACTTTAGCAGATGAGACTGAAGCTATATAATCGCAGTCTCAGGCGTTGTCCGTCGAATTTCAAAGAGGTGGCTTAGTTTTCACTAGTTCTTCTGCTACCTGAGCACTGCTACGGGATACACGCGAGAATGGTTTGATCTCGGTTCTAGAACATCCAATACGTGGAGCGGATCGTTCCGTAAATGGTGACTGCAGCTTTGATAGCAATCCCTGATAAACAATATAATGCTAGTAATACTAGACTCTTATTAATTATATTGGTATCGGAAGGTGTGACTTCGTGAAAAGATATTGCAGAATAAAAGAAACTAATTTTCCACAGGGATTTGTTTTTGCTCCCAAATTACCAAGCCAAATTATACTCCAGATGCACCCACACCTTCCCCATCCCCATTCATCCCCTCTACCCTTCCAGTATCCTATGTATATGCTATGAAAATGTTTTTTTCTGTGCCTGAAGATGTATGTACGCTTACGAAACCGGTAGCAAAATTGAAATCCCTTTGGAAAAGTACAAAGTTCCTTTTATTCTGCTACAGTCTTAATAGTGTATTATTAGACTGATATCCTATCATTGTAATCGGTCTAAGTTGCAGGAGGGTCGCATAATACCGATAACGTTTTCCGTAAATGTACTTTTTCTGAATATATCAAGCAATTGCAGCTTAGCATTTCAAGGTTTCGCAACATGCCTCGGAGAGAATTTGTATGCAACTCCAAAAATGTAAGAAATTGTCAAGTTTGACTGTATCGTCTTAAGGCGTGAAAATACAGATAACTCATATACAGAATAATATAAACTCGTCTTTTGTAAAGAGTTAAGAAATCTTCAAGACATGACCGAAGAAATAAAACATTTTCTACATTTTGGACGTTTTTCCAGGACTATAGCCCACTGCGCAAGGATCGATTTTCTCCAAATTTAAGGAGATATATTTGTGTTCTCCTAGTTCAGACAATCTTTCTTTCTCTAGCCTCCGCACAAAGTAAATGGTCCTTGTATTGCAACTGAATAGATCCTTCCGCTACGTGTCGTATAACATTTTTGATCGTTATTGAGACTGACACGTGTGCGGGCACTTCCGCCACAAACTGCAGGCAGCCCAAGTCACACGTTACCGTGAGAAAGTCATCTTAGATGTAGGTTAGAAAAAATGACTGATATATTCAATTACTTGGTTGAATTATTAGCCTTTTGAAAGGGCTACCGATAACTCTCTAATTATAATTTGCTATAAAGTTTTCACGGAAATGTCATTGCTAATAATAAATTAAAGAAGTAATTCTACTCTTGGTGTTTGCACCCCCTGCCACACGCCGGAAGGCGGCTTGCAGGGTACTTATGTAGATGTAGATGCTTATTAGTTGCTAGGACAACTTTCTATAAAATTGATGTTGCTCAGTTGGCTGCAGGAGAAAAAGGATCGATAGTTAAAACTATAGTGAAACAAATAAAGCAGTGATACGCGTCCAACGACTGCATCTCACACCTGAGGCAACAAATGTTTACACATAATTAGCAATGACGTCAGTAGGACATAGACAATAGCCGGCATAAGGAACAAATTCAAATTCTCGCTCTTTTATTAATCTTTCTTAGACCCGCTATCTATAAGTATTAACTAAACAAACAACCCTTCTGTATTTTCTTAACTAATTAATTTTACTTATCGTACAATATCGCCGCAGTAAGACACAAAGTCAGGAAGTGACGCTAACTTACAATGAAATGTACTACTAATAAAAAACAATGCTACAAAGTTCTACATATACAACTGCAGAAAATTAGCATTTAACTACCTCCTCCTTTAAGTACAATAGTTTGCATACAACGCTAATTTAAAACTTAAACAGCTATGATTTACAAAATAATCTAAAACGTTAACCTTTTCTCGTTGGTTCTTAAATGTTTCTTTAAGAATTGATGCGAAAAATTTACCAGAAGCCTCACTGACATATGCTAACACAGATTATCGGTCCATAATATAAAATATAACATTACTCACTAGATAAAATCAAATAAAAAGAGAGCGTTAAATAGCTATGATTCTTACATGAAGTCAAAATTACCTTGAAATAGCGTTTGTTTAGTCATTATTACATATCACGTACGATTTTTCAGGGTTCCTGGTAGGACTTCACTGCTACCGTAGTGGCCACGGAGCCCACGAAGTCCCCACCGTACATCACCCTACCAGGCAATCCCCTACTCCTTCCCATTTCGTTATTAATTAACATTCGGGGTTTAAGCGTATTTTTTTCCCTTAAAGCACCCTACGCTACCTACACTTCCGGGGTCGGCCCTGTTCGAAAAATCCACAATAGGAACATCCTCCACATTATTTTTCTGCTCGACTTACTTTACTCTTTTTTTTTTGAATCAATAACAGATGTGTCCACTCACCCGGGGGCCACTTTTCTGCAACCTAGTTCTAAACAATCTTTTGCGGCGCAATTCGGAAAGATAACAGTCGATACAGATGAAACAATAACCGTTCTTTCGAAGAAAAGAGGTCGTTCTTGAGGAAGCCAGGCCAGACGGTGCCGTGCGGTAGCCATCGTGTCAATTTTCTGCACGTTTGAGGAGATTTTTCGGACCATTAGGTAGGACATTTATCGACAACTTCCACCGGGCCTTCCACGGCCGTCCTCTCACAGCTCCATTCCAACGACGTCGAAAACATCGCTACCGATGTTTGCTATCGCTCTTTGGGTAAGCTCGAGGTGTTTTTATTGGCATTAAAATATAATGGATTGACATTTTTGCTGATGTACGCCATGCTTAAAGAAGCGCTTTTACGCATGGATCCAACATTTGGACGACATTTTCTCTGAAAAGTAAACAAAATATGGTATTTAATAATGGATTTCTTAGTACCAAACACTTCTGATATGGAGAGTTGAGTACGAAAAAGAAGGTTGGAACACAGCTGTTAAATGAATTAGTGGTTTTATCTGCAAAGTAAACAAAATATAATATTTAATAATGGAATTCTTAGTACCAAACACTCTGATATGGACAGTTGAGTAGGAAAAAGAAGGTTGGAACACGGCTGTTAAATGAATTAGAGGTTTAAAAACACTCCGTAAGCCGTATTTCGGCAAGCGGAACTCGCGCTAAGGGACAAACGGGAAGCTCCGGATTACCAATTTCTGGGACTTCCAGAAATCGGTAATCCGGAACTTCCCGTTTGTCTTTAATCTCGAGTTCCACCTACCGAAACGCGGCTTACGGAGTGTTTTTAAACATCTAATGGAGGGTGAAGGTATAAATTTAAGACTTTCGGTAAATATTTAAAATAATATGCTAATTATTTAGTTAAAAAGTAACAAAAATTAGGAAGCATTAGAAATCTCAACGGAAAAAAGAAATTGCAAACATATTGCAGAACCTGATGATGGCGATCATTCGCCGAAACTAGTCGTGAGTTTTTATTATTTGTTTTAATAATAAATGTATTGTGGAAAAAGTACAACTATTCTCATTCTCTTCACATTGCAGAACGTTCTTTATTTCGGAATAAACTTCAAAAAGCCAAAGGTTTTCAAGAAAAGCCCAAAATGAACACTGATGCCTTATGGAAGGAGAAAAGGAAAGAGAAACATCGGGCACGAATGAGAGATTTGGAAGGAAAAGAAAGAAATGGTTGAAACAAGCGTAGTACATAGTGGATTATAAGATTTAATAATAATAAATCGTATTTATTTGGGTGAGATTGAGCCTAAAAGTCTCCTCTTCCATCTAACCCATCGTCATATATTATGCAGTTATTCATGTAAGAGAAACATGAGGGGGAAAATGCGGAAATAGAAAAACCTAAGAGATTCTTAGGAAAAGATCATTCGCTGCAGGAAAAAAAAACCTAGGAAAGAGGTGTGTGAAAAACCTACCGAAAGTAATTGCAAAATGTTGCAAAAGAACAAAATGCACATAATAGACACTTTTATACAAATCTGCATTTCATAAAAAAGAGTGATAATAAATAATTGATAGATAATTATAAATCAACAATTAAAAATACCAATTATCAACATATTTATACATCCATATATATGTATATATACGTGTACAATGCATGACGCATACTTACATACTGCGAGTTTTGTGCGAAGAAAACGAGGGCAAAAGAAATTGTTAGGTAAAATATTTAGAGGGGAGGGATAAAGTAACTGAAGGTGGGGAGAGAGGGAAACGCCAGAGGGTTGAACAAAGACGGAAGTTGTTGGATGATACAAAGAATTACTTGTTAGAAGCAAATGAAAGGGCTTTAATTAGGGAATTTGAAGGAAAATGAACATGCAGTGAGAAGGAAGACTCATGTCTGTCGGTAAAGTCATCAGCCCTAAGGCTGGTTGTGTCCTTTCCGCAGTAAACGAGAAAAAGTTTCACAGGAAAATAAGACAAATTAAGGTGGATGAGGAGTGAGGTAGTCTGGCATCACCTCACTGCACCAGAATGCTGAAAGTAGAAAGAGTCTACTCAAGTGTTGCAGAATGGTCTTATTCATTACGCTTTTTGTTTCAACCGATGAGTAACCAAATTATCACTCAAACCTTAGCAACTTTCATATCAAATGGCTGACAAAAGTGAGCGAACAACAATTTTGCTCCATTCGGTACCCAATGAACTAAGTGTAATCGTGCGAAAAATCGAGCGAAAATTTATTTTCTCCCAAAGTAGTATAACATTCCATAATGCTGTGCTATATACTAGTATGAAATGAATCGACCTGATCACGTCATCATAAGTTATTTGAACGTTATCATAATTGCATTTAAACTTTGTTTGTGCAAATAAGTTCCGCTTTGACGTAAGATTTTCAATAAATGGTCTGAAAAATGAATTTAAATATGTAACAAAGGGTGAAATTCAGCTATAGACATTTTTGAGGAAGGAGTTTAAGATGCACAACTAGCTTGAACTCAAAGCAAATGACGGTAAACACATTTAAAATTCACTAGGAGGAATATTTACTGACATCAGCTCATTTATGAAAAGATCCAGATTATCGGTCCATAATATAAAATATAACATTACTCACTAGATAAAATCAAATAAAAAGAGAGCGTTAAATAGCTATGATTCTCTTATGGGAAAATTATTACGATCAAATATAAAGACAACTTATGGGAAAATTATAACGAACGAATATGAGAATAAAGACAACTTTCAATTATGTCACTCTTCCTGTACTTATAGAACGCTCTGAATCAGGATGCAACACGTATTTTACATAAACGAGTATAATGATAGTAATAATAATATTTTTTTAAACTTTTTTGAGTGTGATTGAGACTTAAATTCTCCTCTTTCATCAAATCCATTATTATTATTAATGAAATAATAAATATAAGTTATACTTTTCCACAAATAAATTTACCACATATTTGTGGAAAAGTGTAAGCTATATTTATGATTTAATTTATAACGAAATTCTTCCAAATCTCGCTAGAGAAGATTAATTTTATTATTTCAACTAGCGGCGAGGTTATGCCAAAATGGCCTCTTTTCCACCTGACCTCTGAAGATATTACATGATAAGAATATTATAGTATTAACCAAAAACAATCCACTACAATTAACATAAATTTAGAAAAAATAATCGGTTCATCCAAACAAGGCAAACATAGATACAAGAAAATTGGTACAAGTAGTCGATGCAGATTAACAAGCAGTCAAGTTATAAATAAAAACTAACACATATATCTAGGTACAGATACATACTCAAACACACAGACTTGGGTTGTGGGGATAATCTAAAAATATTGACCGTTTTAAGACATGTTTGCACTAAAATGAGTAAGAGAGACACGAAAAAGCAAACGCATTTAGAGGACTGTATCCAAAACTAGTGTAAAACTGTCAGACAAATTAAATTGAATTTCTTAAGCCACGTCTATATACCTTTCTATGTGACGCCTTGAAGAGCTGACTTCAAAGCCAACTATTAAGTTATGTTAATTATATCGTAATATCATATAGTACTTCGTCAGAGTTTTCTAGGAGAGATCACAGCGCTGAATGTGAACGAGAAAGGCGTGGACTACCGCTAGAGGAAAAAAGGGAAAGTGAGAGGAGAGTGACTTGAATTGGCTAAGAAAGGTCCTTCTCTGAGACATCTTGTGGAATACACAGGAAAGGAGAAGGTACTTGAGAGAAGGTTCCGAGAGGTTAGGATGAAGAGACTACGGGCGAAAAAGCAAGAAAGGAAGGGCTCCCGAGATGTGGTAGCTTAGAGAGTGTTTTTCCTCGCAAGCTCCGTAGAACGGACCGTGACGATAGAAAATACAGAAGAATTAAGGAGAAGAAATGCGAGTATTTGTGTGTGGGAATCGCTCCATTATTCTCTGAATTAACTTATTCGAAGAGAAGGCGATTAAAACGGGAATTTCTACACAAAAGTTGAGACGAGAGTGGACGACAATGATATTGTTAGAAGAAAGGGAGTGTTAAAAAACAAGAATGGAGTTTTTCTAGACGATAAGGGGGGATTAGCGGAAGGAAGCGATGGTTTAATGGGAAGATAAGCTACAGAAGTGGATGGTGAGACACGGAGAAAAGATCTTAGAGATGACAAAGGCAATAAAAACAGATATTTAGCTGGTAGCTGCGTAAGAAGACACGCGGCTAAAGATCGAGAGGTGTGTGTTTTATTAAGGATAGAACGGGATGTAAACATTTTTAACTCCATTATCTAGAAATTATAAACCCCGATCTTCGCGCCATTAGGCATACATAATTCGACGTCTACATTTACGTATTTACTCTGCAACCGCCTTTCGGCGTGTGGTATTGGAGCTGAAAGAAAGAATGAATCAACTATTTATTTCTATTTATACAATTACTACTTATAATTACAGCTTACATAGCTTATTTTTATGCTTTATAATAAAGAACGTGAGAAGATAGTGAAAAACACAGTTGGTTCTTGACAACTTACTAATGTTCCCCTAATAAATCAAACTTTCTTATAAAGTTATTATCTAAAGCGTCTGATACATGTCGAAATAAAATCTCATATTTTAAATCCTATTTACCATAATAGTGAATGATTTTCACAATCAATCCCCGGGCCATACATCACTGGCGGCTTGTGGGGTATGGATAAATCTAAAATCAATTGCACTCCGTTTGACTCCCCGATTAAAATAGTAGTGTCCATTTTTTTCAATGCATCGGCAGCTAAGGTCATTCCGCGCAAAAGCCCCCACCAGGAATCGGACCGGTTCCGCTTTCATCGAAGTCGACCGGGTTAACCGCATGGCCACCAGGGGGCATCGATTAAGATAAATTGGAACTTTTACGCAATGGAATGGCGAGGTAAAAGGAGAGAACGAAAATGAATAAACATTTTTACATTACCAACTAAATCTTCATCGACTGAAATTTACCTAGGCCAATCCATTGAGACATCCTACGTCCAAGATATTTTCCTAAAAGTGTAATTATATAAAAATCCAGACTTTTAAACAAACCATTTCTAGTAACATTAATTTCGAAAAGATGCTATTTGTGAACAGGTGTAGATTGTTTCAGCGATATTTGCACTTTTATGAAAACTATTTTAAGGATTAATTGAACAGCAGATTTCAATTCCATGACTTATTTCTATTCATTTTTTTGATAAATTTGATAAATTAATGAGGGTGGTCATTATCAGTTGACTGCGGCATCTCAATCCGAAATCAGTCGTGAATAAGAAATAGAGGAATATAACAGAGCCCGTCATGGAATCTATGGTTCTGTGATGGGGTTCTACGCAGTGCATCCAAAAGAATATCCATAACATTTTAAGCAAGTTAATCCCCGAGAGATGGATTCAATGAAGCCTCCGAGACAGCCAAATTGAATATAGGGCAAATCAAATTTATTCCGCTGAAAATATTCCACAGTCGATGTTTTGTAACCAGTTCTCCGGAGAACTCTTACGTAATATTTCATGCCCACAAAGCTACGGCAAGTACTCAATCCGTGCCGGAAACAATGCGACCCATTTTCTTTAACGTTTTTTGAAATTCCCTCAATCGCAGAAATCGGAAAATCTGACGTTTAAAACCCCATATTTCACCCGGTCGTCTGCATATTCCTCTAACCTAGAAAGGCAAAATCCTTCATAACAGCATTTATTTTTTGCCAGGGCTCAGAGAATATTCATGGAAAATCCTATGCGCGATTTTCCCATTCCGATGGCAGATGTCGGCCTCTACATTTATATATTTCCGTCATTCGAAATAAAGAGTAAGATGAGGAAAATGCACTGTGAATAAAAATTCTGATTAAGGTAATAAATCCGGGTGTATCTATTTAGAAAAGTAGATAAATTTGATAGATAGAAGCAAAAGAAACTAATAGATTCGCGTTTTTCAAGCAATGCACGATCCTAGCAACTTCGTTAGAAAATTGTGGAGAGTTGGAAGAAACGGTTATAAAACAAGGAAAACCGACTTCAAACATCTGTTTAAGAATAAACAGCATATCGCTAAACAATAAAGAAAATTATCGTTCAATTAAAGATAACCAAACGTCAGAAATTATACATAACGTTAAAACACTAGAATCATCGAGATCATAATCACATATCCAAATAATATTAACCTAATATTCAAGAAGATAACATCTTCCAGCCAAAGTCGACAAATCAAATTCTTACATATTTCAATCCAGAGACACTAATAAAGTGTTGCAAATTTTACAAATTTACTCAAGGAGATAACAATATCTATCTTCTCTCCATATAACTCCTTTTTTCACCAAAATTATCTCTTCATCCACTTTATTAATACGGCTGCGCCTTAAAATGCACGGATACTTTTCCTATTCTGGTATTTTACAGCTTTTCTTCAACCCGTCCCACCAATTCATTTCTTTGGAATCAGCTCCTTTCCCGAAAGAAAGTGTGGGTTTATTTCCTAGACCCTTCCGTTCTTTATAGGTTCTTCCTTTACAAGGCGTCACCCGGATGTGTTGGGTGATTTCTTCTCCAGTAAAATTCCCTCGGATATTCCGAAATGACTGTTTATTCAGATCCTGCACCTATTTGGCTTGGAGAGTTGTTTATCTTCCATATTTTTACTGCAGGACTATTTCTGGTTTTTACTGCTAAGGTGGTTATTAACACCGTTAATACATAATGCGGCGGGCCAATTTCTTTAGCTTTATCCTAGGACGTATACAAAATGACGAAACTTCGGAAATTGAAAGCAGAATACCAGTATACGAGAAAATATTGCTGAATTTTTTTAGAGCTGCTTTTCTTTATGACAAGAAGTAACTGCTGAAAAAGCCGCAAGCTCCTTATGCTTCTTTGAGCATCTGTATTTCTGCGATTAGAATAAAAACCACACGTTCCCTTTTAAACCGAAAACCTCTGGAGTATCTAATTTTTTAAATGCATATCTTTGCGAAATGATGTTCTAAACATTACTTCTAGATTCATAATTTATCATCGCCTACTTTTCAATTGCTTATGTATTTCACAAAATACCGTTCGTAGGGTATTTTTCTTTACCTTATATTAAAATATATTATACGAGTAATATAATCTATTTAGAAAATTTCCATGAAAATGCCATTAGCAAAAACAATATATATTTTGATGGAATTGTTTAATAGAATCCAGTTTTGCGAAATACACGGCATTCCATACATGGTAATGATATATATAATCTTGGAGAATACCTACATCGTCAGGTATATCAAAGAACGCAAATGCCGTAAGCAAAAGCTAACAGAACTTAATAAATGTAGTTTCCTCAATTCCAAACAGATCTATTGCATAAAACTTATTGAATCCCAACATCGCAAAATCGATGAATCTCTATCACCAATATCTTCAGTGAATTACTATAGTATGCCCCACTGAACTTTGTAAGTCGAATAATTTTCAATTTACGAAAGAAAATGTTCAGAAAATGTTGCAAACATTATCTTTCCGTTAAATAACAGTTAAATATAAGACTTCTGATGTAAATGTAACCCTGCATTTACTTTAAATACTCATTTACGCTCAGATGAAAGGTTGGATGCCCTATTCAGTATGCTAATCAATTCACATCCCACTTCGTTTTATTTCATTGCACACTGAAAGTAAACGAAATTCTTTTCAAATTATACTGAAACGAAGGAATTATTGATTTACTTATTTAACGCAGGTAGGAACGTTATTCGGGGGTATGCTTAATGGTTTGGCCCTCCAAATTTCTACGACCGAAACTTCGGCAAAAATATAACACTTAACGTCCACAGCCCCTTAACAGCAAGCCGCCAGTAAAAACCCACCATATTAAAATTGGGGAAAGAAATTTTCAACCCCTTTGCAACTTTATTCTTCCCACTTAACCACTTCTCAGAGACGTAAAAGAAAGGTTTATTCGCGCGCCATCAACAAAAGAAGGGGAATTTCCGATATTAACGCCCCAAACGACCAGGGATTCTCACCCCTCCCTCTCCTCTGCAGTAAGACACGAGTCTTGAATTATGTACTCTGCAAAGGAAAGTCCTCGGAGAAATGCATGAGAGAAAACGAGAATCTACCACTCTTGGGAAAGGAGTAAACGCTCGAAAAGAAAACTTTTTTAAAGAGCGCGAAAAAGTCCTTTTCTCCGGGGGCGACAAAATGGTGGGTGTTGCCCCAGACACCGCGGGTTTTCCCGCAAGGATATCCAGACACAAAAAACGCGCACAAACCGCCACTTTGGATATACGAGAGGGGCGTTTTGGATGGAAATGGATAGCTATAATTCCCATTTTCGTCAAACTCTACACCGCTCCTTGCTCGACTTTACTCTTCTTTCGATCTTTGAACATCTTTACCGATGAGTTTCCTTAGCCCATTCGCTCCTTTGTCATTCTCTACTAACTTTCCTCTCCTACCTTTTATTCCTTCTATCTTTGATAGTTTTCTGGCAGCTTTCTTTACCGCAGAGAATATTTTTCTGGCAGAATAAAACCTTCCAACAGCTTTAGTGTACAAATGGGATCGTATTAAATAAATAGAGAATTATAATTCGTAATCATCTCAGTACTTAGGTTTAGAAAGAAGTTGAAAGGACTTATAATGGCACAAACCTATGACAAAAATATTTGACGTTGTTCTTCAATTATCTCTTCTCTTTCCAAATTGTGCCCGAGCTCAGGAGTATTCGCCGAAAGAAATGGTAGTTTTTAATTGCTTTCATAGTTTTATATTATTATATGTAATTAATGATCGCGTTAATGATCATGTGCTTAAGATAGATACCAAATTCTCAAATATTATGCTTAATAAATGAAAAAGAACACTAGTACACTTCCACAGATTTATTTCATTGGCGACATGTTTCGCAAGCGAGGTAGCATCATCTGGCACATTTCTTTTTCATTTATTATGGCCTTCCACGAGGTAACGCCTTCGCACATCGAATTTATTATATCTGCAAGTACAGCAGTGAAGGCTAAGTTATACCGGAATTACAAAACTAAGTTTTCGGCCACTCTTCTGAATATCTTCTTCATCGGACAGTGTTTGAAGTTCAAGGTGTTTCCGAGATTCGTCGACATCAAGACTTCTTCATCAAGAAATGTGCCAGATGATGCTAGCTCGCTAGCGAAACATGTCGCCAATGAAATAAATCTGTGGAAGTGTACTAGTGTTCCTTTTCATTTATTATGGCCTTCCACGAGGTAACGCCTTCGCACATCGAATTTATTATGCTTAACATTTTCAGTTATCATTTTGACCAAATGAAACTTGTGAAGCAATGCAGGAAAAATATAATTGTTTTTTGATAAACCAATTAGTTGATAAAAATAAAGAGTTACAAAAATAATTTCCTTAAAGTGAAACAAAATCGTAAAATTCGTCTTCAAAGAGAAAGAAACGGATTACCATCAGTTCTTTAGAACTCGAATATTGTCAAACAAAAAACTCGTCCAGAGAAACCAAATTTCCACTTTAACTTTAATTTGAACAATTTTCCTTTTCATCTCTTTAAAGAAGAGCTTTTAAGATTCAAATTATCCGAACGGAATCCATCCTTGTCTTTTCCTTTCCGTCCTTTTAATCGTTAACACTGTTTGACTACTTTCCCAAAGATTCCCATTCCCTCCTTTCTATTCACATCCTTTATGGGAGTAGGATTAAGGAGAGAATATCAATTCTTGGTAACACCTTAATTCTTCTTAATACCTTATAATTTTTTTTACTCTTATTCTCTTTCTGTGGAAATCCGTTGGCATGAAGATTAAACTCGCATATGGTGGTTCTTATGGAAAGGTCCACTTAACGGAAATGTTGGTTGAGATATCAAAAGGAAGGATTTATATTAATCATCGGATTGTCACGGAATATTTTCTTCTATTAAAATTCATTTAATTTTATACGAAAATAATTTTTTTTAAGTATTGGTTTTGTAGCAAACGGGCATAATTTTATAATAACGGTTGACGTATCTAGAGGAGAAAAGAATAACTGCTATTTATTATTCTCTCCCGTAGATGTTAGTTGACGGAATTCGTCAACATAGAACAATACATGACCTATCTTGTGTGTCAATATTCAATACTGAGAAAAAATGAATACAGTCCAGGGAGATCTGGTGGAACTTCATAACGATGAAATAACGATGATACCGAATTTTAGAAATATCAATTTCTGGAAACGGAGTTAACAAAACTGTGGTATCAAAGAAACGGAGGTAATACTAGAATATTTTATACAGAAGATCATTATCAACGAAGAAGGTGGTGGGACTGAAACTGAAATATACTCACCAGCAGTATTAAATGAAAATTTAAAAGAATAATTTTTACTTATGAATCTCAAATGCTTGCAATTGCGCAATTCCTCAAAGAATGATTTCAGTAGTGCAATTTTTCAAAGACTATTCTAAATTATTCATACAATAAGTACGTTTCTCGTTTAACCACGAAATCCTCTCCAAGAGTTAAATCGTAGCATACTGAATGGAGATTTTTGTTAACAAAAAAATGTTAATCTTCGTATCTGTTAGATATACCGACAGGTGACAAGTTGGGTTTTAATGCAATGCTGTTTGATACTATGGCATTGTCAGTTTTAACCATTACCGTTGTCGCAGATTCTATTAAGTATATGTATGTTACCTATGGAAAATGGATATATGAATATTCTCAACTCATTCCGAACAGAAAACTTCCTAAAAGAGGCGAATATTCAGAGATCCTTTGTAAATCATATTTTCATCTGCGATACCTGGGTGATGAATTGTTTTATCCACTGAGGGAGTGGTTTTTCTCATTAGTTAAGTGCTGCAGTCATCAAAGTGTTTGGAAAAACGGATTAGTATTCTGGGTCCTTGGAAGTTTCTCGCCATGTCCCACTATCTCTAGGACTCCAAGCAACCACAAAATTCACTTGGGTCACCTAATCCCTTCAAGAAACCGGGATTCAACTACGTCGTCACGTTAATGTAGCTCATTACGGATTTTGAGGACTTGCAGCTTTAAAGTAATGAGAGGTCATTCACAAAAGGCTACAATTACCTAATATGAGAATTTATTTACGCCAATTTCTCCTACACTTCATAAAAATATCAATCTACTTAAAAGGACACCGATTACATCACAAAATTCTAAATCTTCGAGAGAATGAAATCACTGGCAGTGTTTCAATGGCTGACCAGATACTCTCCACGAATCCAGGAATTCAAATTGACATCATATTACTTACGTCGTAAGACAACAAAGTTTTCATTAGCTCATTTCATTGTACATAAATACATCGGCTTTAAACTAAACCGAGATATTTAAAACTCTCTCGTAATTTATTTGCCTTAGGTTAGGGATTTCCTTTTCTTTCGACGATTAATTAGTTTTAATGTATTTAGTTGACACATTTGCATACAGAATGCTTAATTGTTTCCAGTGACTTCCAAACAAAAGTGTGCATAGATCTAATCTCCAAACTTAGCACATTTTGCTCATAAATAGCAATGAACTAAGGGACTATTTCATACACTTACTGAACTAATAAATATATTTTTCGTTACTAATGTGATTATCACTGTGATGAAAATTTGATAGTTTTATGACTCTTTAGCATACATATTTAATGTTGTTAATTAGGATTTACCACAACTTAAATGATCAAACATTTCTATTGGATTGTTAATCGTAGGCTCTAGTAAATCCGACACTGATAAGCCGATAGCTGGTTCAGGAGGACCCTAATGATGACCTACATTACTTACAACTACATTATCCTATACATTACATTTCTTTTAATCCTACTTTCAACCTAATTGAATAAGATTCACTGGAAATTCAGTATCCATTGAATTAATTTTAAATGATACCCATCTTATCATAGACTTGAACTGATGTGAATAAATGTTAAGCTGTCTCAATGCTTTAGTTTGAAAATGCATAAATGTAAGGATATGAGATAGTGGATGTATCCCCTACCATACGCCCAAAGACGTCTTGCAGGATACATATGTAGCTCTAGATGTTATCTATATCCATCAGTCATCTATATTTACCATGATGATTAAAGATAAATTGATTTACTCTGTAAATAACGTGTAAATAAAAGCAGGATTAGATGCTCTAATGACCGAGTGTGGGAAAATGTCATAAAAGTCTAATAAACTCTTCTACATCCACACTTACATAAATTACACCAACTGCAAGCCGCCTTTCGGTGTCTGGCAGTGGGTGTGAAAAGCAAGCATTCAAGTGATCTCTTAGGCATATTGTTCTCTTGTATGGTTTGCAGAAAGAATGAGTCCCTAAAACGACTTGTTCTCGCATCTATTTCTCTTATTTTAAGCTCGTCGTCGAATCGGCCGAAGTAGCAAGGGGATCGCATAATACCGATTACGTCTTCCGCAAATTTACTTTCTCTGAACGTATCAAACAATCGCATCCTAACTTCTAATCTCCTTTCTTTCAAAGATTCCCATTCAGAGTCAGCGTCTGAGAGCATTTGCGTAACTCTTGCTTTTTTATCGTAATAGTTTTTATCAAATTGCATCGCCTTGCGCCGACCTCTCCGGAGTTCTCGGGTACAGGTTTCATCCGCTGGATTTCATACACTTACCGAATATTTCAGATGGGGCCGGACTGAGGTGAAGTAACATCGCTGTCTAACCTTGTCATCGCATTTACCTAAAATGCGATTTACAAAATCAAACGGCAGTAAGAAATTATACTGATAAATTGTAAGGAATAACAAGTGTGAAAATAGTGGCATGATTGGGATTCGAACCCAGGTCTCCCACTTTCCGGGCAGGAGATGCTTAGTGAGCAAGCCTTGCTCTTAAAGAATACCTGTCCATAAAGTGGGAGACCCTGGATCGAGTCCCAGTCATGTCACTATTTTTTACACTTGTCATTCCTTGGGATTCAGCTGCACGACTTCATCGTGCAAAGTATTTACACATTTCCTTAATTCTCATAAATTGTTAAAATGTGAGAGATATATCCTGTTCCCGCACTATTACATTAAATATAATTACCTGAATACGATTTTCTATTCATGCAATACCTCCTATCGTTAATATACTATGGTTAATTCCTCCTCGAACCCCACCGGGAATCGAACCCGGAGCCACTTTCATCAAAGTCCAACGCGTTACCCACATGGCTATCCGGATGCCTTACCTATTGTTCCATCTCCTTGTGACACGTACTTGATCTGGGTTACGCTAAGCTGCGTAATCGACGCATGGGTATCGTAAGTACAAAGGTAAACATTGAATGAGCGACATAAATCGCCACTTGTCCCATTTCCACGGCTTACATATTACTAAGTGCGGAACGAATAACCGCTTCCACTAAGCCTTTCTTCCCTTATTGAAACCGCATTGTGCGCCGACCTTTGAATTCCCTCGGACGTTTCCGTATCCCAGAATACACGCACTTGTGCGTCGCTTAGCTCGAGGAGGCGTTCTTGGGAAATCCCGCATCTGACGAAGCATTTCAGGTGTGAGAGAGGACTTCAAAAGCACCCTCTCTTCAAAGGCATTAATAAAACAATTAATCTCCTTCGATGATTTCTCCCATCACTATCAGCTGCTCCGTCCCTTTTCCCTTCATCTCCTCCTTTCCCTTCTCTTTCACCCCTTTAGTCCGCCCGAAAACCCTGACTTAAGAGCCCCCAGATTCCTCTCTTCTTCCCAGTAATACACTCGAGCGCTAATCCGCTGGAAGAACACAGGCGGATAGGACGTGTTTAGTGGCTCATACGCGACAATTTCCGCCCCAACTCCTTTTCATTCCAAGACAAAGCACAGGTGTTTCCGTGTACCTATGGATGGAAGTGTTTGAATGGACGTATCTGCGCGTGTTTGTGTGTGGATGTGGGCTAATACGTGTGCGCGCTTGTAATGTAAAAGTTGTTTGCGTGCAGCAAACGTCCATCTATTGACCTTCGTGCGGTCCATTTTTGCTGAACGTGTGCCTGCAGCCACTCCTGCGTATATTTGACCGTCACGAGAGAAACTCTTCGAAACTAAGCTTTTACCGTTCAGTTAGAAAAGAGGTGCCGTATTTTCCAGTGCATAAGACGCACCGTGATTAATCAGGTGGACGAAACAAAGATTATGTGCAGAGTAACGCTAGCTGCGTTAGTGACAAAAGAAACTATATATACAAAAGAGAGTCAATTTACGGAAAATGAAATAAAGCGCAGCATTGCTAGAAAGGCTTCCGTGGTGATTAGCAGATAAAATCCATGCGTCAAGCGTAGCATTGTTTACGAATAATAATTCGCGACCATTCCTGAAGTCAGTAAAAATTCTCACCCTACCTCTGGAAGACGCAGGCCGATTATAGATTAAATTTTCGCTTGAAAAAAAGCACGACTTAGGGGTCAGAAAGCACCGTACCTAGTTTTTCTTACAACTGAGTCTTACGTCGAAGATTATGTAAACTATGCAATTTCATTTAAGAAAGAAAAAACAAACTTTTACCTTTTATAGTGTTACCCAGTGATAATTTACCGCAATTACCCAATTAGTATTCGAGCTTTTAATTATGCAATATTTATAGTATTTGCTCATATGATATGATTTCGGTAACATACCTCATATACCCAAATGATAGTTGAGTCTATTTTTATAGACTGGAATTAAGAGGTCGACTAGTATGGTATGTATATCATGTATGTATGGTATAACACGTTCATATTTCTCTTTCTATTCTATAAAAATCTGTATTCCACCACCATCCTAGAAGAGAACTGTTCTTCTCCTGAAGATGTTTATGAGTTGCCGAAATACATATTAGATACAATAATCTTCCAAAGCGCAGCCTCAAAGAATCCCTTTCAGTGTGACTGCTCTAGAGAATGAGCTATCTTGCTAGAGCATTTCATATCTTGTCACAGTATTTTTTCTGGATAGAGCACTGGCCCGGTAAGCGTACACATTTGAGTTTTCTTATTCGATATAGATTTTAATTTCGTGACTAATCTCGTTATTTCAAAATTACCTATTGAAAATTTAATTTTCATTGAAAAATAACCAAAATCGAATTTTATAAACACAACGATATGTACGGGGAATGCCTTCCTAATAGGGTTATGCCTTTAAAAAGCTCTTTCACTAGCCCCACGCCCTTAAACTTGCATCAAATTAAATAAATATAAAGTTTTTTTTTATTTATGCGGGAAAGAAAGCTTAATTGACTCCTTAAGAAGGAGGGTTCAGAAAACTCAATGGCCGTAAGCATTTCCTTCCGGGCGATATAAAATCGCCGCACTTCGGAGGTTATTAAAGCGATGCTAACGAATCCTTCAATCTCTTGATACGGCCACTTAATTCGTCCAGTTTCGAGTACCGCTCTCATCTCTGCGGCGAGAAACACCCGAGCGTATTTTGCCTTTCGCATCGTTTCGTTTTGTTTTCTCTCAACCGGAGATTCCGAAGGTTTAATCGCTGTCGAATATCGCTCACAGAGTATAGTTTACAGTTACTACATTCTGTTAAGATGATTGTTTGTGGAAGCAACGGAAAAATGCGTTAGGTAATATTACTGTGCTCTAGTCAGACCTTATCTCGAGCATCAGCAGTTTTCAAACGATGTCCATTTTCAAGGAAAGGGATGATAGGTGAATTTTGGGCGCAAAAGTGCGCACCTATAGAGATTACCAAGGAAAAATAACTTGCGAAACATCTGACAGGGCCGGGACTCGAACTGGGGACTTGTGTAATAAGGTTGTTGCTCTAGAAATATAGCTATCTTGCCAGAAGCTTTTATGTCTAGTTAGATACTTTTTACTTGAAATAATCTGAATATAGCAATTCTCGGTTCTGGATATAATAACAGTCCGGAAAGCGAAAGACCGGAGTTCGAGTCCCAGTCCTGTCTGACTTTCTTCATTTCCAATTTTTCCATCTAGAAATGATCGTCTTCCTTGAAAGCTATCATTTAGCGTTAAGTAGGGTGTCCTTCCACCTTAATGTTATTTCCCTAATAGTTTACTTTCTTGCATAGTTCGCTGAAAACTTTAAATTCTAGAAGCACCTAGCTCTACGCGTATCTATTTCCCTGATTTTTCTCCTATCCTCAGATGTATCCATGTAAGAGGGAGGACGCATGAATCTTCCATTGAATCTGATATTATTGAACTAATGAATCAATAGTTTGTCTTATTTCATCTAAAATAGTCACATTCTGCAGTATTATATATCTGGGAAACACTGACTGATTTATCGTCAACTATAGACAATACGTATTGACTTTCACTCTATTTTTCTAATTCTTGAATAGTTCTATGATCTACAAAATGCTGTGGCTTTGAAAAAAGCTGATTGGTGTTCCATGAAAATGATAAAAATGGATGTCTTCTAGGCTGTTCAATTCTAGTTGTAGAAGAAACCTCTTTGCTAATCAGGTACAACTCACTTTGCGAGTAGATTAGCATATCACAGAAATGTTCAAGAATTACAAAAGGTCCACCTTAAATCCATGCATTCTGTCAGTAACAGTTATGACAAAACGGCGAGCGTTACCAAGATAATGCTAGTAATTACATGGGATTCGTTGGAAAATACATATTTTTTATTAAAGTTCTTAGAAAAAGCTAAATATAGTGCATTCTTGGAAGATGCTGCAGACATTGCTCGTCCTTTTTGTCATACAGGCCGATCAGATGATGCGAGAAAAATTAGGCAGACAGATGCTAGATCATGCTTCTTCAAAGATTAATTTTTATCAGCGGAAAATACACCACATTAGATGAAAAACGTATGCGTATGGTAAATGACACATGTTAAAAGACGACTCTTAGGGAACGTTTATAAATGTAGATTTGGATATCAAAACATTTCCATCTGCTCCAAGATGGAAGCGAATTATTTAGAGAAGATTATTTAAGTACGGAGAAATACATAATCAAAACTGATCACCTCTATAAACCGAAACAGAGGTGCGTGAGTTATATCTATCTATATACTACAAGATGTAGGATTTTCACCATGCCGAATATCTTTATTTTTTATCTAATAGCCAGAGAAAGCGTTGGGGCACGATGCATTGAGTTCCCGTAGAATTAAAAAAATCCAACCTCTCGTTCCGTTGATGGAGTATTTCTCCTCCACGGTTTTTATTTACACCACTTCGCGGTATTCCGTCAGAGTTGGTTAATTGACCTCCATCTTCCATTACAAGACGCACTAGGAAAATCAATCGGGGAAAAAATCTCGCGGGAGTTAATAACGCGCAATCCTGTACCCTCCGAAGCCAGTCCTACATCGCGATTAATTTTCGGACCGTAAATCGGTAGAAAATTTTACCCCTTTGATCGAGCTTCAAGGAGATAATTTATTCCAGGTATGAGAGCGGGAGTCTGGTTTATTTTCCACGCGTTCAAATTTTCTCGAGCAATATGTTTCCGTAAATAGAAGCTGTCGGCGCGTGGAGCCCGGATCTCGCCGAGATTTCCGTCGCGGAAAAGGTTTCCGGGCGAAATTGTTATTGGTTCCCCTAAAATTAAGGAACTCCCGTGCCTTTAACTGGCATTTTCACCTCTGACCTCCTTTTACGAACTATTTCACAAACTTGCATATTCCCTTTAGGTTTCCATTTAAGTTATCCTATGGTGAAGGAATTCTCTGCGGGAAAATTCCTCGGGTGAGCCCCATTTGAGAATTGAACGTTTTTTTCTTATGGATTTAATTAATCCACTCCTTTACGGAAAGTTAATGAGAATAAATTTTTGAAATGGGGTCCGGAAAGCAGTCAAACAGGAGATTGGCGGGATAAAAGAGATTGAGCGCGATTTGATGAATTATTATATTATTATAGAAATGGTATCTGTAAATCAGTATCTTACTTCCAAACCAGTTCTTTCTCCAATTATATGTGTATCGGTAAATACTGACTTGCAAGATAATTCATTTCAGTATATCGGAGCCAAAAGTCGAAAATAAAGTGACATGCTTTAAAGTTAGTGCAATCACGGATGCAAGTTTACAGTAGTAATACAACGGTGATTTTGAAAGTTGTGTTGCCGTTGTGTTGGTATCAAAATTAAATTTTAGGCCATGTATTCAGAATAGTTCTCTACCTAAGGAAACATTATAATGAGAGTTCTAGAGGAGTGAGTGGCAATATTTATCTATGAAAAGTTTATTTGTGGTTAAACACCGCCTTATTAAACTGAAGAGAAATATTAAAGCATTGGTATTATATTTGTTCTCGTAATTCGTTTATATTTGCATCTATAGCTCTTAAAGCCATTAGCTTCACTGAAATAGATTTTTCTGGCACGAGGGAAGACCACGGAAACAATTTATCCGCCATCACTCTCTTGAAGGAAAATGGAATTTCTATATAATCAGCCACTAACCGTTCCTAACTTTCCCTAAGAATAGGTTTTCAGCGAATATTTCCTTGTCACTGATTATCCCATACTCTTCTTCACTCTATTGAACTGATCTCCCCATTTTAGAATGTCTTCAATTCCCTAATATTACGCACCTTACATTAATCTCTGAAGCCAATCCCCTGTCAACCTCCTCCCAGTGAATTTCTGTGTAAGACTATCCACCGATCACAAGAATGTCCATCTTCTCATTCCTGTAAAACTGATCATGGCCGAATATTCCAAACATACTACTATACTTACAATAATTGATGGATAATTACATAATTGTATGTATTTTTCTTTGTTTTGAGCAAAGTGATCCACTGCCTCCAGAGACGTAGACAAGGGGGTGGTTTATGGAATTCAAAAACTCCCCTGTCAGAGCCAATAACATACGGAAGCATGCGGGAGGATGGTTTCTTGCAATTATTCCACAAAAACACCGCTAGAGATTCGTAAGTTACATCTTAAAATAAATCTGCTTCTCTTTTCATCATATTTTGACGGAAGTATTCCTGACCCTGGATTGCAGGCCACGTAGTGTCTACTTCCAGGCACTTAACCCCCCATGGACAAATCCAAGCTGTGCTCCTGACCGCCGCATCGTTTTCAATTCCACAAATGAAGCTTAAAATGTTTATATCAAAATTGCTGTCGCTATTAGAACACGAGTACTGAAGACGCACCACTTCGAACTTTCACGCCACGGAACACGAGAAAAAACCCATCTCAGGAATACCTCCGTCCAATTTCGAAAAAGGACCTGCAAATTGGAAAGGCAGCTCGTGGAAACGTAGACACCTGATAATCCCGTAGCGCCGCCTTCACTTTCCATCTCTTCCGGAAAAGCGGGCAGAAAAAACGTCGCATCCGCACCAACTAACGAGATAAGCATCTCAGGCGCGAAATATTTACGTGAACTTTTCTCCGAAAAGTGATAAAAATTAAGGGACAATCGAGAGAGAGAAAAGGCATCAGGAAACACTCACCGTCACCTGGCGCGAGGGATGGAAACAATATCCCATTTCATCCTTTTGTTCCACCCGCCATTGCAAGGCGTCACGTCTTCGCGGGAGACAATCTTCTCAAGACGTTTCGGTTCCCCCAAGGCGTCGCGCGATACCTGACATAGAGGAGGGAGTGAAGGAGATATTAAGAGGTGGAAAATAGCCGGGAAACGAACGGTGGAAAGGAGCAACTCTTTCCGCCGGCGTGAGACAGCCGCACACAAAAAAACCCACTCCCGTAGGAAAACAAAAGGATAGAAAAGCTTCCCTCTTCCATGAAGGAATCTCAATTTTCTCCGTGTAGCATGTTTCACCTTTCTAATTCACCTTTCCCTTTCACTCAGTGATTCTTATGTGGGATCCCCACGCCTAGATAGGAAGGTGTAGGGATATTTAAGACGTTTAACCCCTTCCCTAACGATGACATGTATATCCTTCACAGAAGGATTTCCTTCCTAAACTAAGCCAAATTAACAACTTAAGTATTATCTTCCTTTCCAGACCAAAAACGTTTACAATCTTGATACGTTTTGGTCATCAAAAAAATGTTCCAAGTTACGCTGCAAGATAGTGATTTCGTATGAAAGGGAATTTCGAAAAAATAACAAATTTTTTAAATTTTTGTGATTAAGAGCTATAAACAGCAAGAATATGCTGTTTAGTAAAACTATGTTTTTTTATCTTACATTATCCGTGTTTTTACAAGAATGTAGTTAACGTTATTACTAAAATATTATGTATGTACAATTATGTACACGAATTGAATTACTTATAAATGGCTTATCTTACTTATTAAATTTTTGAAAACATAAATTGTAGTTTTTTTTTGGTTTTGTAATTAAATTGTGGGACGCACTGCCATATGTAGGTTTTGCGGAGTTTTCCATCTGATCTGGGTGAATACCAGTAAATGTGTTTTGTTTTATCCCCAATAGTGATTACCACCTGTTCTATTGCCAATAATAAATAAATAAATTGGTTCACTCATTCTACTCAGAAAACTCTCAACATCAAATCTCTATTTCAGTGGCAAAAAATGTTAAAAATAACTTTTTAAATAGCATTAAACGGAGATTCTTAAAATCTGAAATCTCGTGAGAATTGTTTATGCAGGTGATTTTTTTCAGAATATTCAGTTTCGCAATTTGCTGAATTAAGTAAAAATTGTTAACATTCGTAATTTTTTAATATGAAATTTTAATATAAAATACAATGTCGCCCAAATTTGTGAAATTTGTGGTTTTTGTAGAAAGGTAATTTCGTAAAAATCGCATTTTGTTAAACCAGCAACAACACTCCAAACATCCTCCTATGTATGGATTTCGCTGATGACATAACGCTCTCTTAAAATTTCTCAAAAACTTCCTCTTGGAAAAGGTTAAGGATAGATCGAAAAGGTGGGAAAAGGTTAAGAATAAAAAACAGTATGGGAAATGGACGAGAAATTTTGGGTTGGTGCCAGCTATTTCCGCCAGAGGACCTCCCTGCTCTTCCATCTTATTCTTTTGACGTTCATGGTCACTATCTTCCCTGTCCGTAATGCCGAAGAAGTAGCTGTCCCGCCTGTTATTTCCATCTTCCTCTTTCTTTTTCCTCGCTTCTTGTTATGGAAAGTCCGAAAGAGGAGTTTTTGCGGCCTTTCACGCTGTTCTTGGGTCAGATCTCGTTTGTCTTACACGTGGACGTCAGTCAGAGCGGAAGATGGAATACTGAGATGAAATCTATGGCTTCTGGATGCTTCCAAGATATCAGCAGTTAGCTAAATATATCATGGATAGCTTTTATAACAAGTAAAACAATTCGGGAAGGTTTACTGAGTAGGCGAAAAAAAATATTTTTTCCTCCTTTAGCACATCTGAATTTACTACCTCTGAAGAAAGTCATGCGCGCTGAGATCACTTACCAGAGCCAAGGGGGTGGTTTTGAGGATTCAGACCCCCACCATGAGAACAGAACCAAAGATAAACGAAAGCATGCAAGAGCACACCTCTCGCGATAAGTAGTAGTGGTACTGTTAAAAGTGCTTCGACCTCTAAGGTCATTTCGCACGTTGGCCCTCAACGGGAATCGAACCCGGGACCTTCAGCATAGTCGAACGCGTTCCCCACCTGGCTATCCGGGAGCCCAGCCCCTTGCAATAATGCCATACAAACACCGTTGGAGATTCGCAGGATATTCACGTGGAATAAATCAGTTCCTAATTTCATTAGATTTTGGGCGAATGAATAGCTGACCCTCCATTGTAATTTATTCAGTGTTTACTCCAAGGGTCTAACCACTCCCCATGGGAAAATCCTCCCCTCAACTCCTCTGTCTCCTACCCTGCATTTTCAAATAGTTTTGGATTTACTGTAATTATTAGAAATGTTGTAGACATTCCAGAGAGTTCTTATATGCCCCCCAGAGACAAAAGAGGGACATGGATATCAAAACGTGTGAGAAAGCTGTAAATTTAGTACCACAAGTATCCTCGCACGATAAAGTCCAGTGTTAATGTATAATTAAATGAGGAATTAAATTGCTTCCTTTCATTTCCAACAAAATTAAATTTAATGGGAGTTGAAAGATTTTGGGTATGTAAACCCATTATTTGTGTATTTGTATAATGAAAAGAATTAGTTAATTTTTTTACATTTAACAACAGTAAAAATNCGTTTAGAGTCGCCAAATGTTTGCATTTAGTTAAAACTACCATTCATGTCGTTAACTTCTAAAAATGGAATTTATAGAAATTTCATGAAAATATGTCTAATCACTCTTTTTAATTAATCAACGAACTGCATATCAATTTCGGGCTTGACTTATCGCCAGTGAAAAAAAATCAGTTCACAAATAAATACTTCTATATACAGAGTGCACACCGAATATTTGTATCCGAAAAAAGCAAGAATTCAAATCTCAGTGAATACAAATTTGTACTTTTAATTAATCAAACTAATTACCAGAATTGATAAACTCTTGGTGAATTTGAAATTAAATTTAAGTTTAAAGGACGTTGTCAAAGACGAAGTTCAAAGGCTGCATTCAAATACTTAGAAATGGGAAATGTAACTCGTAGGTGGGGCTTTTGAGGCAGATAACTGCTGACGTCAAAGAAATGTAACCGAAATCAAATTTCTGTAATTATTAGCCTCTCCACGAATACAAAATCGCTTAGTTTACCCAAGTTTTACATCTATTTTCAGATTGGCTTTCGGCTTAAGTGCCTCTTTGGGGATGCAGTTTTGATCGCTGCATTAACATTTTCCGCGGTAAAGCAAACGATAAATCTGCGTGCTTATCCAAAGGAGAAAGGTCCCAGAAAATCCTCTATCAACGGTTGAACTTTGCTTCTTATCTTTGCCACTCTCTTTACTATCGCCTTTTCTATCTGAGTCCTCCGCTTTTCCATCCCTCATCTATTATTCCTTTAACCGTCTTCAAAAAATAAGCGGATTGTGACGCATGTTGTTAACTTTATCCTTCCTCTTATTACGTGACGTTCCTTTTTCTCTCTCCCTCTCTTCTCCAATTCGCCGACACGAATTCGAAATTCCCTTCCGATCTCTTGGCAAAATGTTCCCACGGACGTATGCATACATTTTTATTCGCCTTTCTTTCCTATTTTTTTGTTTATGTAATAATGTTTCTGTATCTTTTTTGTTTTCCTTCCGGATTTGAGTTCCTCTTCTATCCTTTTCTTTAAAACTTAGTCAGCTATCGTTAGGTTTCGCAGATTCTTCACACCCCTCTGTTTTCCTGTTGTGGTGTATCTTTTTAAGAGCAAACCTATGTTTTCAAACCCACTAAATAGTTGTTCTTTGCACTGGTTTAAAGCTATCTCCTTTAAATTTTATATGACGAATGGTTAGATGTAGTAGGATGAAGTCCTGTATCAAAGCAAAAAAGTCTTACTATAATTATTATTGATATTATTATTATATTCCTTCGCGAAGTAATTTTTCCTAGTGAATTGATAAAGATCAAATGACATTCGAAATTTATGGGAACTGAAGTAAATTCTGCACTCCATAAATGTCAAATGTGAATAGGTCTTCCTCTCCGTGTCCATCTTGACTGTTTAAAATCTCTATATTAATTCATTATAATACTCTCTGATTATCAGGAAAGACTCTGTTGCTATATTTTCTAACCATAGTTTGCAAGAGGTCTGGGTGGATTCTCAACCATACCACAAAATGAGGAGTAAGGTGCTTTCCCCTTCATTCTGTAAGCAGTGCCTCATTCCTCAGAATACTGTTATTGGAAATATGAATCAAAGCCCAGCACAATGTCCTACGGATAACGCTATCCATAGCATTCAATGAATATAGATCTAAATAAATGCCAGTATTCAAAGTTAAATAACAAACTTATATCCAATCATGCACTCGTATTTACGTGAAAGCTTACATAACGTAGGAATAACAGCCATTTCGAAATAATAATAATATAAAATAAATGTGAAATTATATGCGAAAGCATGAAATATATACAAGAAAAACTTTTTCGTTCATTAAAATTTTCAAGTCTACAAGTTGTTAACGCCCTGGACACTACAGGTAGCGATACTACTGTGTAGAAAGAAAGTTGCTTTCCAACACCTATTCGACATCTATCAATAAAAAATTGAAACCCCCGTCTAAGAAAATGATACTCCTAACAAAATCTAATTTTTGCCTTAATGTTTCGCGGTATATGTATGCCTCTCTATCCGTCACAATAATCCCATCCAGCATTTCAATAATACGTGTCTCTTCATGGCGTATGATGTCTGCTAATTCATGCGCACTATGTATCTTCCCCCGTGACGAGTGCCACTATTCTTCCGAGCATATGGATTTTCGATTCTTCAAAGGCTTTTCGTAATATTTTTTTCCCTTTTTTATCCTCTGTGGGTATCTCGAATGACTGGTACGAAGACGCTGTAAAAAATCAAACAAGAGAAGAAGAAAGTTTCCAAAGAAGTAACGTTTATCGCCTTGATGGATGTTTCTCCCTCAATTATGGACTTTCACTCTTTTTGCCAACGTTTTTACACAGTGCGACTATTGCCACTGGAAAGGGAGATTTTTTCGCTCTCAGCTGAACAAGGCAATTTGCACCGTGGATTTAGGATCCCGGTTTCAGGGCCTTTCACCGAAGAAAGGATTCACGTAGGTAAACGCGTTACTCCTAGCAGATCGTTTATCAGTGGATGGTTCATCCAAAGACATTATGCCCAAGATTTCTCCATCGAAGATTTTTCACCCAGGAGTCACTAAATCCCAGAGATATTTAACCCAAAGTATTATTTTTAAATGATATTTTTGAAAGGTTTTGTAAAAAAGCTTTAAATACTTGGAAAACTCTAAAACGTTACGTATATGTATTTTTCAATCTCATAAGTCTCCTGGTAATGAGTTAAGTCACTATTTAAAGCCGTTATAGATTTAACGCTTTGTCTTTGTGCATCGTATCATTCTAATTAATTTCCTCTCACGAATCGCTGGTGCCATAATGATAAAGTAGAGAAGTACATGATGAATTTGACGTGTTAGATTCCTTTGTTACATGTGCCATTCATGGGTCAAATATTGAGAGGAGATTGACAGCTTAAGAATGTAATTGAGGGTAGAAATACGAGAGTAAAAGCAAAGTGGGCGAAAATACTAAAGTTGTTAGATGACATAAAGGGTGGGGTAAGTTACCAGAAACGAAAGAAATGGTGTTCAGTGGGGAATATTAGGGAACATGAATGTACCGAAAAGTAGAAAACTTAGGTATGTATCCATCCGCGGCACACTCGTACGTAGTCATTAAGCTCTTGGTGAACAGCATGAATTGCAAAATGGCTCGATGCATCTAAATTCACAATTAATATGCTCCTCACTTTCCGAGATAAGACCTCTTAGCAGCAAAAATAGTTACTTTTTTTCAAATGTGTGGTTCTCCTCACCGAAGTGAGTTCTCACCGCGGGTCAAAAAATCTATTATTCACTGTGCTGCGCATTTTGAGTTATTGCACAAGTGGACCGAGAGGGAAAAATGTTTTGAAGCAAGGTCTCAATTGATCACATTGCTGTTTCAGTTTACGGAAGGAAATGTCACATTTGAGTTTACAGAAAGTCTTACGCAGACCTTGCTAGAGAATTACGTTTTATCTTCCTGACTTACTGCCGTGAGTCCCACGAGTAACATATCTCCAAAAGTACGACGCTGCAATAAGACAATAAAGTCGACATGGGAGCGAAGATCGCAAAATAAAATATGAATTTCCCTCGAATAGAGATATTCTTTTCATGGTCTATTATTTGCCCGAATACTTTTACGATCCTGACTTTAGTTCGTACGGATAAATTATTGTCTTTCTTCGCCCCATGACTATTGTCTCAAAAGAGAAGTTTCTTTTATAGGTCATGTGTGCGTTGCTTTATGCATTTCCCTCCAGTTATATAAATCCTCCCACGCGCCTTTATGCCCTACGGCAAGAGTGTCTCTGGTGGAAATTTTCAATAGGTTCACATTTATATCGCCATACTACGTAAGCCTTTAACATATCCGCACAAAGGGAAACACAATGCCGAAGATTTCCCGCGCCGAGATGGAAGGAATGGCAATTCCGAAGTTTCCCAAAGAAAGAATCGTTTCGGGTAAACATTCATGGAATAACTTTGACGGAGCAATTTTAAAGCAGCTCGCAGCGTCGCGTAAATGCCTCCTTTAATATTCTTCGAATGCGGAACTTCGGAAAGGAGATGGATTTTCTCAGCGGGTCTCTTCAGCGAGTTGGAGGCAACAGCTAAGTTCCATCGAGTCTCGCGTTTAAAAATGCGGTGCAAATTCAGAGCTTCTTTCCTCGATTAAATGCGCTAGAAAATCGGTAGGAGAATTGGTGAATGTATGTCCCCTTTGAAGAGAAAAACACAGGAGTGTTTTTATAGAAATCAGTTATTCATGAAACCTGGATTACTCTTTATTCGGCTATTCCGACCATATTAAAATAAGAGTGGGTACATTTTTCACGTAATAATAATAATGATTATTCTCAGGGCAAAATTGAGAATAGTTAGTCTCTACTTATACCTGACCTAACGAAGAACCCCAGGTAAAATTATTAGTAACACATTTTGTTTAAATTCTGAGCTAACAAGTAACATCTACCTTCCTTTCCGGTATGTCAAACTCAGGTGTAGAATGATGCTTGAATTGTTTAATTTTCATAACTTAAACATGGACGGAGAAAAATATTTCAACTGTTATTCGAACAGCAAAATTATATAACAAGGAAATTCTTTTGTAATATCTCTAATGGCAATTCGTTTGAAAATATTTTATCAACGGAAAACTCACAAAACTAAGAGGAAAGGACTTTTATTGCTACTCTTCATTGTTTTAACTATCGTACAATATTAAAAAAATTTACCTCGGTTCAGATGTAATTTTTGGAAAATCTAGTAACCATATTGATTGTATCAAACAAATATAAAATGGGTTCTTATCACAGAATTATCATAAAATAAAGGGAAGTTTGAGGAAACTTCCCTTTCTTTTATGATTTTCCTTCCCTTTAGCTCGTTCCTCCAAGAGCAAATGAAAGTTTCACGTCATGATCGCTTTCATTTCTTTCTGGATTGGTCATAAACGTTTGCAATTTCGAAGATGCGATATTATGATATCGTATTCAGTATTTGGATGACTTCCTTTCACAAAACTCACTTGTGACATTCATCTTCATGGCATTTCTGCTTTACCGTGACATCACAATTGCTTAGAGATGCGCAAACCCATATTGGAATCTTATCCGGTCCGCAAAGAAATTAGCCTACTAACACTTGCTATGAAATTCATAGATACATTTCATTGGCAGGGCTAGACCAAGTTGTGCCTCTCTTCCTCATAATCCCGTATGTACAGAGTTTAATTGAAAAACTAATTTTTTATTTAATGTTCGTGCGCAACCGTGGCCCATAACCAGATTAATAGGAATTTTTTCCATGCAGATATTTCCCTTTGCAACTCCTCTAAAGATTCATTTCAGCTATAAACTTAACTACTAACTTTCTTGGTAGCAAGTAACATTTTTACCTAATATTCTATTAGAGATACTGTGATAACCAAAATTACTTTCTTTGTTTTTAGAATTTGATACTAAAATTGCCCAATCCGCTACTTTCCGAAAACATTTTCTTACTATACTACGAGAAAGGCCCTAACCTGCCGCCGACATTTATCGACGAAGCATAACCTTTTCTTTCTTTACGCCCGAAAAGTAACAATTTCGGAGGGTACACAAGTGACGTCTTGCGGAGATGGAAGGCTACATCGGAAACCGGATTCGCCATGCACATATCGTCCCGACATTCGTGGATGAGGAGAAAGAGATATGCGAATCGGCAGGAAGGAAGCTCGGTAAAAATTGAACCAGCCGCGGTCATCCATCCCCAGCGAGCATGACCGCCCGAATAAAAAGAACCGCTACATCTCCTGAGCGCATTTCTCGTAACTCCACTTCCTTCCTGCGACCATGGAAATAAGAGGAAAGAATCCCCGGATAGGTTCCCTCCTTTTTCGAATAGGGAGGACCCGACTGGAGTAACCCCTCAACCAATCGGCCATTCCCCGGGGACGTCTTCCTGCGCCTCCCTCGAAAATCCTCCCTTTCTTACTGCGTGTACTGCTTCACTTTCCTATCCCGTGTTATGCGCCTACCAAATGTTACCCTTTATTTTCGCTGGTCCCACGATCAAATCCTCCTTGCTCCCACGATGTTCGTCTGCCGGAGATGATTTTTTACGTCGAGCCGTTCCTTCCAGACAAGAAAATGTTCTTTTTTTATGCTTCGTCCTTTCTCAGCGAGTCTGTCTACCAATTCGTGATCGATCGCTATTTTATGAAATAAAGGAGAATGATTTTGCCGTATTTCCGCGATGGTTGGCATACTGACGACGACTGAAGGGTATTCATGTTTAAGATTCTACGTATTAGTACGATGAGATGCTATCGTAGTTTCCTATTATGTATTCTGGAACGAGAGCAAGTGAGAGCGGTACGGAAGAATTTAATTCTTACTTTTCGCGACAGCGACATGAAAAATGAAGCAGTTTGAAACATTCAGTCACATAAGAAAGCATAATAATATAACATCCCAGAAATTTTTATTGGGAAAAGTATACATCATTTGGTAACACATCAAAGTAATGAAATTGAATACTGATTACATTTGGTCACTAAAACAGTAATAATCCGAGTCAGCTATGGCTTTCCTGCTTCGAAAGATTTTATGTGGCTTCAGGATATCCGGGAGTGTAACGAGTTCGGCTTTAATGAACGCTGTCGAACAGATTTATAAAATATTACGACCATTTTTAAAAAAGTGATGGTTTAGACTGTCGATTTCAGGCCATCTATTCCTTACATTGCTTTGGATCCGACTATATCCTAGAACAAATAAGATTTGGGTACAATATTTCCACTCAGCTTTTCTTCTGGATCGAAACTTGTATAATACTTCATATGAATTCCTTAACACTCGGGTTCAAGTTGAACGCCTGAACCGAAATTCATCAAATGGCCTCGTAATTAAAAAATATCACTTCATTAATGAAAGAAATTAATATTTTAATATAGTTTATATTATTCTTTTGTTTTTTTTCGTAACGATGAAAATTTTAGTAGAAGTTGTGATTTTAAAGGATTTCTTAATAATTCGAGTAAGCGGGTACCCGGGTACGGGGGGGTTTAAAAAAAGATTACTTATCTGGATTGTGTAAAACCAAGGTACAATAGAGTCCCGCTAATGCGAACACCGAAAATTCGAAATTTTGGTGTCTGAACAAGCTTTTTGGAAAATTTTAAGACGTAGTTTTCGATAAATTTATTCTTGGAGGAACGGAGCAAAATAAAAGTACTAACATAGAAAAACCACTCTTTAATTGACTTTTACAACAGTATGTAGGAAAAATACTGTGGTTCGGATAATTTAATTTAAATAATAGGCTACGTTTAAAATTAAAAATACTGTTATGCTATACGATAAAAAGTACAGAAATGTATAAAATATTGCGTGATTGCATGAAATAAAGTGACTTGGGTGGATTTTTCCGTAATAAAGCAATTTTTCGGATAAACCGAAATTATTTTTACGAGTATGATGGGAATTAGAATACATAGTAAGGGAGAGGAAGTAAATCTTGAAAAAATATTAGAAAATGGGAGCGAAATTATTAAGAGATGTGCTAAGTCTGAAAAGTTACATGAATGGAAAAACATTGTAAAGATATCAGACGAGTAAAATTAAGGGAGGGATATGAATATTTAGAGGAAGTATAAAAACAAGGTTTAACTTACAAAGGAATGGAAGAGGAAGGATATAGGCGCCGAAAGATACTCTTTGAAGAAATTTAAAATTTTTATTCATGATTTGATTTCAGTTTCATTTTGAAGTTTCCCGTTTAGAGTCGCCAAATGTTTGCATTTAGTTAAAACTACCATTCATGTCGTTAACTTCTAAAAATGGAATTTATAGAAATTTCATGAAAATATGTCTAATCACTCTTTTTAATTAATCAACGAACTGCATATCAATTTCGGGCTTGACTTATCGCCAGTGAAAAAAAATCAGTTCACAAATAAATACTTCTATATACAGAGTGCACACCGAATATTTGTATCCGAAAAAAGCAAGAATTCAAATCTCAGTGAATACAAATTTGTACTTTTAATTAATCAAACTAATTACCAGAATTGATAAACTCTTGGTGAATTTGAAATTAAATTTAAGTTTAAAGGACGTTGTCAAAGACGAAGTTCAAAGGCTGCATTCAAATACTTAGAAATGGGAAATGTAACTCGTAGGTGGGGCTTTTGAGGCAGATAACTGCTGACGTCAAAGAAATGTAACCGAAATCAAATTTCTGTAATTATTAGCCTCTCCACGAATACAAAATCGCTTAGTTTACCCAAGTTTTACATCTATTTTCAGATTGGCTTTCGGCTTAAGTGCCTCTTTGGGGATGCAGTTTTGATCGCTGCATTAACATTTTCCGCGGTAAAGCAAACGATAAATCTGCGTGCTTATCCAAAGGAGAAAGGTCCCAGAAAATCCTCTATCAACGGTTGAACTTTGCTTCTTATCTTTGCCACTCTCTTTACTATCGCCTTTTCTATCTGAGTCCTCCGCTTTTCCATCCCTCATCTATTATTCCTTTAACCGTCTTCAAAAAATAAGCGGATTGTGACGCATGTTGTTAACTTTATCCTTCCTCTTATTACGTGACGTTCCTTTTTCTCTCTCCCTCTCTTCTCCAATTCGCCGACACGAATTCGAAATTCCCTTCCGATCTCTTGGCAAAATGTTCCCACGGACGTATGCATACATTTTTATTCGCCTTTCTTTCCTATTTTTTTGTTTATGTAATAATGTTTCTGTATCTTTTTTGTTTTCCTTCCGGATTTGAGTTCCTCTTCTATCCTTTTCTTTAAAACTTAGTCAGCTATCGTTAGGTTTCGCAGATTCTTCACACCCCTCTGTTTTCCTGTTGTGGTGTATCTTTTTAAGAGCAAACCTATGTTTTCAAACCCACTAAATAGTTGTTCTTTGCACTGGTTTAAAGCTATCTCCTTTAAATTTTATATGACGAATGGTTAGATGTAGTAGGATGAAGTCCTGTATCAAAGCAAAAAAGTCTTACTATAATTATTATTGATATTATTATTATATTCCTTCGCGAAGTAATTTTTCCTAGTGAATTGATAAAGATCAAATGACATTCGAAATTTATGGGAACTGAAGTAAATTCTGCACTCCATAAATGTCAAATGTGAATAGGTCTTCCTCTCCGTGTCCATCTTGACTGTTTAAAATCTCTATATTAATTCATTATAATACTCTCTGATTATCAGGAAAGACTCTGTTGCTATATTTTCTAACCATAGTTTGCAAGAGGTCTGGGTGGATTCTCAACCATACCACAAAATGAGGAGTAAGGTGCTTTCCCCTTCATTCTGTAAGCAGTGCCTCATTCCTCAGAATACTGTTATTGGAAATATGAATCAAAGCCCAGCACAATGTCCTACGGATAACGCTATCCATAGCATTCAATGAATATAGATCTAAATAAATGCCAGTATTCAAAGTTAAATAACAAACTTATATCCAATCATGCACTCGTATTTACGTGAAAGCTTACATAACGTAGGAATAACAGCCATTTCGAAATAATAATAATAATAAAGGACTTTACTCAGGGAGAGATTGAGACTAACAAGTCTCTTCTTACATCTAACCGAAATGAGATAACCTATCAGAGAAGTTAAGGTTTATGATAATTAGGGATCATTACTGTGTATATAATTGAGGTGATTCATAGATATTTGTTGCCTTACACTAAATTAATCAAGTAAAGTAAGTTAAATTCTAAAAAAATACATTCATTATGTTCTTCCTCCAGGAATATGCCGTAAAGTATTAAACTCAGACCGATAAATAGTCATGGAACGGTCATGACAAAGTTAGATGGATTCGAGATTTGAACCCGAATGTCCCTGGTTTTCTACTGTAATTGGTATACCCAGGTTCGAGTCAAGCTCCCGTCAAACATTTTTCATGCCCATTACTCCTAGGGATCTTTAATTTACCCAGTGATATTCGCAATTCTCTGAAATTGGATAACAGGAACATCACGTCTTCTTTTTGTGCACGGCCTACATCCTTGCGTACCGTTCTTCTTCCATGTGTCTCCTCAAACTGTTCCCTTTTCCTTCCTTGACAATTCAAGCCTCGCGAGAAATTTAGTCGACGGAAGGTGCCCTCTGCCATTGATGGCACCTCTGAAGCGGATATGGGATTTGGCTTCGCGCTTTTATTATCGTAAACGCCTAGCGCTTTAATATGTTCACGTTTTCTCCGCCTTCAAAATTCCCGTGCAGTTTTCAGACTTCGAAACGTGACGTTTTTATCGCCTCTCCCCCAAGAAAATCCCGCGATTGAGGCTTAGAAGTTGGAATGAAACGTCGAAGAAATCAATGTAAATCCAGCGTTGAAGATTGGTGTGTCACAGTGTGGTTTTTCCTGCTTTACAGTTTCAATTTTAGGAGCGAAATATTTGATTTGGTCGTGAAAATAACCCGATAACTCCTTTTACCGATGAATATATCAAAGGTTAAGCGCACAAATTTACCTCTTACATATATATCACACCCTTTCGGATATAATTCAGCTTTATCTCGTTAATTTCCAATACTTCGTACTTATCCTAGCGTACAACTTTCGTCTTTTCCATAGACATCTCCATACATCTATCTATCGATTGCTTTATATACATTAAGCTATGTTCGGCTATAAATTTGGAAATCTCATTCACCTGATTGAACTAGCATATTAACAGTATTTCCTTTACATTGCCAATACATTCCCCTCATATCCCACCTTACTATCAGAAGTTTTACTATGGATAATAGATGAGCAATGGAGACACGCACGATACACATGCTTGAATTTCGACGAAGAAATGAAAGAGAAAATGTCTGTCATGGCCGGGAATCGAACCCCGAGTTCGGCACTTTTTCTCTTTCATTTCTTCGATGGATAATAGAGTTTGGAGCTGAATAAAAACTAAAATAGCGATCCCACAGACAAACGAGTTACACCAAATTTTAGCATGTAACACAGGGAATTTTATCTGCTAGTTATTTCATCACAAGTAGAACGAAAAATTGCCCTTTTCGCACTGTTTAATGGAGAGAAATCATTGGAAATGTATTTCCAAAAAGCAATCATTTAATAGCTACAAAGTTTTAACATAATATTAAAATACTTATTTCTGACTAAAATAAATTTTTTTAACAATTTCTACGATTAAATAAAAGTTGTTTTTATTTTGCTAAACAATTCTTTATTTCTCTCTTACAATCATGGATAGTCGTAAGAATGTGAACTTATCTTTTTGTCTCAAAGCTCTCAAATCCGCATTTAAAACTTGCCATCACACAGAGTACCAATTAAATACTTATTTAAACGAATTTACATTTTACTGGGCATTTACACGACTAATAACGCGGAAAAAGGCGGCAAACACACTTCTCGTAACCGTACTGTTAAATATAAATTGGTATAAATATGGTTAAAAGCAGGAAAAAAAATACTAAGATTTGGTGCAACATAAGTTCAATAACAATAAGCAATAAGTTCAACAACTAATGTCATTTTGCACGAAAAGGCCCCACCGGTAATCGAACCGGGACCACTCTCACTGAAGTCGAACGTGCATCTGTATGGTCTAACTACATTTTGCGTTACGTCTATATTATAATGCTACCCATGTCTACCCTACTTGCGCCCTTCATTGAAAGAAATTCAGCGCATTAAACTAGATCGATTCGATTGGGAATCCCAAACTGACAACAAACACCGATATATTTTCAAATGTAATTAAAATCACGCGATTGGTCGTTTCTTTGCTATCATTTCCGGAGAACTGGTCAATCAACGATCATAGGAGTAAATATCGGAAAGGTTTCTCCAAATCGGTAAATCCTAAGTTCTTCAAATGTGACGACTGTTTGTCATGAATAGATTAAAATCATGCGCGAAAGATGCAAAAACATAGGAAATTGCAATTCGATAGAGCAAATAGTTTGTGTAGTTCATTATTGGCGACAACTCTCATTATTTCGATTAAATACGATTCTATCGGTTAATTGCTTGAGAACTAATAGCATTCGCCCTAGTTGACAAATACTAATATTTGCCGGCAGAATTCGGATTTCCGGAGATGCGTTCGCTGTCCTATATTCAGAAAATCCGCAAGCGCGTGGCCTTTTTATTTATCGCCCCCCATATATTGGAAAAATACATTTTTCGCTCCCTTTAGCTTTCCAAAGTGATAGACGTATGAGCAGCGTTTGCTTGAGGATGGTTTGTTACAGTTTATTACAACATTACATTTATTTATGTATTTATTTATTTACATTATCGCTGCAATTTTGTATATACCAGGTGGCAACGGTCAGGGGAATAAAGGAAAATTGCTGTAATATGTCCGGCATTTGCCCAAAGACCGGAGGAAAACCCCTCCAAAAACCTCCAGTGGACATTACAGATCTTTTCAATGTTACACAAGAATTACAATAAAACAATAGATAATTACATAGAATAAATGGGCACATTGAAGTCATGATTGCACAAATCAAAACAACAACATGTAAAGGGGTATTCTATTTAACATATCTAGCACATTTACCAGAAAAAATTAACAAATACTAAAACTATACATGAAGTTGTTCATAAGCATAACACATACATAATATACATATACACAACTTATGCATATAAAATACCACTAAAGTAAGCCAATATATACAACTAAAAGTGAGCCAAATACTTTACTTATGCATACTTTTTATCTTAGATTTAAATTTTTTGGAATTTTCTGGCATTGGAATGAGAAGTTCTCCAGGTAATGCATTCCATTCCCTTATTCCTCTATTTATAAAAGAAAATTTGGCCAAATCAGTCTTTTGTTCTCGCTCTTTTATTTTTAAATTGTGGTCGCCGCGTCCGATATAAGTTGGAGTTTGAAACCTCTGGTGTAGCTCGTCCCAACCACCTATATGGTTCCGCACGTTAAATATACCCGTCAATCTGAAAGT